>WKFP01015194.1:328380-381063 GCA_011057875.1 Pterocles orientalis | reverse complement strand
CTCTTCTTGTCCTGTCTTCTTCCCGTGTATTTTTGTGAGCAGTTTAAGAATATTAACAGTAGCACAATGATAACTAAAAATCAGGTTCATATGTTTTAAAACAAGAATGGATGGCTATCAGTGTAGGTAGTCTGACTTCCCATATAGGTGACTAAAATTCTCTATGCAATTCCTACACCAAGTCTCAGTTCACCTGCAGAATTTATTTAAAAAAAAATCTGACCAGATCAATATCTGTTTTTATTTGAATATATCTATACCCTTCTTAAATAAAACACTTGGTAGATGGTTATTATCACTGGCCAGAAAATGATTTTTCTACTGACAAAGAAATCTGAGGGTGGAGGCAGGATTCAACTTAGAAAAGCCAAAACATTTTGCTTTCATTCTTTTCCATAGACCAGGTTACCTGGCTGAATTACAACTCCCAAGATTCACTGTGGTCTTTAATCTTCTCTAAAGAAGCGTAGAATGTCACTGGAGAAAAAAATGGAAACATCGATTGTAATGCAATTGCCATTTCTGGGTGGCAATATAATTATTATGCCAAAGACAAAATATTTTCCCTGTGAATATTTATATTCAAAATTATGTGAAAAATATAAAAACTGGATATATTATGTTTTACTAATACAATTTTTTCTCAGTTAAAAACACCAAAAAAATACACCCTGTTCAAGCCCACAGAAGAGAGTGCTATGACC
Organism: Pterocles orientalis; assembly: GCA_011057875.1. Lineage (NCBI taxonomy): Eukaryota > Metazoa > Chordata > Aves > Pterocliformes > Pteroclidae > Pterocles > Pterocles orientalis. The sequence goes on along the minus strand of WKFP01015194.1, from coordinate 380,359 downwards.
AACAGCCAGAAGGCTTCTAGTTCTGCTTCTACATTGGAGCAATGTATGATGTCCCAGGGAGTTCCTCTGCCTCTGGATAAGATATCAACAAAAAAGAGAAAAGCTTGATGTTGATGCAGAATTTGGGAAACACATGTTCAATTTCCTTCTTCAGCACAGAGTTCCTACACAACTCTGAACACATCATTTGGGTCTTGGTTGCAGGAAAGTGCAACCAAGTCAGTGCCTAACTCCTAAGTTCCTCATCTCCACAGCAGAAGCCAGTAACACAAAGAGAAGTTCTACATCTCTCCATGCACAAAGAAAGCATGAACAGCATCATAACTGGCAACACACGGAGGAGGAGGCTGCCTGGATTAACCAGGCTATAGTGAGAATATTTTGAATTCTCGCTCATTGCAGGTCCTTGCTGAGGGCTGTACAGAGGTGCCTCTCTTAAGACAGAAATAGTCTGGCTAGTTCTCTCCACCTGGTGTGCCAAAAGTCTTTAAAAATTGTTTGGACAACACAAATGACTTTTATAGCTCTTACTGTGCTCACTGCTATTGTTACCTCTGAGATCCAGATTTAGTTCCTTCATCTGCTATATGTCTCCCACCTCTGGAAGTGCCCTAATTAGCAACTATCACTCAGCTATTGTATGGCCTGGCAATTCTTTGTCCCCCTAGTGAGGCTCTACTGCTTTGCATACAGCAGGGGTTCGTGGGGTAAGAGACAAAGTCCCTACATGTGAGTCTGCCGTGGCAGGATAACAGCTGGGGGAAGGAGCCCCATGTTTGAGCCACCACCCCAAGCACGTATCCTAGCTGACAGTTGTTTAGGTAAAACACATAAGCAGTGCTCAGGCAAAATGCATAAGCAACATTTTGTGTCTCGGGGCTGTATTTCGAAAATTCTAACTTACTGAATAAAAGGGGCAGCTTCCACTTGTGCTTTAAAAGAAAGAGAAGCTGAAAATTATTTATTTACTTATTTTTTTCCAGCTTCCCAAACCCAGGGGCAACAGATGAAGAAGACATGTCTAATTCATGAACCTGGAATGGCCTTTGGGACAATCTCTCCACAAGATACTTAACTCTGTGAAGATCTGGGATGTTACAGGACATTGTCATTAGGATCATACAGCTAAGGTAGAGATGGTTAAAATAAAGCTAAAGGTGAAGGTGTGTATTCTTAGAGCAGTATAAATCGTCTCCCTTAAAAAAGGTGATATCCACAAACATGTTGTTGGTTAATTCCATTTTTAATTTGTTTACAGTGGACTTTTATATGCAGTATAGTATATTGAGGACAGAGTTTTTTGCTTTAAAGTATAAAACCCCAAAAGGAAAGATAGATACTGAGTTGGCAGAAATTTTATGAAAATAGCCAAATCAAAAAGGGAAAAATTCCATCAATCTATCAATCCCCACATAGGAGAATAGTACAGTAGTAGTTCAGGCCTTGCTAGAGAATTCATGGAAGACAGAAATGTTAGAAATGATCTAACCATGAGAAAAATGTCAGTGGGAACTTCACCTTATTAGGCACTGACGAATGTACTCCTCCCTCAAGATTCTTCTTCCATGTGAGTGCCCTGCACTAATGTTCTCACTTAAATCTAAACACAAATCCTTAAAAAGCTATTCTTTTTCATTGGTCCTGCAATTATTACTTTTTTTTTTTGTGGTTGAGCCTATTTAGATTTTAAAATTCTAGGAACTTATACTTTTGTCTAGGTTTGTGGTTTTTTTTTTAAGTAGCAAGTTTTTAAGCAATTTGATCAATTGCATTAGTTGCTTATGGAAAACATCAACTCTTCCTGTAAGATTTGCTCTCCTAGATAACACAAGCTAAAATACAATTTCCTCTCTCTGTAGTGTGTGGGGTTGAATGAGGTTGCAACCAAGAAAAAGCTATATCCCTTTTATTCTAATATGGACAGACTCTAACATCTGTCTGGAAAGATTAGCAGAATAGTGACATATCCTTGATCAGAAGTGACATTCCAAGACTAAAGGCAGTGAAACTAGAGCTACTCAGAATAGAAGAGATTTTTCTCTCGTGATGTCGAAAACGTTCTGGGTTTTCATGGGTCTTTATTATTCGTTACTTAACTTCAGGAACTGAACTAGCCCTTTTAAAAAAATATTCGGCATTCATCACATTTGAAAAAAGGTATTAACAGATTACAACAAACATGTTTATTTTCTCAAAATAATGATCCAACAAAACGAGTTAATATAAAAAAAGCAAACAACCCTCCCAAATAATCTTCTCCCCAAATCCCCATTTTGTACAAATGGTAGGTACATATACATATCAGCAGTGTGATCACAAAGGGCTCACAGCCTTAGGAAACCAGATAAATTTTTTTACAGAATACATTTAAGAAAGGGCTTCAAATCTGCAGCCAAGTATCTCCAAGAAACCCCTTCGTCTTAAATGTTAGTATGGGAGTTCATGAGAGATGAGAAGTTTTCTTACTTAAGAAGCTGAGACCTCGCTTGACACATGGTTACAGGCTATAACTGATCAGATGTTTCTCTCCATGTTCAGCAAATGAGAAGTATTATAAAGAAATGTGTATACAGCTATGAATCTAAAATGAAAATTTCAGGGGAATACTCTAGAAGTTGGAACTATGAAAACAATTTTTATTACTGTCTTGAGGTCAGCTGATGTGAAACTGCTTAACCTTAATAAAAATTATGTTGACACAGTATATCAACAAGTTTATACCATCTTTTTCATCTAGCTATTTTAATACAGCTTGTTTTCATATCTTCATGCATTTGGGGGCAGGAAGTGGTGGAAGATGTTTTACTAGCTGGAGTGGCAAGTGGAGGATAGCTTACATACCAAGTTCACTCTACATATATGCCTGTGCATATACAATGAAGTAAAGAAAGGAAAGGCAGTAAATGAGAGATACTACAATCTCATTTTGGAAACCACTAAAAGAAAGTTTACTTTTCATTTAATTAGCAATTGGAATATATACAAAAAATAAGAATTGCATATTTCCTGCCCTGCTGGTTTGTTTGGGAATGCAGTAACTATACTTGTCCAGGCTTTCCTCAGTATTTTGAGCAGATGCCACAATTTAATCTCAAGGAAACTTTAAGAAGAACATGTCTTCATTTTCTGCAACCTAGGAGACCAAATGCTGCCTTCAGGAGATGTGGAATTCAGCCCCTGGCCCATGGACTGACCTTGGGAAAGGCACATCATCTCCCTGAGAAACTTCAGCTTCACTGCTTGTGTGGGCCAGCTGGGGTCTTGCGAATGCCACGCAGAGAGGTACAACTTCAACATGAGAAATGACAAGTGTTCCCTCACAGAAAAATCTTTTTCTGAGAGATGGGCTAAAGCTGCCCTAGGTAAAGAACTCTGCTCATCTGCACACTGTTTGGATGCTCCTAACTTCAAGGCTGTGGAGAAAAATGATAATTTTTCCTCTCAGTGGACTCTACCCAAGAGAAGTCCAAGTGAAGAAGTGCCTGCCTGAGACCCTGAGCTCCTGTGTACGTGCTACTGTGACAGAGGAATCTTAGGGCACAGATGTCTCTTCAGTGTTTTCTAGAGGTTGGTTTGGGCTGTCCCCACTCATAGTGCTGGCTGTTCGGTTCTTCTGAGATCTGACAATTCCCCACGTTCACTTCATAGGCACTAGGGAGAGACTGTTATTACTTCATAATACTGCTGACTAATGGATAGGGGCAGGAAAAAGCAATGCACAAGCATCTGAGAAACCACTAGAGAGATGTTTGTAACTGGGGACAAAGAGAACTGATGTGGCACGGTTTATATAGTCAGACTCATTTTTAGAGAAATAAAATATTTTAAAGGGGTGCATTTTTTATATGAACTAAATAGTTTAAGTACTATAGAGCAAATTGCTAAAATTAACTTTTTTGCAATACTAATTCTGTCATAACTTTATTTGAAGTAGGTGGGTGTAGATCAGGTAGAAAGGCATGAGAGACATCCAGCGGCTAATATTCAGTCCCATAATCAAGCCTTCAGTCCCATATCAAGCCTTCAAACACAGTATCTCGGCTATTTCACTTCTTCTGGAATGACAAATTGTAAACAAAGACATAGCATTCAGGAATGTATTTAATTTTCTTTGACCTGATACCCAATTATATGTTTTAAAATCTGGGGATAAATTCTCTGTCTTCTGTTTGTGGACGGAACTGGTTTAGAGCTGTTTATCTAATTTGTTTATAATTTGTTAGGAATGATTTGGAAATTAGATTTATCTTTCAGAGAAAGTTATTATAAAGGAATGAAGCAGTTTGGAACAGAAGCAACAAACAAGGATATGTGTTCATCTTTGCAATACTGATCTTGCAGGAAATTAATTTATATTTCTGTTTCTGGGTAATTACAGAGAAAACTTTACTAAATAATACACAGCCTGTTATTGAAATACATTTTATAAGTATAAATATTTGGAGCTAACTAAACAGTTTGAGCATTTGTATTGGGACCCAATCCAGACTTGTGGTGTTAAGGCTGCTTAGTCTTCACCTAGAAGAACATTTTTAGGACGGGATCCTAAAATAGCCAAGATCTAGAAACACATTGACACATGCTTTTGGAAATCACAGTCTTCCAGGAACATGAACAGGAGATGGCAACTCTTCTCATCGGGGCAGTCTGCAAGTACCAGGATTGAGCCCATGATTTTCTGAAATGCATTTTTCTTTTGTCCACTAGCAATTGATGTTGGTGTTTGTAGAACTCTTTCCTTTTAAAACTTTCCTTTTAGCCGTTCTTTTCAAACTTAGCCTCTGACAGATTTTTCTTTATTTAAAAAAAAAAAAAAAAAACTGTGAAAGAGATCTGGATAGTCTTTAGAAATAATGCAATGAAAGCCAGCCACACTCTCATAATGAAGATTTAAAAATCATAGAATCATAGAATCATAGAATCATAGAATCATAGAATCATAGAAACATAGAATCACAGAATGGTTTGGGTTGGAAAGGACCTTAAAGATCATCGAGTTCCAACCCCCCTGCCATGGGCAGGGACACCCTCCACTAGCCCAGGTTGCTCAAAGCCTCATCCAGCCTGGCCTTGAACACCTCCAGGGATGGGGCATCCACAGCTTCCCTGGGCAACCTGTGCCAGTGTCTCACCACCCTCATAGTGAAAAATTTCTTCCTAATGTCTAGTCTAAATCTACCTTTTTTCAGCTTATGCCCATTACCCCGTCCTCTACATTCCCTGATAAAGAGTGCCCCCCCATCTCTCCTGTAGCCCCCTTTAAGTACTGGTAGGCTGCTATTAGGTCTCCCCAGAGCCTTCTTTTCTCCAGGCTGAACAACCCCAACTCTTTCAGCCTGTCCTCATAGGGGAGGTGCTCCAGCCCTCTGACCAATTTTGTGGCTCTCCTCTGGACTCTCTCCAACAGGTCCATGTGTTTTTTATGTTGGGGGCCCCACATCTGAACACAGTACTCCAGGTGGGGTCTCATGACCGTTAAATGACCGTTAAAAAACATCTTATGTATCTCAAGATGGCCCTGACGTAGAGTGTTTCTACAGGAATGAGCACCATATCTGTACATACCTCCAGGAATCAAGGAAATAAATAGTCCTTTCTGTGAGCAGAGTTTTTTCCGAAGCACCCCATACTGACTTTACCACAGTTGCCATTCCCGCTCAAACTTGTGAGCAATGTTAAAGTCTGTGAAGAAGTATCCCACGTTCCCATACCAATATGGGAAGACATGGTTCTTTCTATCAAGTTATTTATTGATCACTGCAGAAAACTGCATGTTCCCAAATAGCTAACTGGTGTTGCTTAAATCAGCTACTTGTCATTTATTGGTAACAGCAACAACAAGAAGCTTTCTGAGGATGACATTCACAGACTATCCCAAAGCACTGATGACATTCATATGAGGATAGCTCCCCTTCAGGAGACAATGTTTGTGGGTATGTACATACACTCACCCACACTCTTGAGCCAGAGGCTTTGCAGTCCTGCAAAGTATCTGCAAAAGTCATTCCTCCTGTGTGTCCTCTATACTAGAGCCAGGAGGAAACCTGTTTCTCCCAAGTGTGTTTTTGCCTTTAGCGCTACACCTCAGAATAGAATTCTTTGCTTCCTGGTGTCTCTTTGCAAAATAGTATATTGGTTTTCTTTCAGAGAGTTATATTGTGTTTTTTCTTTACATTCTGCCTACTTTTTTCTCCATCACTCTGTACTATTCAGCCTAGGTAAGGGGTTATGTTAAATGGACATTCCTCGTTTTTGTTTGGTTTAGGAGAACATGATATACTCCAGGAGTAACATATTTATGCTGCCAACAGCTAATAAAGAGCATCTTGGAAGATCTTTCAGTTCTGCTTCTGACACAGGCAAGCCATGCTGCAGACAGTAACTGATTGCTAATGCAAATTTTATTTCAGGAGTAGTGAAATACTGGGGGTCATTCCTGATATGTCGCAAGCCTTTGGAGCCCTGTTGTGAATATTACTTCAAACTTCAAGGATGAGGGAACTCCTAGACTGTATGAGGTATGTTGTAGCTGATTAATTTATGGAATAAGTGGTGTAAGAATCAATTAAATTCCCAAATAAAATACCAATCTAAACGGATCTTTCTGTGTTCACTAGTTTGGGAACGCAGTGCACCACGGACTTGGCTAATACATATTGCTAGTTGCTGTTTCTGCCCTTTAATAAAATCTTTTAAGGTTGTTATGATTTCAGTTTTCCATTTCCTCGCAATTAAGTGGACACCAAAAAGTGCTTAAGCAAACTCAAAAAGGCAAATATATTCCCATAAAAATTGTTAATAGTCTTGCCTGTCTAGAAGAAGTGAACGTGTATTTTAAACTAGTAAACAAGGTGTTTATTAATGTGTACACACTTACACGGAATGTGTGAAAATCCAAAGAGCAAATTAAAACTAAAACTAATATGAAAAAGAAATAACTAAAGGGCAGAGTTTTGATGCTGCCTGCCCCTCTCCTGCCCTTTGTTTCTTTATCTTTCAGTTTCTTCTTATACATTTTGGGTAGAGCTGTAGAGGAGTTAAATAAATAGGGATCATTTGCCTCATTTGTTCATCTCCCAGGGAATCACTTCTAATCCCAGATCATGGGATCCTGCACTGCTGCAGGTTACTGAGGATGATTCTGGAGAAGAAATTTGCCCTCTTTCTGTTAACTACTTGCAGAAGAATCAGTAAAGATAGATTTGCTTATTGAAACTGCTTTAACATTAAATCTAACATCACCAGGACTTCCATACTAATCCAACACCCTGTCTCTCACAGCAGCAAACAGCAAATACGGAAAGAGAGTAGAAACAGGACAAAGACAGTTGGTCTTTCATAAATATTCTTCCAGGATACAGTGATTTGCATTTAAAGTGTTTCCTAAGCCAGCAGTAATAACTTTTTATTTAACACTCTGTGGGTTCTTCTTCCATCAATTTGTTCAGTGTCTAACCTGTATAAACTTTTAGGAACCCCAGCATCCTCTGGAAAGGTCTATGCATTTTCTGTGCATTGTGTGAGAAAAGTAGCTTGGTAGTTTAATTTTATGTCCTAACTAGTCTTTTTATTGAGAGAGAGTACCAGCAATCTTTCATTATTTATCTTCATGGCACCCAAACACATCTCCTGGAACAACATTTAAAAGATTGTACCATATTAACTCACTGCCAGTCTTCTGCACTAAAGATTTAGTGAGAAATTGAGCATTATTGTTAGCAGCTCACTTCTTTCACTTGGGAATTCCTTTAGGGTCCTTTGGGAATATTGTCACACCTGGCGGTTACTGTTCTTTTTGTCTGCTTGTTCTGTAACTTCTACCAAAATTTTGACTAGTAATTGATTTTCCTGAAACATCACTTATAAGCAAGGCTCTGCCAAGGTGAACAATATAGACTCCTTTACTGTGACCATTTCATTTTTCTTCTATGGGTTATGTTTTTTAAATTGTTGATGTATCTTCATCTTCTATTGGCTGTACTGACGCTCCAGCAGACTTGCTGCTTCTGATGTGTTTGAGAAAGACTTTACTGTTAGTACTGATGCCATTTCGAATATGTAATGTGTGGAGTTTTATGATCTTCCTGGTTTTCCTCATTTGGGTGTATTTTCAGCTTTCAAAAAATTCTTTCCTTCTTCTAATAACACCCATTACCCTTCTGCGCAGCTATGCAGGATTTCTTTCTGTCTTGCTAAAATGGGATGCACTTGCCCTGACTTCCTATATGGTGTTTTTGAATAGTGTCTTCACTGCTTGCCTGAGTTTTACCCTTTGACTGTTCCTGTTATTGAGCTTCCTCCTCTGATGTAATTCTTTGTGAAAATAAGAGGAGTAGCATTCTTGTTTATGTATCTCCTACTACAACTGAAAATTAAACTAATATCTAGGCCTTACCCAGAGACATCACCTATCCTTTAACCCCAGTGGCTCAGAGGCATCATACTCCATAGAGAGCGGCACTGTTGAATATCATGTTATAGACCTTTCCATACTTTATATTTCTATGGACATTTACTGCATTTCATAATTTCATGAACAAACAGTTATTCCTTCAACTTTGTGCTACATCCTTGAATTTGATTCTTCCCTTGTGCATCCTTTCTGCAGTGTCACATCTACATCTTTCTTCCCATCAGCATTAACATAATCAATGCACTCAGCCCTTGGCAGAACGGCAAGCCCTTCGTATTTCAGAGTAGCTACAAGAAAACAGAAAAACATATAATTCATTTTCAGAAACTCATAATTCTCTCAAGAAATAACAGAAAGGCTCTTAGTTTCAAATTCAGTTAGGTAAGTGACCTCTATGAGCCATATATTCAAAATGAAGTAGTAATAAAATTGTGGTGGCTACTGCGGTCAAAATCATAGCCACTGGGTATTTTGAAATCTAGACATTGACCAAACATTGCTCTCCCTAGGTAGTAGCATCGTGGCATGACAAGTGGGAGTTGGCAAATGACCTTAAGAAGCTGCTGAGGAAAAAAAGAGTGACATAACTACCATATGCTATCTAGTGTTCAGCCAGTGCAAGGTGGACAGACAGCAGTGCAGAAAGGCCAGCTGACAGAACAATTAACAGAGAGAACACCAGGAGATGACACTTTGAGTCCTGGAATTCATCATCATGCTACAACCAAAATGCAAATCAGTGGCATAGGGTGACGACTACCAGTTAAGGGACACAACCACAGCAAAGACTTACAGGACGTGTGAGCTGGGGGCTGTTTCAGTAATAGAGAAGTAAATGAGTAGCATCAACATCTAAGTTTAGTACTGCATGAAAGCTGGTCCTAGCATTTGATCTTAACAATCTTTCATGTCCTCCTGTGCCACTATGGACTGAGATACTTCTAGTGGGTAGATGCAGTTAGTTCAAGCATAAAGTAATTCAGAGCTCATTTACTTCAGAGCAGTCCATGAAATCAAAGCTTTGTGATGAAAGCTGTTTTTCAAATAAAAAACATCGACATTAAAGGTTAGTTACCAATTGGCATATGCAAATGCATTAAGAAAAAGGGGGAAAAATTGGCATGACTAGAAAGGGCGAGCATGGACTGTGCGTTCTTGCTATGTGCTATTTGGACAGAATTTCAACGTTTCAAACCAGCCTTAAAAAAGAAAAACAAAAACAACCAACCAACCAACCAAAACCAAACAGACCTTAAAATCTCTGTACACAATTGCTCATAATCATCTTCTAGGACATTCTGAGCTTGTTCCTTTGTTTTGGGTTCTTGTCTTATTTTAACTGCATTGTGTCCTGTGTCTTCACTAACTGTGGGAGGAACATGTAAAATACCATCAAATTTGGAAAAAATAGGACATTACATCTACTCCGGTCATTCTGCTCCAATGTAAATCACTACATAAGGTGCAAGGCAGTAAGGACTGAGCACCATTGTACTTCTATAGCCTGACCTTAATATTAAATCCTGTGACTGGTGAGTCAGTTTCTGTCTGGTATTTTGACATTTGCCTCTCACTAATCATTCTTCACAATTCCATTAAAAACAGTATATATTAAAGCAGGGAAATTGCATCTCTTAGGATGAATTTCTAAGTTTCCAACCCAAAATAGCATTGTGACTGGGGAAAAGCTGAACTAGCATTTCAGTTTTGGAGAATTGGTTAGCTAATTGCTGCATATTTAGTTAGTGTACATCTTTCCTCGGTATATGAGGTGTCCCACACTGGAGCTGCTATAAGATACTTCAAAAAGGAGAAGGCTGGGCCATGATCTCTGATGATCATAAGCCCAGCCAGCTATGTGCTCACCTCAAAAGGAGCAGTGCGATTTATAGAAATTTTAGGTCTCAGCAGCACTTATATGGTTTCACAGCCAAGTGCTTGATCGTGTTTCTACCTGAACCCAGTGGGACTGTTGTCATTGATCTGAAGGTGAGCAGGGTTGGGCCACAAATGCAGGATTAAGGCTGACAAGGCAACATTCAGTTTCTCTTGAGGGTTCAATGATTCCAATCTGAACTTCCTCAATATCCAATGCAGCTACAGAAACCCAAGGACACTCAACATCTCTCTAGAATCAGAAGAAGAGATTGCAGAGTTAGATTCTCAGGGCTTAGTCAGCACTTGTTAAAGAATGATTCAGGAAATATGGGGCAAGTCTGGCCCACAGACATTCATTTTTCCAGCAAAATGTAAGCATTCAGGGCCTACAAGCACTTTATTACATCTATCCAAATCCACAGCCGTTAATACCCATCTTTGGCGTAATACCACAGCAATAAATGCACTTTCCCAGGAAGTGGGAAACGTGAGTTTCCAGGGCCATGTAAGCCTGAAAGGGTTTGAACGTACAGCTTCTAGATGTCCCATCCACCGGGCTCTCTGCTCAAAGACATCCTCCACGTGCCTTCTTGAAGCTGGGCCATTCTGCAGCCACAAATCTGGCTGTCATTTCCTATCCATCTATTTCTAACAACTTTCAAACCAGGTAGTTCATCTCAAGCAATGCGAAAGTATCAAAGATGCCATCTCTAGAAAAGGACAGAGCACACATCTGCTCCTAATATTTCATTTTGCAGACAGACGCCTACTCACCTGAATGCCCGTCTTTCTTCACCCGCTAACACCGGCAGCCTGTGTCACACCTGCCCTGCCTTTTCCTGCTTTCAGGCGTTTTCTGTTTAACTTAGACACCTGAAGTGGGTGGTATTGATTTTGTCTGCAGAACATTCCTGTGGGCTACAGGGGCTTGCTTTGTCAACATGTGTTTCTTTTACCCTTCTGTTACGTGGGAAAATTCTTCATGCAAACTTCAGTAATCCGTTCCTGATTAGAGTATCATTCAGATCCCATTACACCGGACAATTAGGCTTCACTTACTACCTCATGCTGCTGAATTTTTCCCTGAATGGAGACAGCAATTTTAGAGTGTTTAAAAGTTTGATTACACTAAAGATGAAGTTTCTTCTTACATCTCTCCTGGGTAGGCTTGAACCAAGCAATAGAAATCAAGCCCCATATTGATAACTACACTGAAATCTCAGTTCTCTTCTTTCTAAAATTCTTGCTTTATATATATACCCCACTAGGCTGATGGTTATCCAAAGATTTTGACAGAATGATGTTCTGAATTTCTGAAGTATGCCAAGTTTCAGTCTTCTTCCTGAAACTTCGAAAAAAAACCCGTGGTATAAACAATATTCTATCCTAAAGATACAAAAACTTAACAATCAAAGCAATCTCAAGCTGTAACTGACTAAAAATTCACTATATATTTACTTGGCTCTATTCCCAGAGCTAAATCATGCAAAATTAGCACTCAATCTTTTGACTATATTAATACAATTTCTCCCCCTCTCCCTTTACCAAGACCAAGGGTGACCTGGATTTTTCATCTCTTTTTTAATCCTCCTTTAATGCAACTCTTTTCCCCTCTTTCTGGAGAAAAGCCCAGTACAGGGTTCCTGATACAAATACTCCCGGATTACCAAAAAATTAAGATCCAGATCCAGCTTTCGTAAATTGGCCCAAAATCTGTTTTGTACCAAGAAAAGGTTCCACTGAACAGAAAATCTGCAGAAAATGGAGCCTGGTAGAGACCTTTTTTCCCTCCTCTAGCAAAATTTATGGTTGTTCTGAAAAGCCCTCAATGGAAAAAATAATCCAAAAGCTAAATATTTGTATTTCTGCCAAAAAAAGTCATCTTTTTGATGGAAAATAAAAATTTTCCACAAAGGTGGGCACTTTGTGTAGAAACATACTTTTTCTGTGTAAAAGGACAAAAGATCCAACAACTGATTTTCTGTAGAACAGCAATTTTGATGGAAAAGTTTGGAGAGGGACTCTTAACCATAAAGTAAGACAGGGGCTTGGAAAAGACCTCTAGAAAAGCCTGGTCTGCTGTTTGTGCACAGAGCCGCAGTACAAAATCCTTTTCACTGGCTGATCGAGTTCTGTCTTGAATAGCAATTTCTTTCTTTGTCCTCACTATTAAAATATTTGTCCAGAGCAGCTACCTGGATATCAGTCTATGCAGTTACTCTCACCTAGGTTAATCCACCTGTTTTTCTGCCAAATTTCCTTTAGTCTACACAGTTCCTTTCCTGGTGACATATTTCATCTCGGTTTATATTTTATCAGGCTATTGAACCAAGCGTTCTCTAAAATCCTTATGTCTTCATTTATTTGCTCTGCACCTGCTGAATTCATCTTTCTTGACTGCATATTGCTAAATTTATATGCAACACTCCAGATAAGATCTGACCAGTCCTTTGCGTGTTACCCAGCCTCATTACTTTTCTAACTCTACAGCAAGTATCTCTCCCATATATCCTAAGATCACATTCATTTTCCACAACTTTAATTCTCATATTTGCCACACACTGCACAATCCTGTACAAAGAGGATTTCCTGCTATTGCCCTTTAGCTTCTGGTGCAAACACTTGTTTGTTGTTCTTTAGCACATGACCTTCCATTTTGCTTTATTACATTTCCAGTGTTTCTCTAGTACTTCATTGTCAGTTGATCCAGTTCTGTAAGGCATCCAGATACTTACTATTGACAACACCTTGAATCCTTTGCAAATTTTGTTTTGTCAAAAATTAAAATAATGACTGAAAATAATAAAACAGGACCTCAGTATGATGTCTGAGGAACTTCACTGTTATTTCCTTTTATCCTCCCATTAATACATCAGCATTATTTGTCAGGTTCATTTAACCACATTTTGGCCAAATAAATTTTTCATTAAGCTCCATCATCTCAATTTTAACTAGCAATTTCTATGGCACTGTATCAAATGTTTTACTGACAGCTATCTAGAATAAATCTAATGGCTTTTCTTTGTGTGGAAAATATGCTTTAGTAAAGAAAAGCATTGGATTAAACCGGTACTTGCTCCTTTTGATAAGTACTTTTATTTTATTCTATTTTTCGTTTGTCTTCCCTTCTGCACTTGCTTTTCTCTCCTTTTTTAAAGCCTTGCCTGCCACTCTACCAGTTATTTTTTTCTACAATTTTTGAGTTTTGCCTCTACAGTTCTGTGGCAAAGTCTCTCTTTTACTTTAAATTGTACAAAAAAAATTATCATCATAATAACTAACCATTACAAAACCCCTAAAAGTAATAAGGACCATTTTCCTCTCATTGTATCATAATAAAAAGTACAAATTTTCAGAATAGAAAGATTTGATTTCTTCATGTCCAGTAAAAGACCCCCAAATCACGACCCCAAAATCACTGACCAAACTTAGAGCTTTGTAGTAAACCGTAACTAAAATGACATTACCCAAGTATTCTCCATTATGCTAGATAACAAAATTATTTATTTTAGATTTAATTTACAAATTTAAAAGATCAGATTCTACTTCATCTATACATATGAATGTTACAGAACACCTATTAATTTAATGCATTCAATAAGTATTAATGAGAGGACCTGCTATAATGGAAATATGAAAAATAGCATACCCTGGCCAAGAAATTTGAAAGGTTCATTATTCTGAAGGGACTTCTCTCACTCTTTTGAAATCACAAAAGACCTGTGAGGTTTTTATAAACTGAGGGAGAGAGGACAAAATTGCATACTTTACACTAAGTGTTATAGACTGCACTCTGCATCTTTGGTGAACAATGTCCCTGTGCCATACCCTGATGGAAGACTTCACAGTTACAGCCATCTTCTTAAACAAGCCATTTAAAATTCTGTGAGTCCTGAGCTTAACATTCCAAAAAAGAACAAAAAAGTCTCTTTGTTTTCATAGAATTTCTTTGTATTTCTAATCTGCAGAAACATATTTCTGAGTAGCCAAGCTACTTGCACATCATAGAAAGACCACTCCGAAGGGTTCTTCATGTCACTGTGTTGTTGGTTAAGAATGTGTGCCGTCTGGATGCATTTGGTGTGCTGATGTTGGGAAAGTGCCATGTCACAGGCCACGGCAAATAAGCAGTTTGTGGAGCAGTTTGAGCATCGTCACTAGAAGATACGATCTCAGATACAGCCTGAAGCTACTCTTCATGCCTAGAGGAAGCAGGGCACTGTTGGGGATACTGAAATGGAAGAGAATTAAAAAGCTGAGGTGACACTTAAGGACAGCCTTTCCTTAGAAAACTGTCCCTCTGCATGGTATTGCTTCTTTGTCTAAGAAACAAGCATAAGGTTCAAGAGATCACGTAGACATAAGATGACCAGTAACAACCGCAAAAGTTCAAACTAATTAGGAGGGCTTTTTGAACACCTGTTGGGGCTGCAGACAAAATAAATTGATGAGTTTCTTTTGTTTATTCAGAGAATCTGCATTTCACCTTCTCCTCTTACTGCAGATACTACCTTTGGTGCAGGAGGGTCAGCTGTAAGGCAGTAGCAATCCTGTGCTGCTTCCCAAAGGATGGTGTTGTAGCCATATATCCCCTGGAGCCTGTCCAAGGTCTGAATCCCCATTGTCATGAGCAGGACACATATCGTTTGCCCCACTCCGGCTTGGCACCTTCTTTGTTGTTTCTCCATCTGATCACTGAAAGAGGATCAATAAGACTGTCTATGTTAATAGTTACTGATGCAAAAATTTTGGGGAACTTTAATCTTCTCCAATACAAAAGGTGCAAACAGCACATACATTAAAGTCACAACTCCTTTTTCTTGGAAGTGCTCTCTAACATCTGTTTCCACGGCTGATTAAATCTCCCCTTATGTATTCAGACTACAGGAAAAAAAACACCTAACAAAATGCAGGATGACAGCAGCGAGTGCCTTTGGGAGATTTAGGAACACCTGATGAAGACCTAGTGTCCTCGCTAAGTGTGAGGACTTAAGGAGAGCATGCTTTTTGCAATGAGGCTTAGCACACCGTTCTGCATAAAGTGAAAGCAAAAAAATCTTTCTGTTGTCTCGAAAGAAGGACTCAAAACATAGGAAATAGCTTGAGCAGGTCAACAGGTAGCCACCCTTGGAAGAAGCACATTGTCCAAGATGGTTTGTACGTATGCTTTGGGGGAAATCCTTCTAAGTTTTTCATACATTTTAGGTACTTCTGGCAACTGTGTGCTAGGCATTGTGTAAACAATAATTGTTAGATGATTGAACAATAGAAAATCTCTTTTAAAACAATGAAAGCAGTGGCTTTTAGTCTTACTACACACGACAGGAACATGATTTGTAGATAGAATACAAATTGCCAAAATGTCTTGAACTCCACAAACAATTTAAATAAGGATTCAGCTCAAAGGGGATTGATGTCATTGCGTCAGTATGGAAAGCTGTCAGCTGCTTCTCCACGAGCCTGACCAAAATCACATCAGCTACTTACTGCCAACACTGTGTATCAGAGCACTCTGAAGAGACAGATGGCCAGGCAGAAGGTACCTGCTACCTGTAACCCTGCTGGCTTGTACCTTGCCTTGGTAGGCAGACTTCTCCAACAGCAGGAACTGAAGCAAACCTTTTGGCTCCTGCATGCACTGTGCTTGCCACTAGGTCCATTACCTGCTGCTGAACTTTCCATTTCCACTTTTACTGCCCTCTCTGTAACACCCAGGCTCTCCTGATTCAAAATAATATCTATTTCAAACAAACCACACTTACTTTTTTACCACCTTTATTGTGAAGAGAGGATGAATTTCTCTCTGTGTTTGGACTCCAACCTTTTCCTCCATGTCTGTGCAGTCCTTCTGTGCCTCATGGACACCTCCACAGAATCTCTCTGTTCTTTCCTTTGAATTTGACAAGCATTCTTGGGAATGGCATCAAGTATACATCAACTGCCTAAATTTACGAGACTCCTTGGTTCCTTCATAACCCTATCCATTCTTTGCTGCATAAGAGTATCACTCATTCATATATCTCTCAACAGCTGTTCCAGTTCTATTCTTCTTTTTTTCCTCTCTACAGCTGCTACAACAGGGCACTGAAATGTGCTATGTTTAAGCAAAAAGAATTTGAGATGTTTTCTGGGCTTTATCCATCAATAATTTGTATTCTCTTCAGGCAAAAGAAAAAGGAAAAAAAAGGCACTTAGCTGCATCTAAACAAAAATATTAGTATTTGATGCATCTCTTTCATCTGTTGTCTCTTTCATGTCAAAGAGTCATTGGGGATAGCAAAAGAAAAAATAACTGGGAAATAACTGATGATTTTTCTTTTCACCTTAAATGCTGATTCATTGAAAACAAAGCATCATAAAAATCTGACTCTGGACAGTCTTCTGATAGAGCAGGTGCAAGTTTCAAAACTTCTTTGCCAGTTCTGGGACATGGGGACTGCCTAATACCCGACATACTAGTTTCTGTCATTCCACAGAAGGAATAATGATGACAGTTCCCAAGACTGTTTCTACACAGAACGTTAACACTAATTTGTTAATTAGTTTCCCAGGCTACTAAGCTTCAGCAGTCTAATGAATCATTTGCTCGAAGAATCAAACACTGGGTTTTGGTGTCTGGCAACTCCTGTGTCCTCAGCTGCTGGCGCAGTCCAGCTGGTGGACAGTCTGCCTGAGAGCTCCTCCGCACAGGGACTGCTGTTGGGTGTGCTGCTGGAGAACCTGAACAGCCTTGGCGTGTATCAGTTTCAGTCCAGAGAGTGACTGGATTTAAAGACTCCTTTCTCAGCAGGATGCCAGTCATCATACAGCGCAAGAAATAACTTCTAAAGAGACAAGATAGGATTTTTTCCAAAGCCTTGCAATAATGAAAAGACATCAGGTTCCTGTAAAATATAAGATTACATAAATGGTTTTGTTATTTTGGAAAGATCTATAAGGTCTTAAGAAATCGCTAAGAGCACCCCCAGACTGCGTGTGTCAATACCCGGGAGCCCAAAGAGGAACCCTGGACAGTGGTCTCAGCAGTCGGAGGTTGCACTCTGCAATTCTCCACCTCCGAGAGGTTTGACATGAGAGTCTGCCCAGGAATCGCAGAGCTGTTGGCATGACCAGGTCCTTCTCTAATCCAAATGTTTCAGAAGTAGGTGCAATTTGGCATTTCAGTCCACCTGTCACACACAGCTCAAAGTCAATCCAAAGCATTACTATTTTCTGTTAGAATCGAAATATTTTCATTACTTGATCATACACCATCCTACAGGAAGTTTTTATTTCCCTCTGCTCTCATCATGCAGGTTGTAACACTGCCCATTATGGGTTGTAGTAGTTTCTTTAATGAATCACAGAGGTTATAATCAGGTCTTTCTTCACAACATATTAAAAGAATTTTTGCAAATGCATTGAAAATATGAACATTGTCTTCAGCTTTTCCTAGAGGTGTCCTTGGTCTTGCTTATTTTGCTGGTTATTTTGGGTGGCACAAGGCTATTCAGGAGAGTCTTATGGTGCCCTCTCAGTCCCTTTCAATATGCAGTACTTAAATTACAGCACAGTGTAAAGACTGTGGAAAGATGACTCTAATTTATTCTCATTCTCAGCTAAAAGCCAGCATGTAAACTCTGCTTTTTCTATAACAAAAGGCATGGGCTAACACAAATGTCACTTAATTATATATTTTATATGCCTCGTGCGGCAAACCCAAGATCTATGCCTGGTGTAAACTGCCAGGCGATAACATGGAGTTGCCTTAAACTGTTGGTCCTCTATTGAAACCTTGAAAACAACAGCTTGGGGGGGAAGAAAGAGAAATATTTAGCTGATCCTGCCAGTGATAAGACTGGCCCTGTCAGGGATGGCTTCACTTACCCCACATCTGTGTGTGGGTTGGTGTGTGTGTCTGGCGTGGAGACACCGTGCCTGATCATCTTAATGGTTTTGGGGGCAAAAGGGATCCCAGTGCTGGCATGGCAACTGGGTACGCTGTCGGGGACAGGCACCCAAGACCCTCTGATGTGTCGGCATGAGAAGAGGGGGCTTCCCTGGCTTCGGGGCAGGCAGAAAGGGGTGAACGCTGTCCGTAACCCGGCAGCGGCCCGGGACGGCGGAGAAGCACCTGCGAGAGCGGGGGTGGGCGGGGGGCGTCCCGGCCGAGGGCAGCGACTCGCACCTCTTATGGGGGGAGCAAGGGCGGCGGGGAGAGGGAGGAGGAGAAAAGGCAGCGGAGGAGAGGGGCTGAGGAGAGGCGAGAGGGAAGCGAGCGGGGTCTAGAGGAGGAGCTGAGCGCAGGGAGGCGGTGGCGGGCCGGGACTCAGTCGGGCCGGGAGCTGACGGCCGCCGGAGCGCCGGGCGGGGGCAGGTGCGGGAGCCGCCGATAGCCGCAGGGCGGCGGCCGCCCGTGGGGCGGGGGGCTCGGCTCGGCGCCCCGGCAGCGGCCCCCGGGCCCTATGGTGCGGCAGCGGGACCCGGCTGCTGCTCGCCGCCTTCGAGAGGGGCCCGCGGAGCTGCGCGGGGCAGCGGAGCCCGGCGGCCGCGGCACTCGGCGGGCATGAGGAACCTGCCGGTCCTCCTTCTCTCCCTCTGCTGGAGCCTGGGGCGGGTAAGTCACCCCGCGCTCGCCCCCGCCCTGGGGGGTGACTCGCCCCTCCAGACCGCTGAGGGGTCACCCCTACGGTTCTTCCTGTCACCCCGTCCCTGAGGTGCCTGTGCGGACCCTCCCGGGCTGGCGGCTCCCTCTCAGCGTTCCCCGGAGCGGGGGCTCAGCGGCAGCCGTAGCAGGTGCGGAGACTCCGTCCCTGCCGCCCGCACTTCGGGAGACAAGTGCCTGCTCCCGCTGGCGCGTACCGGGACTCCCCGAGCGGGGATCTCTCAGGCGAGGGGCCCCCGCCGGGACCCCCAGCCCGCCTCCCCTCCGCCGCTCCCGGGGGCGGGCCGGGCCGGAGGCGCAGCGGCGGGGGGCGCTGCCCCGCACCCCCGGGCGCTCCGCGGGGGCCGGGACGGCTCCGCCCCGGGGGCAGCGCGGGCCGGGCCCGATGCCGGTCGCCGGTGGAGCGGCGCTGAGGGGCCGCAGCGGGCTGTTCGCCCCGGTGGGCACCGCTGGTTTGGGAAGAGTTGTCACAGAGCATTGCCCCGGTCCGGTCCGGAGGGTCGTTAGATATCGCGACATAGGGAACAAACACCGCAGCATTAATTTCTCTTTAATACTTGCAACCGCATAACAGCGTACAAAGCGTTCAGAATGTTAAAGTCTTCACATCTGAGGTGTCTGCTTTCAACATCTTTGTATTCTTAAGCGTTTCTTCAGTTGTTTGTAAAAGTCTACAACTTTGCGGGAAACATGATTTAAAAGAAAAAAAAATCTGCCCTCTGAATCTTTCTACTTTTTGTTATTGTAAATTTAAAATGACAGATCATTTCCACCAAAAGCTGGGAAGCCATGCTGAAGGTAAATGTAAACTGCTTGTCAGAAGAAATGCTTTTCTGGTCAAAGCAGCCTTAAAAATTGGGCACTAAACGCAGAGAGAGTCCTCAGCTGGTTTTCCAGCTGTCTGCGCACCTTCGCAACACACAGCACAGCGCACGCGGTTCTGTGTTCGGTGCTTGTGCAGGATAACCTGCCCCTGGGGAAGCAGAGGGAACGATGGATGAGCACCAGCCCTGAAAGGTGGTGAGTGCCCTCAAAACCCATTTCGGGATTCCCGATGTGTTTTGGGACGTGGTCTGTGCCACATAGTCTTGAAGCCTAAATCTCTCTGGCTTGGTGAAGTACATCTGAATGGAACGGGTGTATGTATTAGAGCAAAGTATATATTATAGTTTGGCATGCGTCCCAGGTTTGAAGGGTAGTGTTGTGTTACCTTTGGGTACTAACAAATTTGTGTTTGCTGTTAGATCACTGATACTGGGAAACTTAACAGTTCTTTCGAGAGAGAGAAGTTGCTAATTTGGCAGGTTTCTTAATTGCAGTAGGTGCTTTGATTTATCCCTTATTTAGTTAACATTTGCATTTACTGGAATGTTTCTTTCCAAGACCCAGTAATAATACTTTTTGATGGATGGGAAGTCTACTGTCAGTTACTGAATGATTGCAAGTGGGGAAAAAAAAAATCCAAACCTGTTATATGAAGGGAGAATGAGATAAAAACCATTAAGTTTACATGGTACTTTATTTTACATGGGAGATATCTGGAAAGCAGGTAATACAAGACACAGATATTTTCAGTATAATGCTGAACTTTCTATTATAAGTGCTAGCAATCCTATGTTAAGGATCTGTACAAATTCACTTTAAAAAGGAAAAAAAATCTGCTCTGAAAACATATAATTACAACAGTCAAAATAGAGAAGAGATGAGGGAAGAGGAAGTAAGGCTCTGATTTTGTAGATGGTGTAATGAGACATTTGGAGAAGAGACAGATTTTTTGTGAGTTTTCGTAACAGCTCCTGCTGTTATGCTTATGGCAATTAAGCTGGATTTTTAAAAGCTGTGCAAGTGGCTTGCCCACAAGGAGACTGCAGAATAACCTGCTTCTCAGTCCTAACTCTGGATCCTAGATTTGGGTCCATGATCACAGCTTAATTAATTATGTATTGCCAGTAAAAAAAAGTATTGTCTCATGAATCAGAGGTTATTACCAGATGCTGTTATTAAATGTCTCTTTAAAAAAGTAAGAGAGGGAGAAAAGTGAGAGAAACTTGGAGAGAGACCACCCTCTGCTTGGTAACTGCAAGTGTGAGGATGACTGAAGTACTACATGTTCACATTTTACTTCATTGTGATGTTACTTCGTTTGAGTTAATCTTGCTGTCCCTTCAGCTCCAGTGACATTTCCTGTTTCCCAGTTAGTCACCTACTGCAGTCGTTTCTCCCATGCAGTCTCTTATGGACTCCCCGTGTTTCTCTGTTAGCTCTTTCTGCCTCTGTAAATCCGACCGACCGCAGTAAAACTTCCCAGTGTCTTCCTGCTCTCCCCAACACTGCTACATCCCTGTCTCTTCCCATGGAAATAAAGAACACTTTCTGAACACCAAGGAACTGGGAGCAAGGCTATAAATGAGTGAAGGCAACAGCGCTTTCATTTTTAAAGGAGCGGGGTATTCTTCCTGTGTAGCACTTGCTTGAATCAAATAATCATACGCTGGAGACTTCAGGAGATAAAATATACATGGTGGAAAAGGGAAAAAAAGCAAAATTTACCATGTCAAAGAGAATGCAGTTTGTTCGGTTTTCATGTTCTGTGATTCGTGTTAAACTTTCAGCTTCCTGACTTACTGCAAAACAAACAACAAAAAAAGCAAATGTGCTTACTTTCCTGCTTCAGTTTAACTCACTGTTTTTCTGAAAGGAAAAAGTCTTATGAAATTATATTAGTGAATGCACTAAAAAGTTAAGTATTTTCTTGTAAATGACAATTGGCCTTGAAATCCTAGAGGAAGGAGACAATGAATGCTCTAATAGATTATTTTAACATTTTGTTTTGAAAAGTCAATGTGTGAGAAGCTTAAATGGGCAATGACTGTGCCTGGAAAATGCCTAGCACATACTTGGGCAAAGCCAGTGCCAGTTAAAGTTGTGGATTTCATTATTGGTAGTTGCATCCTTTATAAAGCATTTTAATTCGTGTTTCAAGACCCTGGCCTCTTTGTTAATTTGACACAGGTGAATAGTGTCCATCCAGAATGCAGATTTCATCTGGAGATTCACAAGGAGGAAACAAGGTGCATTGAGCTTCTGAAGAATGCAAAGCCAGTGGACTACAAAGGTAAGAAAAGATAAGCTGTAATGTAAAGACAGATGGAGTATTTGAGGTTTTTGTCCCTTTACTTTCTTTGCTGTTGCCATTGAAGTTGCTGTATTTCTCTGTATTGTGCTTGTAAGTTTTACCTATTCTAGAATTTATGCAGATCTTGGGTTAAAGGTACAGCTGCAGCAATCATGTTGTGAGAGTTGTGCCAGGCGATAAGCGTGCATTGGATGGGGCACTAGATGGGAGCAAATGCATTCACGTGTTTTAAGCTGTTGCTGCTAGTGTTTTCTGACTGGCAGAGAAGCTGCAGGCTGGTGATGACAGGACCAGCAGAAAGAACAAATCGGAGAAAAAGTTGAAATGCTTGTATCCAAGCATCTCTCTCTAGCTGTGGTTGAAAGTAAAATATTAGTGGCAGGAATGATCTCTGGGTCTCCAGGCAGAAGATGTTTTAGGGGAAGATCAGATTCACACCCAGAGTACCACAGAGTTGTGCAAAGGAAAAACTGGACAATAGTGTTACATTCAAACACCAAATTCTCTCTGTTACTTTATTGTTTTTATTTTCTCTCTACATAGAAGGATAAATATATAGATACAGATATGGCCAATTGACATTTAATAGAAGAAAGAATGAAGAGGATTTGTAGTTTATTATTTTTTAATTTTAGATTTTACTAAATTTCATTGGTACATTTTCATGTGAGTAGAAAATAAGATTGTGAAAAAAATACATTTTTCTTGTACATTGGAGCTGCTGATAAAGCCATTTGTTCAGCAAGCAAAATATGAAGGAGACAGATAAATCCAGACAGCCAAATGAAAAGCAAATCTGTAACATTAAAGTAGCTAGGGCAGAACTGGTTGAAAGTTTTGGGCTCTTTAGGAAAGTTGGACATTTGTATTTATTAATTTTTTTAATGACAAAAGTACTAATGATTTATGATTAGTTATTTTTGTTTTGGTAAACTGTATGCCAGAACTTGTGAGCAGAAAGCAGTTTCTATTCACCTACTGATAAAAAGGAAAAAGTGATTCTTTGCATGGTTTATTTGCATAGGTTACCTGCCCAGCATGTAAAATATTGGAGGGAAAGGTGGGCTTTCAGTGAGACTTAGACAAAGGGGAAAGAAATTTCAGATCTAAAGGCAACTGATCATTTTGCAATTCAAAATACAATTTTGATTTTTACCAAGTAATGTCACATCTAAAACTAATCATTAAATTTCTGTTGTCATGTGGTCTTTAAGCATGTTGTGCTTTTAAAACCTGGCTGCCAACCAAAAACCGTGCAGCCACTCACTCACCCTCCCCACTTCTGGGGATGCAGGAGAGAATTAAGGGGGTAAAGGGAAAAAAAGATTAATGGGTTGAGATAAGATCAATTTAATAACTAAACTACAACATAACTGAAAATAGTAATAATAATAATAATAATAGTAATGTATACAAAAGAGTGATTCACAGTGCAGCTGCTCATCACCCGATGACTGAGGCTCAGCCCATTCCTGGCCAACGATCACAGAGCAGGAAGAGTCCTGAAACTGCAATCCTGGAAAAGAAATAAGAGCCCAAGAGACTATGGGGCAACCCAGAGAGGAAAAAACTTCCAGACTGACCCTCATCTATATACTGGGTATGACATAGATGATATGGAATATACCATTGGCCAATTCGGGTCTCAGTCCTAAACCTAAGGTCGAATCCTAGGCTAGTAATTGGGGCTGTGCTCCCTCACAGCTTCTCCTGCACCTGCAGGCACTGGCACAGCAGAGAAGCCAAAAAAGTCCTTGACTGTCTTGGCAGCAACTAAAAATATTAGTATGGTATCAGCCTTTTTCTCAGCACAAAACTGAAACGTAACCTCTTACTAGCTACTACTAAGAATGTTAACTGTCCCAGCCAAACCAGGACAAAGTGTCTGTAAATATTGAATTTTAAATTAGTTCTACAGAGCTGTAAGACTCATATGGTAGTCCGGGTATGTATCGTCTCAGAATAGCTGGGCTCCTTGGAATACTACAGCTCTTGCATTGCAGTTGTTTCCTTTGGCTGAACAAGGTGATACACAGTGTATTTGTTCTTTCGTATTCCGTCTGTTTTGAATGCACTCTGAAGATGATTATGGTAACTTGGGGACCTGCCATCTGCAGTACCCTTTGAGCATAAGCCTGGATGCCAACTCATGATGCTTTCTCCACCTCTCTTCTTGATTTAAATGTGTAACTCCCTCAGTGCATGCTCTAATATCAATTTGTGTACAATAAAATAATTAAAATGATTATCAGCAGTTTATATTTTACTATATTTTCTCCTTTTGATTAATCCAGATCAGTAATTAGAAAAATTATAATAACAGTGAATAATTTACATGGGTATCTCTCCAAGCAAAGTCTTACTGGAATAATTAATCTACATTTAGATTATTTTTTTTTATTTATAAGAGTGGTGAAGAGAGACGGCTGTTAAATAATACTAGTGTGAAGCCAGATGGAGAAATAATTACTAGCCCAGCTTGATGAATTAACTCTTGAGTTAATAAATTCACTATTAGCTATTATAGGGCTTTGAAAGTCAAGCTTTTGTCAAGATCCACATTGTGATCCAGATGTTGGGCTGTTCCAAGGGTATCCTTCTGAGGCACACCAAGGGTATCCTTCTGAGGCACACCAAGGGTATCCTTCTGAGGCACACCAAGGGTATCCTTCTGAGGCACACCAAGGGTATCCTTCTGAGGCACACCAAGGGTATCCTTCTGAGGCACACCGGTTTTATTTTGGGTTCCCTGGTGGAAGAAAGAAGTTTTCTGTCAATATTTTCTTCACAGCCTCTTTTCACTGGAAGAGGGATGCCTCCTGAAGGCAAACTGCCATGTAAGAACTTCATGTCTCGGAAAGAGACCGCATGTCTGATGTTGATTCATCCCTGCAGGTAGTGATGAAACAGCAGTGGAAGGATTTATACATTTAATTGAATGCCTCGGTGAAACTAAGGGAGTATTTGGTTTTGAAGGAGGCTGGAATAAAGTCCCTGTGGTAATGAGTCCTTAAAAACTTTAATGTTATAGGAGAATTTATCCTATACTTCATGTCATAGATACCTTTACCAAGAACCTGTGTGCAGAACCAAGTGCAGAAAAGCCTATGTCAAATACATGCATTTGTATTTCCAAAAATAGCCGTTCTCTTTGTGTCCTTATTTTCTGATAATAATATATCTATATTCATACAAAGGTATAGGTATTTTGAACAGACGTGCGGATTGTCACAGTGATACTATGACTGCTGATAAAGAATTAGTAATGAAAATTGGCAAGCTGGAACTAGTCCAAGCCCTAGCTCCACACCTAAAACTTGTAGTACGTTTGAAACATAATTCATTGCAATACCTAATTCACTTTTTCCTGAATGGGAAAGATTGTTGTAAAGTACTTGTCATGCTTTTTTAACGTCAGTATGTGCTACGTGCCTCACAAAAGCTATAACAAAATCTAGTGAAAGTTCTGTCTGGAATTTGGAAATAAAGGTTCACTGAGGTTTTTTGACTGGAGGCTTAGGCATCCATTATCAAAATCAGTGGGATGTTTTTCATTGACTTCTCAGGCACCTGCTAAGCCTTCACACTCTATGTAGCATGCTCCAGAATTTGGTTGGCATGCACAGATACTGAATTTTGGAGGGTCCAAATTTTATGGGACAGACCATTTCTGCTTTGGCGTAGATGTATTGAATTCCTTATCTAATTCTTCTCAGCTCCCAGTTAAGGAGACATAAAGGAAAGATTTAAAGGGGAAGGTGTGGTTTGGGGTTTCTTTGCATAATAAAATTGTATTATAGCCATCTTACCTGAGCTATCTCATAACATGGGCAGAAGAATTTAACCGAGTAGTTTTTGTAGGGCACCTAAAATCATTAACAATGAAGTCTACAAAGGATTTGCTTACTTCATGTCTTAATAAAGCAATAGCGTGTTTTGCAAGGAAACACTGTATAAATACTGTGTAAATATCCTTGAACAATGCTAAGGGTATATTAAAACCGCAGGATCCAGTTTGTCTAAATTCTGCTGTTTGCCGACGTCAAACTGTTAGACATTCGGACCTCCTGCTTTGTACCCTTTGGGGGATTTTCAGGCATTAGCACATAGTCTTCCATTAGCGGAGAGCATTACACTCCATTTAGGGAAGAAAGTCGCTCTCCAAAGATCCATGGCAGTGTCTTCCTCTCTGTAGTGCTCTCTAGCAAATCTAGTTGTTTATTTTATGAAGACTGCATTAGCTTAATCCCATTTGTTTTCTTCTTTCCTCCTCTAATTTGACATCCGAGGTATGGATGCACCTTAGCTGGAAGCCTAGGAGAGCTTTTTTTTTTTTCTTTTTGCACTCTCATTTTTGAAGAGCAGTTTAATTACATTCTAAATAGCTCATAATAGCTACAGATTTTCAGGTCTATATGGGAAAACACTAATTTATTTTCTACCTGCTACCTGTGGCATGTCTTAAAGAAATAGAAAGCTCACAATAAAAGTGGCTGAAAATACATAAAAAATGGCAAAACCTGGCAAATTTCTGTCTTTATTCAATATTTCGAATTTTACCTTATAAAACAATGGATTCATTTCTGTTCACCGTTAAATGAAATGTGAACTCTTATGGTCAGAAATGCTAGAACTCAGACTGTAGACTTTATAACAGGGTTCTACTACAAAAAATTCTAAAAAGATCTTGTTATGAAAAATTAAGTCTGGGTTGGATTTGATTTTTTTTTTTTTTCATTTTGGATTGAGTGGCTGCACAGTTAAAAGAGTCTTTTTGGCTCTTCATTTCCAAAATGTGTTTTTGTGAGACCCATATGCCAGACAACATTTTTAATTTCAAATATGGCATCTTAACTTTGAGGAAAAGATGTAGACGGAAAGAGAAATGTCTTTGGAAAGAATTTCATAAACCTCTCAAAGAGAGGCTTCATAATGCAGCTAATAGTGGGAAATTAAAACAGACAGGACTACCAACATGATAGGCTCATGTATTTATCAATTTAAAGCAAGAGGCACCAATGTCACTATGTAATCTAATCTCCCAAATTACACTGCCAGTAGAATTTTCACTGATTACAGCACTGAGCTTGTAATATTGTGGATGAAACAGAGCACATCTTTCTGAAAGCTCTTCAGAATGGTAGAGTTAATATTCAAATGTTAGACCCATGGCAAATTGTCCAAAACTTAGTTTATCCAACTAACCTCTACTGTTAAGGTTATTTCCCCAGTAACAAAGGCGCTTATTTTGCATTCCAAACCCACACATACACACAGGCATATATCTCTCTATAGCACAAAGGAAAGACTATGAGTATAACTAAAACACCCTTATGATCACTCTGTCCTCCACAGTAAGTAGGAGACTTACACAAAGCCAGATGAGGCTTTCTTTTGCTATTTGAAAAGGAATCTCCTCAAGGTTCCCCCTTTCTTAATCCTCCCAATCTTATCAAGGTCTTCCACAAGGGTTTTGTTTGGTTTTGCATCCATTTTATCTGTAAAATGAGTCCGTAGTTGAGACTGTAGTGTTGCTTGGAGTTATTCAAGGTAGCATTAAAGGTAGAATTAAATGAGATAGCGGGATCATGGAACTTCCTTTCATGCAGCAACACTAGCTCTTTGAAGGACAGTTTCAGCTTTCCTGAATCTCTGTGCTGCTGCTTTTCTAGCTGTAGCACAGACATGCTGCTACTTTTTGGTTCACATATTTTTTTTATGAGGGGAGCTGAAGGGGCTGCTTTGAATGTTTGTCTATTTTGATTTCCATTAATTGAAGTGTCATCATTAATGACACCATGTAAAACTGATCCTCCTTGTGGTGTAGACAATGTCTGGAATTTGTGGAAGCTATGCTTAGTTGTTTGAGGGTAGAAGAGAAGCAAAGCTGCCTCATCTTCAGAGGAGGCTGGGCAATAGGTGAGAAAAAACCTTGAATGAAAGGAGTTGCCTGCTGAAAAATAACCAACAGGAAATGAATGGTGAAGACCAAGAAAATGTCTTGGTCAGCCTCATTCAAAAAAAAATCTCACATAATAAAGGTTACTAAGAGTGACAATAACAAACTTTTTTGGAAAGAAGAAATGCAACATGTGGCCACAGATACATTCTACAATTTTGAAAGACTGAAATTTCTACCCTCCCAAACGTAAATAGAAATTCAGGAGTAGACATTCATAAATGGCATTTGGAGCCCTGAAAAAGGAAAGTGCACAACCGTAAGTGAATTTATTGTGTTTTTCAGAAGATTCTGAAAGAAGTACTGCCCCACATAGTTTTGTGTTTGACTCCTGATAAAGACAGCTGTGGCCATGGCAGTCTCTCCATGACATGCAAAACTCGAATCCACAAGGAAGCAATCTTGAATACCAAAGCAGTAAAAAAGCTCCAGCTGATACAAGAAAGAGTATGCAGGTTAGACATAATCAAAACGAACAGAAATATATGGTCCCAATACTTTACAGAGACTTTAGTATTTTATGGTGGGGTTTATATGAACAGGAGATTAATATTTAATGATATTTTTTGGAGAATGTACAGCATGTCTAAATTGGGGCAACATGAAGATGAAGGTATCTCTTTACAGCTTTGACTATATGTCCATTAATATTTTTCCAGTATAATAGAAAGCAGTGTTCTTATGGTAAGATGAGGGTGCTGTCCAGTCATACAAAAATTAATGCTGTTGCCTCCAAAGAACAATTTGAGCAATTGGATTTACTTGGTAGAAAATTTGGGTGAAAAAGTGGGTTTTTTTCTTCAGAGGGTTTTTTCACCGTTTTTAGCTGGCAACTTCCATATTTCCTTGCAGTACCCTAATATATGTAAATTACATTAAAAACTAAAATTGGCTTATAGATTTTTGATTCTCTGATAGGAAACTCTTCTTCAGAAAGGAAACAAGGCATTTCTGCTGAAACGTTTCATGTAGTGAAAAGCCAGTAATCCCCTAGAAATCTCAATAACAGTATTTTTGCCATTCCTGGTTAACAGGACTGTTTTTTGAAAACCTACAAACTGCAAATATTGTAGGGGAATATGAGATAAACTCTACTGGTTTCGTCATTCTGTTTAACTAGTTAAATCTGATGTATACTGTAGACTTCCAAAATTCTACTTGCTGTCTATGAGTGGTTTTTGTTGACCAGTAATTAAAAAGTCTACATTTGCATTTCCTCAGTATTTCTTAATAATCAGAGCTCGTACGCACTCTGTACAACGTCAGTTCAACATAGGCACATTGGAGCTGGTTCTTGACCGTTCTGCAGCCAGTGTTTCCATTTTCACAAGGTCGCAGGCTAGCAGCTCTTTGTGGAGGGGGTCGGGCAGGCAGGGAGAGCCCATCCCACCCTCAGCCAAGGCAGTCACAGCCCTGGGCATCCGTCACCTCCCTGGGGCAGGGACAGCTGAGGGCATCAGTCTGTGGGCAGGGGGCCAGGATCCGGCCCGGTGCAGGGAACCAGGGTCGGACACAGCCCTGGGATGGCCGGCAGGGCCATAGCGGTGGGTTGGGCCCAGGCAGAGGCAGGCACAGGCACAGGTGATGAGCCCACAGTCAGGTGCACCCACAACATTGGTGGAGGCCCAGACCTCAGCCTAGATGGGTCCCTGGGCAGGGCCATGAGGCTGATCTGGGCCATTAAGGCCAATTAGTGCATCCAAGGCCCTGACAAGACTAGACAGCAAATAACTTTAGCAAAGTAGCTTGGAGCATCAGTATTTTTGCTACTATCTTCTTCCTATTCCTGCTTTAGGCAGTTCTCCTGTGGGTTTGCTTTGGTTCCATCTTGCTAGATCGCTATTTCTGTAGCGCCTCCTTTCCCTTTCTTTCTTATTGAGTGAAAATGCTGGAAGATTTTCAGTCCGTATATGTTCATAAATTCTCCTGCGGCCTAAACTACATGCTGGGGCGTTCAGACCTGCAGTCTGGAAACCATTGCCCATAAGAGGTGTGATTGCTTCTGCTTTGTCAAGTTAAGTACAAAAATCAAAACGTTTCCCTGTTCGAAAAATAAACCCTGGCCTAGCTGACAACTCTCTGGCTGATTTTCAAAGCACTTTCTTTTTGTTTCATGTATCATGCATGCCTAGACAGTTTAAAAAATGCTAAACCTCCCTTTGAATTGGCATTTTTTTAAAATCCAAAGGCAAAGTGCCACCTAGTGGTTAATATATGGTTAAAGTGTTTATATAAACAAAACTTTCCAGTACAGCCTCGAGGTTACACATTTCTATAGGTGAAGAGGCAGATGTAGGTAAGCAAACCTGTTGCTCAAAGGTTGGATGGACCTCAGATAGCAGGATGAGGAATGTGGTGGTGTTGTGGGATAACCCTAGCTGGCAGCTAAGTACCACACAGCTGCTCGCAACACATTCGTAAGCTGAAAAAAATGAGAAGCAAAGCATAGTTTATAGTCTGTTACATTTCCTTTCATTATAAATTATCTGCAAATGCATCACAAGCGTTAAAGACCAAACATTCAAATAAAGTAAGTGATCTCATCGAAACTAAGAATAGCATCTGCAATAACATCTGCTTGAACAGGAGGGAAGAGCAGTACAGGAATGACACCGTGGCCACACTTTTGAGCGAGTCATTGGGCAAAGGTTTTCTGGGAAGACTGATTTATTCCTTAGATATGCTACAAACGACACACCAGAGAAATAAATGGTGCAAATGAAGAGGCTGAAAAAATATTATATGTAGGGTGCAGGGGAGTTCTTCTAGACACCACAGAAACATAGATGAAGAACCTATTGTTTTTTCTTTTTTTCTTTGCTAGCTTTATTAAAAGGTAAAGGAGAAGGTAAAGAGTACAGTAGTAAAGTTGCAGAGGAAACGTTGGGGAGCTAAGACAGATCAAGAGCTGAACTGGTACAGGGTGAAAGGACAAAAACACTCAAGGCTTGAGAATTTACTGAAGCTGGATGCCAACAGAGACTAAATCAATCAATGAGCATAAAAGGATATAAATATACATTAAAATGGTTTTGGCTACTTTGAAAAATGTTTTTTTTAAAAAATATGATAAAGAAAATTGCAGAAACGAAAATAACCATTAGAGAAATTTAAGTTTTATTTAAAATGTGAGATATTTTCCTGTAGAATTATTGGTAGAATTGTTACTAGAACTAAAACTTAAAACCTTATTTAAAGCCACAAATAAATGTTTTGTATCTTAATTGATTAATATCATTTGGAGATAGTAGGCTATAGGCTTATGTATGCAGGAGATTTTATGAAATGTGGCAGTGATGGATGACAGTCCAGAAATCCTAACACTGAGTGAATTAATGGTGGACAGAGAGTAGTAGAGTGTGTGTCAAGAGCTGAATATCAAGCTTGATCCAGCTAGATATTCTATGTGCAGAAAGAGACACATTTAACACAGCATTTCTTGCACCTTCATTTTCCAACAGGTAGCACTGTAGGCTACCCTGTAGTCACTAGGGAAAAACAGGTAATCGTTGGGAGCAATTAATCTGGCCCATTTTCATGTGTTTTAGGATGGAGTGAATCATGCTCTGCACCCTCTGACAATATTGCATGTGTCAGGGTTCTTGTAAAAGTATACTATGATAGGTAAAGAGCAATATAAACTTGAAGACCTGTGAAACTCACTGAGGTCTCCAGTTGTGCCACTTCGTGAATTTCCAAGATCAGTGGGAAACCAATTGTGCACAATTACGCTCATGCTGTACGATAGAGATATGTTGTGGGGATGGAAGAGACAAACCGATGCAAGCATGGTAAGAATGGACTTGTTAATTGTATCCCACCTCTGCATGAGGGTATGTCTCGGTAAGAGAAGAAAAAGATGTATGACTGGACTATTGCCAAAAATCTGTATTAATAGGAGGAGGGGGAAATGAGGAAAGGTGTGATTTGGAAGCGCAGAAAAGTGAATATGGTTTAACAGTTGTACTTCTAGCAGCTTCTAGCAGCACACCAGTAACACTGTCATGTCAGCGTTCAGCCCTAGACCAGTTTTCAGAAGCACACTGTAGTCATTCAGTGACTATAAATGCCTCCAGGACATTTCATCAGCTTTCTCAGATTTCCTGTACCGTAATAAATAGGCCTGTAAATATACATAAATTGAGGCTTAATTTTCTGGTTGGAATTCTGATGACAGCCACTAAAGTTTCACTCTCACGATTGCTGATGCATTTGAATGTAGTCTAGATGTAGGATATTCATCTTATGTGTTATTTCATCTGTTTGATTTAAAGAGTCTGGAAAAGTACCATTCTCTCCTGTGCTATACATCCCTGTAAAGTCCTAAAATGCTGAGGAAAAACTGAGGTAAAAAATATATTCCCCAGAAAACATTGGTGATTTGTAATGTTTTGAATGTCAAAAACTTGTATAATGATTTCCTTCCTGCAAGCTATCTTCGAGATCTGATACAAATTGTGTTGGTTAATGGTGGGAATAGGACTTGGGCCTCGGGTTTTCTGTATAATGTTTCATGTGATTGAAGCTTGAATAGGAGTTTTATGGGTTTTTGTGGAAAACGTACTAATGGACCTCTGAAGTCCACATTGTTCAGCTGCCTTTTTAGCAAAACCTTAGCCCAGTCCATATAGCAGTGTAGCAAAAATTTATAAAGACCTCTGAACTGTTTGCAGATTGCGGTAGCAAATCCACCATCTTACAGAGCGTATGTGGAACAAAAGGAAAAATTTGTGAAAGTCACAGCTTTTATGGGTGTGTATGAACACTTTCATGACTCCTCTGAGCTCTCACTTGTTAGTGAAAATGGGGGTGAAATGAAAAGGTCTGAAGTCGCACAAGATGCTAATTATTCTTGTGTACTCCAGGGCTTGTTTATGCTGGCTCAGGCAGTACATCCATCAGAGCCAAAAGAGTTTCATTTTGTCACTATAGCTCTGAGTGCTGGCAGATGAAGAAAATAGTTTCTTTGTCTTTCTGATTACTTGCATGTCATATTGTTGATGTTGTTTCTGGCTTAAAATAAATTGGGAAGGAAGCATGACCTGAATTGGCTGAGGTAAACATTCTTCTACTTTTCATAAGCCCTGGTGTTGCATCATAGAGAGTTGGACTTGATTTTGATCCAGGACTGCAACTCAGGAAGCACCTAAGGATGTTTAAGTTACATTGACTTCAAAGGGTATGAAGATTACTCAGATGTAAACCTCTTAAATTGTACACAGATGACCAAGTCACTGTCATTTCAGAGATATCTTTGCTAATGCTAAAAGGAAAGCCATGAGTGCTAGAAGGGAGTACAAGGTAGACAGGTAAAACAGAGCATAGGTAAAACTCATGAGTTAATTCTTAAAGGAATTAATTAACCAGATGTAGGGGCAGATATGCTAGAAAGGACAAACTCTGTGTGATCATTGGGGAAAATAGGAGTGTTTATGGAATTCTAAAAGTATTACACATTCAAGAGGTAAGGACTAGAAACCTGAAAAGAGGGAGTTTTCAATTGGAACGGGAACTTCTCAGGCAACTGTGGAATACAGCTAAAAAGAATGGCACTCTTACAGTTTCTAGTCCTAAGTCTCCCTTACCCCAAGGTAAGGCTAAAAGGAGTCAGATATATTGGTCTAGGAGTCAGAGTTACTAAAGGAACAAAAAAGATTAGTGCTCTTTGGGTAACTGGAGAACTTGACAAGGTGGGATTAGTCACACGGTATTAAGCATATAAGGATGGGCTTATAGAGAAGATGAAGCCAGACTCTTCTCAGATGCAAACAGGAAAAAAAGAAACAAAAAACACAAGAAGCAATGGCACCAACCTGCAGCAACGGAAATCCTAATTAGATGCATGGCAAGATTCTTCATGGAGGAAGTTGTGTTCAGGTTGCCTAGAGAGGTTTTGATAGATTGGAGATTTGGAGTCTCCGGTTCTCTTTGGGGGTTTTTGCTGCTTGACTGGAAAATGCATTGCAGTGGGTATGGGTGACTGTGAGAGGTAATGAACAGTAGCACATTTGTTGTGTACCTCTTTGGAGGCTGATACAGCATACGAGGCAGTGGAGAATGAGGCATTACATGTTATCTACCCACACAGATAAACTTTGAGAAGTGTTCCCGATAGTAATCCCTTATTTTTGGCATCATCTTTCTGAATATAGAACAGATACTGCATTTAGAGCTGTATAATCCTGAGAGGAGTGAAGAAAGACGCAGTCCCCAGGAACAAATGACTCCTCTGGAGAATAGCATTTCCTTGGGAAACTGTATAAAGAGAACTCTATGGAACTGGTGAACAAATGCAGAATTTAGAGCATAATTCCCCTCTTCTTTTTTCATCTCCAAACCCTATTCTTGGTACAGCACAGAGGCTCCCTCCCAACTATCACACTTCCAAAGGAAAGCAAGGGCCATGGGAATGCTGTGCCACTGTCTCTCCTACAAGCTGCAACTAGGACTTATCCCCAGGAGTGAATCCAACTGCGGGTCCTGTAACACACTCTTGGGTTCCCTGGTTTGCATGTACTTTGAAAGTAACTTAAGCTTTAAAAGTAATGTGCTAGTAGGCACTTTGAGTCAACACAAGCTGTCCAAGTATAATTGCACTAAGTTTAAGATGGTTTAACACAAGTATAGAACTTTTAAGTGTTTCTTTTTCAGCTCCATTTAACTCAGATGGCTTGATTTTGAGCATGACCTCACTAGCACAGAGTAAATGAGTAGTGAATTGTTAATACTATAAATATTCTGAAGAACTGAATTATACATCGATGCGAGTAGTTTCTCATCCAAGTTTCATGTTCTCTCCTGAAAGGAACAAATTGTCCCTTGCACTTTCTAATAATCTTACAGAGATAATACTGGTAAGATAAATGTTTTGTTTCTCTCTGTAACATTAATTACAAATTTTAATTGTCAGTTGCTTTATTTGAAGACATAAATACCGAGAATTTTGTACACTTTTTTTGAAGGTAACTTGAACTGCGATGAGTAACATTTCCTTACTTCCTTGTACTCATAATTCTTCATAAGGCTTACACTCAGAAACTTCATAACTCTTCACTTTGCTTAGAAGGCATGCATTACAAGTTGTCACCTTTAAACAAATAGAACTTTCTTGATCCAAGCACCTGTGGCAGACTATAAGAAGATTTATGCTCATTCACAAGGTACTGCTTTTGAACCACATTTGTAGAGACATCAGCATGGGCAAAACCATAACAAGTAGTTACTATCTGCTAGTAACAAGTTGTTACTAGTACTACTGTAAAACATGCCTATAACATTTTATGACCCCCCTTCCTGAAATACATTTACAGAAGCATTCTTTGTTCAAATCTCTGTTATTTAGGAGAGATTATTTTATTAGTTCGTGCCCATTGTTCCAAAAATTCTCCAGTCATGATGCCCTCCCATCATATTTATGATGCTTTTACTTTTTTTAACATTTTAAAAATCTTTTCTTAGCATGATCCCATCAAAATGACATAGTCTTAATGAGACATTTTGCAAAAAATGTATTAATTGACCTAAAAATAAGATGGTTAATCACCAGGCTCTTACGGTTCCCTTTAACATTTTCATAGAAAATACCATCTTTGGAACATTCTTGAAAGAGTCTAATCTTTCTTGAACTACTCAAATACAGCAGGATGATTCAGACCAGACTGAGCTTGCAAGTCTGTTACTGATGGTTTATTTTTTTCAGGATGTGTTGGAGTTTGGGATAACATCACCTGTTGGCGGCCTGCAAAGATTGGAGAAACTGTCACTGTCCCTTGTCCAAAAGTATTTAGCCTTTTTTCTGGCAAGCCAGGTATTTAATTTTAAGGTGTACTTTTTCCTGTTTTCTCTTTGGTATTTTATGACATAATACGCTCAAAATGTGTTGGAGTTTGGTTTTGGGTTGTTTTTTCTTTTTTTTTGGGTTTTTTTTTTCAGTTTAAGGCTTTTATTTTCTTTTTAAAGAGTTAAAATAATAGATTTTTAACAGACCTGTTCATGATACATCGTGAAAAGACCAAATTGTCTTTGTGGTCTGAATGGTGTTCTTTGAGTCAGGTACTAAATATATATTCTGATATGGTGACACTCATCAAGGCTGAAGATATTGCTTGCTCTTTTTGACCTATTGATGTTAATTATTAAGGCAGCTGAGCCCAACTGACACCTTTAACAGTTGCCAGCAGGTCACATGCAAGTTGGTCCTTCAGTGCTTAGGAGGGGAGCTCTGCCTTGCCTTCATGAGAATAGTGAGCCAGCGTTAACACATCATACCTAAAAACTATCACTATTGCAATTTAAGGTAGTTATTATGAAACCTTTTATTCTGCTTTTAATGGAACTTGAAGAGAGCTCATCAGTGTCTCAGGTGAAAGATCCCGAACTTATCACAGTGATTTAATTCTGCTTTTGAGATCTCTGTGGAGAGCTTTTTAACAATATTACTTTTAACACAGAGGCTAACTTGGGTTATGACTAAAATGCCTTTATTCTTAAAACTGTTGATTAAGTCGTGTTCCAGTAAAAATAGACAACTCAAACAATCTACAGATGAGCAAAAGTTTTCATTCCTGGAGCTGGTGAATCTTGATCGGTTTATCGTAGATAGTCTAAACAGTTTATAAAGGGGAAGCTGTGTGTATTCTTCACTAAACCTTGTGAAATCTATAAAAACATTCAAATGACTCAAAAAAAAAATAGTAAGGTTTTGTCAAGAGACAAGGCAAACTAATAAATATAAAAAATTCAAAATCTGAATTAAATCACACTGCTTCTGTCTGTTTACCAAAAGCTAGAGCATGCATACTCTCTCTGGATGTTTAACAACTGTTAGTATCTTATATTACAATAACATTTTAATTTTCCTGTGAAGCAACTGCAATAAATATTTAAGTCTGAAGCCTTCATAGTGCATTGCAACTCCATCTCACTTGGGCATGGTGTCATCAAGACTGAAAGGTCACTTCCTTTTTATAGTTTTTTCCTGTATACAGCTTTTTTCATAGCTACCTGTTTACTTCTTGCTCGTGGAACTAAGAGAGTGTTTTTTTAGAGGCACCTGTTCAATTAAGAGGTTTTTTTAAATCTTCTCTTTCTATAAATTCAGAGAAGGAAGACAGCAAACATCTTGTGTGATTGATTCAATTAAGATCTAATTAAGTATTTCAGCACCTTTATAATTTGATTATACTCAGGAACATATAGCTTATTTAATTCATACACAGCACATTTCAAATTCACTTGATTCTTATGGCAGGATATAAAAATATCTTTAAACAAGAAATCTAACTCTTTTTATTTAGCCAGATTTGTGAGATACGTGTTTTAGTTTTTTTCAGGACTTAAGAGGAATTAAAATTTTGCTACAAGGTTATCTAGACAACCTTCTTTTTTATGGAAATATTCCAAATCACAAGTAGTCTTTTAAATGCCATTAATTCTTTAAAGGATTTCTTAATTTAAATTGTTAATTTAAAAAAGTAGTTGTCTTCTCATCTTTACAGCTTTTGGAGAAGTGGCTCTTAATTTCTTCTGTGACGATCAAGGTTATAGTTTAAACATACCACATAATTAATCCTCTATAGAATATTAGTAAATTTATACTAAATTAATTTTTACTGTAAAAGCAGTCGTATTATCCTATAATGTTTCTTCTGTATTGTACATGACGATGTAAGTATAAGAAAGTTATTCTGTTAAGTTTTGTATTCAAATGTATGTGTCAAAGTAAGTTATAGGTTTTCAATGAGTTTTCCATCTGAAATAGTTGCATGGAAAGACGGTGTAGAAATAAACAATGTCTTCCATATAATATTGCTTAACTGTCTTTAAGTTAGAAGGCCTTACAATACTTACAGAAGAAAGTACTTTAGCATCTTGAGTACATGGATTCTTTTTCTTGCAAAACTGTCTTTGATGTAATTTGTGGTTCTGTTACCACATTCCTCTGCTCTGCCTAGTCAGAGAATCTTGATGTACTTTTAAAGTGAAGCCTCTTCAGGTTGTGTAAATAAGTTACCTCTTCTTTAAAAAATGCCTTGTCTATGCCAAATGGCAGAAGTGGTCCTGTTGTTGAGAAGACCTTGTGGTTTGAGGTCAAGGTCTAGACAGATTTGGTTGTTGGTTGGTCAACCATTTGTAGTATATTTACAGCTTTCCACTGAAGACTTTATACAAAGAAGAAATTTCGGTAACCAGTGAGCAAGATAAAAATCACAAAAGCTTTAGTTTGGAATGTATATAAACACGTTTGGTTATTCTTGGCCAACGTCAATCTGACACATAAATTTGTTCTTGCGCGGTGGGAAACAGGCATCTTTGATCCAATTAAAGACCAGTGGTAAACTCCAAACCAAAGCCATATGTTAAGACAGATTTCAAGTATCATGGATATAAAAATTGCTGTAAAAAAGGTGAGGGGAAGTTGCTTATGATTTAGCACTGTAAGAGTAAGTTGTAATCATTTTAATGCCTATTCTTTATTCTGACATCAGACTCTTCAGTTTTTTCTTGTTGAATCTGCTCCATATTGTATTAATATTATTCATATTAATTAGATTAAGGAGTGGAATCATGGGTTGCACCCATCTAATCTCTGTGACTTCACCTGGGAAAAAAGTCAACTTCTCTCAGTTTCAACCAAAAAATCCTTTCTGAATTTAATAGATGTACAAAATTCTTTTCCAACTATACTTGCACATCTCCTCTACTTTCCTTGGACTACATTGGTTCAAAGAGTGAGAGTCAGCATGCATATTTATTTCCTTGTTCTTCAACCTATCACATAATTTGGCCTTTAAAGTGCATTACCAACTCTACCAACATTTGCTGTAGCAGTAATTCATCACTGTAGTACCTAAGAGCTTTTAAACTCTTCAGTAGATCATTGGGTATTACCTTCCTAGAAAAGCTTAAATAGGAGGTTAGAGCAACTCTCACTTACGTTACGATTCTATCAAATTACTTTACCTACAAATTATCCCTTTTATAGAGTGAGCTGAAAGACTCCCTCCAGAGTACTTTAGATAAAACAGCAAATATGTCAGGCTTTTGCAGATGTAACAGAAATAGCTGTTATAACAAAGCAGAAGCCTGCCATCACAGCTTGGAATTACTTTCGTTTTTCTTTAGTGCAGAGGCAACTCAGAGCAGGAGTAAAACCCAAAGTAATATGGATGAAGAGCACACAAAATGAAATTGCTGGGTTGCTTTAACAGGAGTACTAGGAAATACACTGTGTTAACAGAGAATGACAAAGTTGGGTTGTCTAAAGATTCATGGATGAGGTGACTTTCAAATCTTTCTGATTTAAACTCTCAAATTTTGCTTTACAGGAAATATTAGCAAAAATTGTACGAGTAATGGATGGTCAGATATTTTTCCTGACATCTTAAGTACTTGTGGATATAATGACTATGAGGACGACTATAAGGTAGGAAAAATACTTCTTCTGTTCATTTAGATGCTGGTGTTTAATACAACTATCAGATGTATTGTGCCTCTAAATAATTCCCATTTTACTCTACCAGAATTAATGGAGTTCTGCAGCAATTTTTGGTAGCATTGATTACTGTATGCTTGGATTGCAAATGTCATATAAAATCAGACATGTACAATTCAGTAACTGTTTGAAACTCAATGCTCTAAACAGTTGGTAATTGCAGTAAAACATCGGTATTTCTAACATTGCAGTATTACTGGGCTTGTGCACAGTATGTTTTGCATTGCGTTACTTCTAGAAGTTTGTGTTACAACAAATCCTAATACTGTAATAATCGGTTCGTAATACATGCACTATTTGATTGCTGGTATGTGTTGAGGTTATAAGTAAAGTAGAATGGATTTTGGTCATTAGAATTATTGCGTATTTATATTGGACTTTAAATTGTGTTAGCAATTAGAAGGGGTTCAAAAAGCTATCAAGATATCTTAAATAGTATAAATGGAAAAATGAATTTGTTCACTTTGCAGATACTATTCCTTATTCTTTTTGCTGAGGGAAGTACTTTTTCCATCACATGTTTTATGTATTTTCTATCTGTTTTCCTGCTGAGGTTAACAGGGATTTTGTTTACAAGCTTGAGCTCATAATGTCAGTAAAACTCTAGTTGTCATGAACAGATGAAGTCCTGTCATGAAGAAAGATACTTGGCTGGTTGGGTTTTTCTGGATTTTGGTATGTGTGGAATAGCTCTAGCAGACCTGTTCTCTCTGGTTTGCAGAGATGTGCTGGCATTCTAGCTAAGACATGCAATTCTTGCCATCTCTTTTTGTATTTAAAAGACCAACCATTATTGTAGTTGAAAATAGATAATAAAGAAAAAGGATAGAATATGTTGTCTTCCCAACTTTTCTGAAGTCACATTTTAAAACATCAGAATCATTTAACAGTTTGGGAACACACACGTGTTACTGCTAAAACAGCCATTTTAAAACACTGTCATTTAACCCAGACATTGTCATGTGGAGTGAAAATGGGTCAAGACTTAAAAATTCAAATTAACAAAAGATAACTGTCCAAGCAGTGAGAGGTACTTAAGTAGCAGATTAGCTGGTATAATAGAAAAACTGTTCTTGTTTGACATATTCTTCAGTAATTTGAAAGAAAAGAATGAAGTGCAAGTTGACCATACTTGCAGGAATGAGCCCACAGAAACTGGAAATACAAGTAGTAGGAACGTTTTTAAAAGCCAAGAAAAGGGCAAATAATAAACCAGTGAGGATAAAAATCAGAAGAGATTTATGGAAAGCAGGTACTTTAAAATTATTAACAAAAGTACAATAGACAGAATATCATAGATATCTAACAAAGATAGTATACAGAATAAATGCACAGCAGGTTGCAGGGAGGGAAGGGGGAAATGCAAGCACTGATTGCATTTCAAGCAACATGGCCTGAGGGACCTGTCTTTTCTCAAGTACCAGTGCCATTGGTCAGGGAATATTCCTTGCCTGAAGATCATAAACTGGATATTTCAGTGGGACAAGAGAATAATTATTTTCTAGCCTTAGAGTTGACAAGTCAAAAAGCGGATACACGAGTGCTGGCTTGTCAGAAGGGAAGTTATTCCTGTGTGAACAGTGCAGATATGCTACCCAAGACAAGTGGACTCAAGGCAGTGATGACAGGACACTGTCTTGAGTGTCTGTAGCTACCTTCAGAAAACAGATGCATTACTACTGTCTGTGAAGTGCATTATTGCACTGAACTAATGGATTGTTTGTATTGAGTTTGGATGGAAACCTTCCCTCTTAACAAGATGTAATGCAGGGCAGCCACCTACCAGTGCTGCTTCTGTGTGTCCGTTATTTACATTACTATATTTATATTTGTTTACATTACATATTTCATTACTTTTTCCATGAGATGTGATTAAGAGATGAGTATTCCTCAAAATAAACACAAAATCTTCTTCTGTTGACTTAAGTGAGAAGGACTGGGCCTAAATATAAGCTGATATTCTCTCGTAGAGCACAGCGGGAACTTAATTTATTAGTTGTAGACTGTCCAAAGACACTGCAGAATACCAGTACTCAGCGAGAATGTTCACATTCATGGATACACATATGCTGGTACACATTTACACAGGAAAATGTGGAAGTTTGTGCATTTATAAAGTTGTAATCTCTCCCACTGTGGTTAGGGAACTTTGAATAAGAAGATATTCTTCCTGACGAAATTAATGATGGGACTAAGAGATGAAGGATTAAGAGATCCTTAAGGCAATTCTGGTGTCATCTTTTTGGGGTGATGTTTAGGCTTAAGGTGAATTGAAAGAGAAACGTGTTGGAAAAGGGGCATCATTAATTACTTGCATAAAAATTATTAAATAGCACGAGGAATACTAACTTTAGTACATACATTTTTAGTAAATTCTGTTTTGCTCTGCACCATTTAAAAATGTATAAAAGTGTCTGATAAGAAAAAAGTAACTTCTCCACAAGATATAATCCATCTGTTTGTCTCAGTATTCTAAGTATTACAAGATTATAGAAATGGCTACTGTGTTGTTGAAGTTCATTTTGCAAAAGGAAAGAACTAGGATTCATTATTCCACTGGTATTTGTGTTTGCTTGTTTCAGTATTTCTAAAGCACTGAACTAATTTGCTGGGCCCAGTTCTGATTTTACATTGTTTGTACAGTTTAAGGTTTTCTGATATGTTCTTCTGGTATGAATATTTTGATATTATGGAATGTACTTTGACACATTTGCCATGAAAATGTAAGACAACAAATTTTAATATAGTTGTAAGGAATCTTATCTGTGAATATTAGAGTCTCTTACGTAGAGTGTTACAGGAATATACTAGCCTGCAGAATAAACACAGTGCAGAGTCACGTGTGATGATAATGATCATAAATAGTGATGATCAATTATATTTCTGGTTAAATTAATGAAGAGATGTGGGGTTTTCTTTTACATTAAGGGTGACTTCTGGTCAACAGCAAAACTCCTTTGGGCAAAGATTCAAACCCTGAACTTTCTTCAGAGTTTTGTCCTCCAGCACTGAATTACCCTCTCACCCCTAGAGGTCCTTCCAATCCAAGGCTGAGGTTGAAAGATCCACTGGGTAACAACTTTGCTAGGAAGCTTCTGTGCTATGTCTATTCTGTAAATAAACAGAAGACTTCTGGCTCCTGTACTTTGTAAAAATAACATGAAACTAACTTTAAAGGAAATATTAGCAAAAAGGTATGTCTCTTCTATGAAAACAAAAGTGTGTGTAGATTTTACAAAAAATGTATTGAAGATAACACTGATTACACAAACTTGTACCAATCCAATTTATTTTTATATGTGTATTTTTTCATATCCTTTGAAAACCTGTTAAGATTAGGTTGCCACAAAAAACAGAGGAAACATTTCAGGATTAGATCTTTGTAGTCTAGAAATGAGTTACAGATTCTGTAAACATTTCCATGAAATTGTTCTGAAAATCATAAGCCACTGATTTTTGCTGTGCCTAACTGAGTTTAGCTTAGTGTTTTAATTTGAATATTTTTCTCAAAACTTTAAATTGTTGGATTTCAGTTTTGGAATCAGTATTGCTTAGATAATCATGTGAATATTTTGCAGAGACCAGCTGTTCTTACTACTGTTGCAAAAGTACTATTTTTGTTAGAACTGCAGGAAATTTCAGTTTCAGAATGGCATTTCAGTTTCACATGTGTGAGTCGAACCAATTTACAGTGGCAGAATCTAAAGAGGTTTTGATATTTATTCTGTGTTAAAATATTTTAAAAATATGATTTATACAATATAATTCTAAATTCTGTTTTGGTCGATCCGTATCTTCTTTGCACTCATTTTACTCACACCAATCTTGCAAATTCTTTGTTAAGTTCAGAGGTTAAAGCTAAAGTTTAGCTGAAAACTGGCTAATTATGGTGCACACCGAATAGTAAATAAGATACGCCCATCTTATGCAGAAGACATTGATTTTCATGTGCTATCAGATTGGGTGTTGCTTTGCCTGTTTCTTTTGCAGCAACACAATATAAAAAGTTTGTTTCTAACTGGTGCTATGTGAAATACAGAATAGTGACAAATATTTAATAGCTATAACTAAGTCAATATTAATCTAAAGTAATTTCCTGGTTTTCAGCTACCACGACACAATGCAGAATTTAATTATTCATATTTAGGGGGGTCATGTGTATATTTAATAAACATAAATTTTTAGAACACCATTTGCCAATTTTTTTGTTGAGTCATTAGGAGTTACAGAGGTCTTACAGGCAATTTAAGACACTCCTATTTACACTCATACAGGAAATTTAAGTAGCAGTATGATTGCATCCTCTTTGATGCTGAGTCTGATAAACTGTTTCATGCTAATCATCTGAGATCTTTGCTTGTTTTTGAAAATCATAACACCTGAATTGAAATAATTATTTTTGATGTAGT
The DNA here is from genome assembly GCA_011057875.1 of Pterocles orientalis. Lineage (NCBI taxonomy): Eukaryota > Metazoa > Chordata > Aves > Pterocliformes > Pteroclidae > Pterocles > Pterocles orientalis. The sequence goes on along the minus strand of WKFP01015194.1, from coordinate 336,426 downwards.
GAATTCAAAATGTAGTGGTGTTTGCTTAGCTTTGCAATAATTTACAAAGCTGGGTTAATTTTTGAGCAGTAGAAAATTTTAAAACATTTAAGATTTCAGACCATTATAATACTAGACCAGTAAAATGGTCTGAGAGAAGTAAAATGCGCTCATTAGCTACAATTTCAAGTGTAATTAAAAATTGGTGTTGTATGATAAAATAATTTCAGTCATGTAATTATTTCTTATTTGCTTGTACTTAGTTTGAACAAAATGACCTTGGTCAGTATGAAGGTAATGTCAAAGTACTGTTGGCTGATAGCTTCCATGCTGATTTATAGCTCCGTGTAGCTATTTCGTGTTCATCCATTTGGGAGGTGAACGGCCGGCAGATAGATTCAGTCCTGCTGTCCCTGTGCTAGACTAAAAGTAGATAGGATTATTGGTTTAATTTTAGTCAGACTATGCATGTGTGCAGAATTCCAGGAACATTATTTTAAATAATGTGAGGTTTTTGTGGACGAAGGCAACCTCTTCTGCTCTCCCTAGTGGGCAGAAGTGATGGAAGTCATTTTACATCCAGGCTGCCTCATGTCGAGCTCAAAGTATGTAGGTAGCTAGAGACTAAATTAGAGGTGCAGTTACATCAGTGTGGCTGCACTACTGATGCTTTGTTAGAAAGTTAACGCGGGGTTTCACTTTTTTTTCCCTTCCTTTAAGAATTCTGAAATCACATACAAGTAAGATGGGCCCAATTTCAAAAGATTCAGTCAATGGAGGTTGTCTTGAAATCAAATCTAGACAGATTTTTCAAGATGTTATGGAATGATAAAAAAATAAACAAGTCCAACTTTTTTGTTGGGCATGTTTCAATCGACCCAATGATGTTTGAACCACAGCTACTTTCTTTATGACAAAGTACAAAACATTCTCTTATTATATAGTCTAATAGCTGAAAAATATTTAAAGTAATATTTTCCATTCTGTAGTATCAACACCTGCCATGCAAGTTTGTTTGGCAACAATTTTGGTAAGTTTATGAAGCTGAATGCAATTAATGCATATACATCCATGGATGGAGTTATTAGACGATAGTCCGGCTCCCACCCGGAATAACAGGGTTTTCTGATGCCTTCAAAAATTGACAAGGTGAAGGACCTTTCAGTTCTACCACCTTCCAGTTCTATGAGTGTAGTGAATATAGCTGGTGTAGTTCCATCTAATTCAAGATGTAACACATGGCTTACATATAGAGGGCACGACTCCTGGGAGAATGGAAATATAATGGCTCTTGTGTTGCTTGCCAGTGCTATAGAATTGGCCGTTAGGTGCTTTCTAAGGACTGAGATAATCTCAGTTGTAAATTGATAATAGCTGAAGCGTGAGAGAACTAGAGTAAAGGATGTCTCTAGTGGGAATCCTTTATTGCCTTCATGAGATTTCTGGACCATTCCCTTTAGCAGATGCTTTTACTACTGACTAGAAATTTACTCCTTACATATAAAAATAATCTCAGAAATGCTGTTGGATAAATTTGTATTGAATTTTGAGACTGCTTGCAAATCCATTTAAGCTGCTTTCTTTCTCTTTGAATGTTTTTGAACAATTTTTTAAAATAACTTTTTTTTTTGGATTGTATATTATTCCTTTTGATTGTTTATTTGTTGCCTTTGCAAACTGACACCCTCCAAAGCTGGTAACTTGTCAGCATGATGGCTGATCATAGTCTATGCAGGCCAGTCAAGAGCAGAGCTGAAAGGAACAATTTTAACCGTGACCACTGAGAGGTTATGGATCAGATATAAACTCTCCAGGACATTGTGGAGGCATTACTACAGACAGGTCAGTCAAGAACTTCATGCAATGTACTCTATTGGTAAAACCAGCAGATAGTATTTTATTCATAAGGGAAGGAGTCCATCCGGCAAAAAATACCTTTCATGATAGTCTCTCTTGCTCTACCCATTTGAGTCTAGATTCACACCTCAGGAACAGGAAATAGAGGGTACAAGTCAAAAAGTTATACGGTGAGGTATTAAGAGGAGACATAGCTCTAAGATATTGATGGTAAGATTGAAAATGTGTTAGAGAAGGGCTTTTAACTGTTAATATTTTTATCAAAACTTTTCCTCAAACAAATGCAATATAGGGATGCTATTAAAAACCAACACATTTGAAATAAACAGCTTGGTTTTCTTTAACATATTACAAAATCATTCTGCAGTACTGCCTCCTGCAAGGTATTCTTTAAGAGAAAAGCACAGGATATTTTGAACAAAAATAACATCTACAGTTTACAGCGGCTAGAATTGGAGCTGTGCTCACTACGTACTCTGTGCTCATTTTAGGTCTGCTGAGAATGACAGCTCCTTTTCACCAGTGTCTTGCTTTGAATTAATGTAAATTACAGCAGAAGAAATCAATTTAAAAAACTAAGGCTGAAACTGTGGCTACCCAAAAACTTTAATCACTTTAACTATGTGGTTGTGAACTAAGATAAATTGATGAACATTGCATTTAATTTTATTTAAATTTAGTTTACTTGAATTACCTCAGTTTCTAACTTACTTTTAAAGTATACATCATCTGCGTGCATACGTAGATAAATATACATATTAAAGCCCCTATCCTGAGAATAGTGCGACACAAGATTACAATCCAAAATTTTTATATATTTCCGTGGGAAAACACTATTTAAAGCATAGCTTAGTCAGCAACTTCTGACACTTGACCTTTTAGTAAATTATCCTTCAAAAATGCCTCCTCCCTCACTTCCCTGTAATTTCTCTGTACCAAGCACTACTGATTTTTTTTTTCATTTGTCTTTAGCAACTTTGAGACACATGCTCGTTATGTTAAACGCAGACATCACTAGGACTGTGTGCAGTTATCAGTAATAGTATGATGACTGCTAAGGTAAAGACGTATCACAAAACTGAGATTTTTGGACAGTAAGCAAAAAAATATGTACTTTTGCATTACTAGAATTACAAGTCAGACAAATTTAATCTGACTAGATTGTACAATGTACTCATCTGCATTTAATCCAGACATCCTATGCCTTCTCCACAGTCAATGAGATCTAGTCTTAGGAGCCTGAATGGAAATCATATCATGCTACTTGCTTTGAATTGCTACAACCCCCTCAAAGTGCATGAATCATGGTGTAGAAGAGTCTGGTTTTCTCCATTGACTCCCCTCCTATTGCAAGACAATGACTAACTCTGTTGAGTTACCTACCTTTTAGAAAGGTTATATCCCACTGTTACATGTATTAAGCTACATGAGTCTTACCTTATTCATTTCACCTAGTAACCAGTAGTTATTTGAAAAGTTTTAAAAGAATATATTTTTTCTTCATGGTATTATTACTGAGAAAACAGACTTGTGGTGTCAGAAATCCCACGAGAGTTGGACCTCCGTTGGAAAAATTCTAAATAAAAGCAAAAACAAATGCCAAACTTCAAATGTTGGCCTTCAAAACAAGATGGAAAAAAAAGAATAAAGGAAAAAATCTTAATGGAAATAGAAATCAAGGTTTTGTAATGCTTTTACTGCCTAATGGAAAGCTGACCAAATCGGTGGTGAAACTCCTGGGACAGAGTCGTGTTGTCTAACTTTAGATATCTGTCATCTGCACTGGTCTCTCTAGGTTCCATTCATATTTAATGGAATAAAAAACAGGTGGTTTTACTTCACTGTCCTTCTAAATTGTTCTAGGCATGTGCTTAGGATGACATGAATGCACTCTGCTGCTTCTATTCATGGATTATAAAGAGAATCTTGGTACCTAGCACGGATGGCCTCATCCCTGCAAAATGCAGTTGCTATTAGTGCATCTGTTTCTTTACTGTACTGTCCTGCACCTTATTGTAACTTTTTCTGAGGAAGTAAGCAGGGAGTCTGCATTTCTGGCCATGGAAAACATTTACAGGAAGGCAAAATTGCTTATCCTAAAATCAACTAATGTAAAAAAAAAAATATTCCACAAAAAGTACTCAGTTGAATTACATAAACCAGATAAATTTCAGTGTTGTTACTTGGTGTAATGGATTCCAAGAAAAGGGGAAGTGAAAGATACATTGAGTTCAAATTGTTCTTGACATGAAGCGATGCAGAACATATAAGCGGAATCAAGGCTTTCCCATGGGAACGTTGGTCTAACTGCAATTTCTCAATAATGACTTCCAGTCCAGAATCGTTCCTATAAAAATCTTAAGGCGTACCATCTGAAGACTGTAGTGACCGTGGGTCTGTAAATCAGTTGATTCTGTGTTCTTAATCTATGAAAGTATAACGAGTGCTGTGTTTGGGACAAGAATGAGGGGAGGAAGGAGTGTAGGAGCTGTGCAATTAATTCTGAGATGAAGATGGGCAAAAATATGGAAAAAGTGAGCAAAGGCAATACAGACTAAACATAGATATGATTGATATGCTTGGCACCGGACAATTTATGTGTTTCCTAAACAAAACCTTCCAAGGCAAGACAAAAATTAAGGAGAATATACAATCTCTGTCTATAACCGATATGCTTGAACCTTTTAAAAGATTATTAACATCATAAAAATACAATGCATAGATGAGAGGATTACATGATAACACAAGAGGTGACTGTTTTATAAGCAATGAACTTGCTGAATTGCAAATAATTGCATCAGAAGAAGTGATCAGAAGACAAGAGGTTTGTTCTTACCCATTCAGAGTAGAAGCTGAATGTGAAATTTTCACCTTATGCGTCAGGTTTCCTTATCTGTTGGGCACTGACTCGGCTGTGTTCAGAATATCAGAGCAGGTGCTGGAACAAATTTCTTGGGTGTCAGTCTGTGCCAACACAGTCAACCACATCAAACTCTTTCCTGTTGTTTGTATTCACCTGCTTACCACATATTTTAAAACCTGGAAGGATGAAATTTAACTTGCAAATCAAAATTTCTAAAGTTAGGTATTTACTTGCAATGTAGGTATCTAATCGCTAGCATGTGGAAACGGGGTTTGGTGTGACTGCCTGTGATTGATGGGCTATTTCACTCACCACTGCTCTTCCAGCAAAGAGGTCCTTTTGTTCTTATCCCGTGTACTGATCTGAAATCAGCTGGTGCTAAATCTGGCACGTTCATTTCACTGTAATGAGTTTGTAGCTTCACATTATTTAGTCTGGACAGCAAAAAAAGGCAGTTTGATAATGAACTTTTATTGCTTAGATATTTTATAGCTTGAATGATGTTATTCTCTATTTGGTTTTCTTTTATGAATTTGAAAGAAGAGAATGAGAGTAACAATGAGTTGAGGTACTCTGATGAGCAGATTGCACACTTTTGACTGATTGTGACATTTAAGACATTAAATGTAAAGATGCTGATACATCTTAGCTGGATCATTGTATGTGATAGTAAGATGTGTAGGATGTTTGCATTTGTGTGTGTTGTATGGCCAGGATTAGTCACACAGAATAATAAAGATATATTGCCATAGTACAGTCTTTGAAATCCACTCCCTGCAGTAGATACTGAAACCCTGTGGAGGATTTAATAGTAAAGAATGTTATGACTCAGTTTTGAGGAACTAATATTACATTCGGTGTCAGGTAGAAGCCAAGGACTTGAGTAATAAATTCTCAAAAATGTCAAACATGTTGAATAGCTACTTTCTATTGTTGAAAGGAAACGTGCAAGTTGAAATTACTTCTCGTAGTTGCCAGATTCTTTGATCTCTCATGTAAATATGGGATAATTAGTCACTAGCAACAAATGATATAATCAAAATTGCTAATATCTGTATCATACGATAAATGTATTTTGTTAATTCAAATATTTTTAAGGATTCCTGCATCAAAATAACAATGTTTCTAGTACTGTCAGTTTCCTAATAATTCGTGTGCCTCACATGTGTGCAGAGTTCTTTACAAGATCTGCAGAAAAAAGTGTTCAAGGCTGTTGTGGTTTAACCCCACCCGACAGCTCAACCCTACAGTCGCTCACCCACTACCCCTGAGTGGGATAGGGGAGACAATCGGAAAAGTAAAACTGAGAAAACTCATGGGTTCAGGTAAAGACAGTTTGACGGGTAAAGCCAAAGCTGTGCTCTCAAGCAAAACAAAACAAGGAATTCATTTTACTTCCCATTGGCAGGCAGGTGTTCAGCCGTCTCCAGGAAGGCAGGGCTCCATCATGCATAATGGTGACTTAGTAAGACAAACACCATCACTACACCATCAATCCCAACATCTCCCTTCCTCATCCTTCCTCCAGCTTTATATGCTGAGCAGGACGTCATATGGTATGGAATATCTATGTTAGGATTTGTTAAGCTACTTGGTAGTTCCCAGGATAAGAAGATGAGTGGTGTAGAGTTGTCCCTGTGTGCACTCTTACGACATGTTGTGTGCATGGCTTTAGCATACCTGGGGAAGCCCCTGTCTCTGTTGTGCAGGAATGAGATATTGATCATCACTGTTACTGTTGAAAGGGTACCTCTGCTAATCTTTTCTTTTTCCATGAAAATTAATAGGAAAACTTCTGCTTGCTGTTTAAACAATGCAGATTCATTGTCATTGCAACATATTTTTCAAGTCACATTTTCTCCCTCAGATTCACATGGTGGATGTTAAGAATTTTTTATTTAGAGCCCATTCAGGCTTCTATTTGTACACTCAGTAGAAATGTGTTTTATACCATGTGTGCAAATAATAACAAGTTGGTAGCAAATAGAAGATATTGTGGAACTGCTGTGCATCATTTCTAAGCTTTTCACTGTATTGGCAACTCCTGATGTGCACAAGGTCAGGAAATAAAATTCATTTTCTTACAGAATACCAGTGATGGGGACAGGAGGCTGCCCAATGGTTAAGTCATTTATTGGATCATCCTTTTTCCATGATTTTGCAGAGCAGGTCAGGTTGAATGAATGAAGGAGGGTGCCCAGAGTATTTGCAGTGCTCTTGGTGCCATGGGCTGTTGTAATTGCTGCTGAGAAACTGTTTATTGCTCTTTTCCCAGAAAATTGCCTGGAGACTGGCCAATATTAATTTTGCTATGACAGAAGCCAAATTAAAGAAGCATAGAGGTGCTCTGCAGTGCTTGTCTATATGCATAGTTTTAGAGCTGTCCAAAAATGAGCCAAACTGGGGAGTACAATTCTGCCATTCAAGCAGGGACTTGAAGGGCAGTTCTTCAGAACTGATTTTATGTGAAATTATGTTGATTTTGAAAAAATACTTTTTGGAATTGTATTTTAAAACAATTTTAGAAACATTGTTCAAGAAACATTGGACTACTTAGAGTCCTATTTAGCAAACACAGGATTCATGTGGAAAACCAGAGTCTTTTGGGAGCATCTAAGTGCAAGCATTTGTACACTCTGGGTAGCTACACTTGAATTAGTCACTGTGGGGTCTCTTCATTGTCTGTAAAAATATATCCAATGAAGTCCATGTTGACTGCTTACATAGCTACAACAAGTGCTTCCTAGAAGGCCATATGAAGAGACGCTACATTGCCTTAGATGTTTATGTTTGCAGTGTAGACACCTAACACTAGGTGACATAGAGCCTGATATGATCTATGCCCACAGAGTCCCTAGGAGTACAGTGGAGCTCTGCAAATATACAGCAGACTCTATAGAGAGCAATAACTTCATACTTTAGGTTTTAGCATTTTAACTACCCAAGGTCACCAATTAAAAAAAAAATAAAAGAAAATGCAATATTTATTCAGGATTTTAACTGAGGAACTTTCTTATGATCATTCTAATGGCACTGGAAACTCCATTAAGTCCATGTTTTCCTTCTTTATCTCTGCAGTAAATGAATATTATGTAAAGCAAACATGACAAAATGTCAGGACTACTGTCAAAAAGGCCACCACAGCTTACTTTTCTAATTAAAAAAAAGAGATTTCTGTTTCCTGTGACACCTCATATACCACTTTTACCTCTTAACACGCGTGACAGTTGCTATGAATACATTTAAGATCTATGGCACTTATGTTTCTATTATTTTTCCCCTTTAACCATATCTAGGATAGTGCATTTTCAAGCTGCTTCATTTCATTTAACATTTCATTTAGTCTT
>WKFP01015194.1:286992-328360 GCA_011057875.1 Pterocles orientalis | reverse complement strand
TTGCTGCTGAGAAACTGTTTATTGCTCTTTTCCCAGAAAATTGCCTGGAGACTGGCCAATATTAATTTTGCTATGACAGAAGCCAAATTAAAGAAGCATAGAGGTGCTCTGCAGTGCTTGTCTATAGGCATAGTTTTAGAGCTGTCCAAAAAATGAGCCAAACTGGGGAGTACAATTCTGCCATTCAAGCAGGGACTTGAAGGGCAGTTCTTCAGAACTGATTTTATGTGAAATTATGTTGATTTTGAAAAAATACTTTTTGGAATTGTATTTTAAAACAATTTTAGAAACATTGTTCAAGAAACATTGGACTACTTAGAGTCCTATTTAGCAAACACAGGATTCATGTGGAAAACCAGAGTCTTTTGGGAGCATCTAAGTGCAAGCATTTGTACACTCTGGGTAGCTACACTTGAATTAGTCACCGTGGGGTCTCTTCATTGTCTGTAAAAATATATCCAATGAAGTCCATGTTGACTGCTTACATAGCTACAACAAGTGCTTCCTAGAAGGCCCTATGAAGAGACGCTACATTGCCTTAGATGTTTATGTTTGCAGTGTAGACACCTAGCACTAGGTGACATAGAGCCTGATATGATTTATGCCCACAGAGTCCCTAGGAGTACAGTGGAGCTCTGCAAATATACAGCAGACTCTATAGAGAGCAATAACTTCATACTTTAGGTTTTAGAATTTTAACCACCCAAGGTCACCAAGAAAAGAAAAGAAAAGAAAAGAAAAGAAAAGAAAAGAAAAGAAAAGAAAAGAAAAGAAAAGAAAAGAAAAGAAAAGAAAAGAAAAGAAAAGAAAAGAAAAGAAAAGAAAAGAAAAGAAAAGAAAAGAAAAGAAAAGAAAAGAAAAGAAAAGAAAAGAAAAGAAAAAAGAAAATAAAAGAAAAAGCAATATTTATTCAGGATTTTAACTAAGGAACTTTCTAATGGCACTGGAAACTCCATTAAGTCCATGTTTTCCTTCTTTATATCTGCAGTAAATGAATATTATGTAAAGCAAACATGACAAAATGTCAGGACTACTGTCAAAAAGGCCACCACAGCTTACTTTTCTAATTAAAAAAAAGAGATTTCTGTTTCCTGTGACACCTCATATACCACTTTTACCTCCTAACACGCATGACAGTTGCTATGAATACATTTAAGATCTATGGCACTTATGTTTCTATTATTTTTCCCCTTTAACCATATCTAGGATAGTGCATTTTCAAGCTGCTTCATTTCATTTAACATTTCATTTAGTCTTTTCCGTATCTGTATAATATTTGCTAAGTGAATGTCCATCTAATTTCATAATGAATTGGGATTGTTTTACTTGGCCTTTTAAATGCTACAAAAATAAATATATTAAGTTATTTGGTTTTCCTTTTGCTATCTTAGCTTATTTGAAAGTATTGCTTCCTTCAATCTTTTTACAAACTGTTTGAGAAGGTGAGTGATATAACCATGTGCACTAAATATTGAAACTCTGTTATAGGTAGCACTTTCTACACTGCTATTAAAAACTTTAATTTCATAACATAGTAAAAAACTTTACAATTTTCACCTTTTATCTAGCTTCAGTGGAAAATAATGTCAGTCCAATGACTTTGTTGTAGGCATAAATGAAAAAGCAGCTTTATTCTGAGAATGTTTAGCATTCTTTTTCTTGATATTGTCATTCAGAATAGGATTTAATGTAATATGTAGCTGGTAAATTTACAGATAACTGCAGTTAATCAGCAGACTTGTGCATTTGAGTCTGCTTTTCCTCTGTTCAAAAATTTCCTTCCCTAGTTTTAGCAAATAACTTCACTAAAGAGAGAAAGGGTTGTTTGGGTTGCAATTTAATAAAGTATTTGAACATTTAGATCAGGAAATTAATGTGACTTAAGCATGGCTTTAAAATTAAACACGTAGAAATGCTTTACGAAGTACGCTAAAACAGAAGGACTGAGAGAAATTCTCTCTTTCAGAGAAAATCCATTCTTTCAAACTGTGGCTCCTTCTTCCCAGTTTGATTGTGTTTATGGAAGCTGATGAATCTGATATTTTCTTTGACCTCATTGACATGGAATAATCAGCTGAAGTTGTACCACCTTATGTGTTTAAGTTTTGAGTTCCTGACCCTGAATTTTCGATTGAGGTTAATTAGCTTGAGATGTTGCATTGCAAAAATATGTTGGAATAAAGATATAGCATTCTCATCATGTGCTGTAGAGCAAAGAGTGAAAATAATGCTATTTATTTAGCCTTCAGAGCTATTTAATGGAAAAGTATATCATTTCACAATCAGTTTTACATATTGGTAAGTGGCTTCTGCATATATCTTTTTCTGTGCAGGTCAACTTCTATGTGAGGGTGAAGGCGATTTATACCCTGGGACACAGTGTATCTCTGATTGCTCTTACAACAGGAAGTATAATTCTTTGCCTTTTCAGGTATGTGTTTTTCATGAGTAGATATGAACAATGATAAGATGGTTTTAACTGTTGTCTGATTGCTCAGATATTTAGAAAATGCATCACTTTTACACTTTTCTGAATTAAACAGCTAACAATAATGTAATGCTAACTTGATTTTTGCTAACATTGGTCATATTAAACAATTTCAAAGCACTCACTTCACAAATTTACAGACATTACAGCCCACATAAGAAAGAATAGTCATTTAGGAATGGATTATATAAAGCGTTTTCTATTCGATTATTAAAATCAACACCTTGAATTGCTCTTGAAAATAGTAGGATGCTGGTCCCGACACTGGACAAGTGGGCAGCCGTATTTTGGAGAAGTTTCTGAGTAGTCTCCAGGGGTACTATAATCAAAGGTAATCATTAATTTGTCCAAGTGGGGTTGTAAAGGTAGGGATAATTGTGCTGAAGGATAGTACTGGGTGTGCGATGCTTTTGTTAGGCAGTGTTAGGAAAGGCAGTACAGTCTGTTGGTTTTGCTTAATTTCTGGGAGTTTTCTAAGACTAAAAGCAATCTCCAGCTGGTAAAAGAAATTGCAAAATGATATCAGTATCATAGCTTTTCTCAGTCTCTCCACCGTTATGCCTTTATGTGTCACTTCTACCTGCCTAATAGAATAGCTTTTATACTCTCCTTTATAAACTTCACACTTTTCCACTCTGCACCAAGAAAAATAAGAAAATGTGTCTCTCAGACTTGGTGGAAAAGAAGTGCACGTAATATGTGGAGAACAGCATGTTGTTTGTCAGAGTCTCATTCCTCTGATGAACTATTCCTATGGCAAGTTGTGTAAGCCTTTCAGTCTGCCGTCAAAATTTCTCAATGTTTAAATATTCAGAGACTATTCAGAGCAGATACATAACCCATAATTATATTTTGGAATATCTTTGAAAAAAAAATTATTTGAGTCACTCATGGTTATCTTCTTTCTACCAGCAAATACTACAGGCAGATCATTTTCAAAACTCCTAAAACGTATTTAAGGCATTGTGTTATAGACATCTGGATGTTGTCCATCACCAGAAATCGGTTATAACAAACAGATCAAGAGTTTCAGAGATACATTCAAAACCTTCAGCTTAAGTATCCAAGCTGACAACTCCCTGGTCTCTCCTTTGAGTCAGTGAAAAGGCCCAGGCTATTTTTCAGGGGGGAACATAGGGTCTTCTAAGTCTCCTCCTAAAGAAGCCTGTTTCTCTGATATCTACAGGGAGTGTAGGGGCCTCCTAACAGTGAACTGAAAACTGCAGAACAGCTTATTTCTACATAACACTGAAATTCTAGACCTTACTATAGATCTGACTGTACTTCCTTCAGGGTTACTCCTAAATAACAGAAACTTCCAAAAAATGATGGTTTCTCTGAGATGTGTTTCTTACCAAGGAGAAAAATATGAATCTCCATAATTTCTATAAGATGTGCTCTCATGTGCATCAACTGTCTGTGAATGTTCCTCACATGGTAGTTTTGTATCATGAGGTAGTCATATCAAAGGAATAAGCATGGTAGGTTTTGTTTCATTTTTAAAGAACAGCATTTCTTTGTTATTCTCAGTCATCATGCATATCCCAAAATAAAAATACTTTCTTGCCCACTGCTTCCAAAATGTTGGTTTGTCAGCCCTGGATCCAACATTTGTTATTTCAGATAGTGACTGGGATGAAGAGCTAATAATCTAAATCAGTTACTCGAGAAGAATATTTACCTCCCATTTGCACCTTGCATGTATCTTTGAATTCCATAAGAGTATATGATGCAGTCCAACATGATAGCGGTATTTCAGGTTTTTTTTAGAACCTATTTCAGCAAATGGCATATGTAACAACAGAAATCACTGGATTTTTGACAGCTGCTTTAAATCCAGCCTGGTATTATGTCCTTTACCAAACTGGTGGCTAGCAACATGGATCTGTTATTTATTTCCCTAGAATCACTGTAATGATCCTTGCTTTAGTAGTATCCTTGCTTTCAGAATGGATTATTTAGTGTTCTTCAGTAAAAATCAAAATGTGAAGACTGCTTGGAAGCTGCTGCTGCACACTACCATAATATCCTGTTGCATCTTCATTCTTTCATTGCTCATACTTGCTAAAATGCCCTGGCTTCTGACTTATTTTCAGGTGCAGTTCAAGGTGCTGGTTTTGTCCAAAAAAATCCTCTAAGCAGTGTGGTTTCTGGGGATTTGTGATTAAAAAAAATTACGTTGAATGGGAAGATCATGAAGGGAATGTCTTTTAAGTGAAAAGCCCTTCACATATAACTTGCTTCCCCTGAGCACTCATTCACTTACTTGGAGTATTTAATTTGTCCTTTATTTGTCAGGCTTTCACATGGCTGCTGGACTAAAGAAGAGGAGTTTTACATCTCACTAGATAGGAAGGATAGGTGATCTAAAGTTTTGAATGCATTTTTTAGTTGTTCCTGCATACACTCACATCATAGGATGAAAAGCCATTATATAGCAAAATGCAGAAGCTAAATAAAAAAATAATCCAGTAAAAAATAGGTGAGAACATGTCTGAAATATATCCAGGATAATCAAAGTTTTATTTACACGAAAAACACTGGGGTGAGTGCACACAAAGAAGGATATAATACTCTGTGTTTATTGTTAGCTTAAGAGATACTTTATTGGTATGTTTTGGACAGCCTATAGAGATTATGATGGTGATGATGATGAAAGAAAACAGCAAGACAGCACTGACAATGTGACAGGGGAGGAAAGGTTAAGCTCTTCCTCAAGTTTCATGTTGCTAAGAAATGATTGGAGAGTAATAGAAGTCTGTTCAAGAGCTTTCTGTATTGAAATCTAAAATGCCTGTTTTTTAAATCTCTTCTTAGAAAACTTCATTGTACTCGGAACTACATCCATCTGAACCTGTTCCTCTCTTTCATTCTAAGAGCAATCTCTGTTTTAGTCAAGGATGATATTCTCTATTCCAGCTCCAACACAGCTCACTGTCCAGAGGATCAAACCTCATGGGTAATGAACCTCATTTGCTACCTGGTATAATATTGTTGTGTCACTAACGTTCCCTCCATGATCCTTTTATTTAGGAATAACCAAGCTGTCAGTGTGGAGAATTCTGTAGAGAATATAATGACTAGCAAAATGGTCTATTGGAAGTAGCCAGAGAAAGAAGGTTGCAGCACAAGTAAGAGAAGTTAATGTTGTTTTGCCTGTCAATGAAAGGACAACATATCATCTGTCGAAAAAAAATCATGACCAGCTATAGCTCAGAATAAATATGGCCACTACATTAATCAGCTGAGAGAGTTTAAGACAAACAGGAGTGCCATCAGCTTGGGACGATTAAAGGCAGCTCATCTGGAAATGTTCCAGCAGCTTTACAGGGGTCCAGGAATTGGACAAGTATCAATGGAGGGAGAGAAGTGAGTCAGGGAATTAAGTATTTGCAGGAGCTGTCTTTATTAACTCCTCTGTGCTTTCTGGCTATGACAGAAGTGTTGTCATCTGCATTCTTGACAAGCTAATACATTTACTGCATTTTCATGCATAGGGGTTAAAAAACTCTCAAGTTTTGCTGTTAAAAGACTGACCAGTATATGATATTCCCTGTTCTTTGCCTCCCTTGTTTCGGTCAAAAGTGCTGCAGGTGAACCTTACAAATATTGATGAATACCTTCTGAATTTAGTTTACTACAGTTTAACCTTGTGAGAAAAAAATGGAAGGAAGGTATTTTTATATTGATGAAGCCATATTGTTCCAAAGCATAAAGTTCTTAACAGACTACCAAGCTGTATGAGTTGGACTTGTTTAGCCTGGAGAAGAGAAGGCTCCAGGGACACCTTATAGCAGCCTTCCAGTACTTAAAGGGGGCTACAGGAGAGATGGGGAGGGACTCTTAAATCAGGGAGTGTAGTGATACTACAAGGGGTAATGGATTTAAGATGAAAGATTTAGATTGGATATTAGGAGGAATTTTTTGACTGTGAGGGTGGTGAGACACTGGAACAGGTTGCCCAGGGAAGCTGTGGATGCCCCATCCCTGGAGGTGTTCAAGGCCAGGCTGGATGAGGCTTTGAGCAACCTGGGCTAGTGGGAGGTGTCCCTGCCCATGGCAGGGAGGTTGGAACTCTATGGCCTTTAAGGTCCCTTCCAACCCAAACCATCCTATGCATTTGTAACGTGGGATATTTCTAATGAAGACAAATAGGCTCTGAATTAGTAGACTGAAAGTAGGCAAATTAGTTAGTGAGCAGACTGCCAGGGGTAATCAGAAGTTCTGAGGTCCTTGAAAGATTAGTCAATGGACTCTCAAAATACTGTTTGATTTTTGCAGTTTCTTTTATTTGCCAGTTATTCTTGGCTGCGAAGCCTCATACTTTCCTAATTGAATATGTCCAGTTTTGTGGACTGTTGAGTAATTTCTGTCGCATTATATGTGGGATGATCTGACACCAGCTTGGCAAGGCTGTTTTGTCTTGCATTGGCTGGATGCTACCTTTCTTCCCTAACAGCATGCAGGGTTTGCCTCTTATTGTCACGTTTGTGATGTTCCGTAGCTCTGCTGCACGCACAGATGTCTAAAAGCACACAATTCAAAATGCAGTGCAACTAGGTCCTCGATCTGAATGACACAGAGACGTAATTTTGGCTAACTCTTTACTGACAGATACCTTTGCTGTTAAGCATCTGGAAATACACCTGATACAGGATTAGCCGAGGGAGGAAGGGAAAATATTTTGATGTGGGGCTCTGGTATGTAAATCGAGACTATAATACAGCGGAATTATTGGAATTTAAAAGATATTGCAAAAATTTTAGACGTTTACTGCTAATCTGGTTATAAGTAGTTGTAAGCATAAAAGCGAATTTCAGCTTGCATTTTGAAATGTTTAGTTTTCTCCATGTTAAATTTTCTGGACCATTACTGGTCTGCAAGGGATATCCCTTCAGTGGGTACAAAGTCCAGAGGTAAGATTAATCTTGAGATGACTGAACTAAGCTGTTTCTCTGGGCTTCTGTCTTTCTCACTGGAAAGTTTATCTCATCTGCTTTAAGATTTCCTCTGGGCATGCCTGTCTCTCTTCATGAGCTGTATAAGGAGCTAGTTGGCTAGTAGGTGACTAGCTTTCACCAGAAACCTTGCTTGTAGGCAGCTAAAATTTGGTGAAATTAATTCAAACCTTTGAGCTCTTACTCAGCTGCCTATATAGGCACATACATAGACATAACTATAGGCATGTGTGTTACTTGGGATGCACTGAGATGTCTGAGACACCACAAGGGGCTGATGGCTACCAGGAAGTATCTCTACGAGGTCTGTGCCCTTCTGGCTTAGCAGCTGGTGACAGGAGTCCTTGAGGGCATCTCACTTTGTAGTAGCCACCTATGTTTAGACAGAGGAGTCAATCACTAAAAGAGTAAGTTACCTACTTTGGTGTTTGGTGTACTTAGAATTTTAACATAAACAGTGGAGGTATGAAGGGTATTTAGAACGGGGAAAGGAGTAAAGCAGGCAGAAACTAGTTTTATTTAGTCCATTTTGTTTAGTCTGTTCCATTCACCATATCATCACATTTCTCAGCCCAGTCTCAGCAGAAACTTTTTTATGTTCGGTTCTCGCATCCCAGATTCCTGCTAGGAAGTACCAAAGTAGCAGAAGCCAGCCCCGTGGAACATCAACAGCACAGATATCTGAAATTAATTCTGAAGAGCAGCACACAGACTATAAGTGTATTGGGACATCATTTTATGATACATGCTTATGTGTTTTGTTAATTAAGAAACTCTAAAGCATTTTCTAAAGGGAGAACATAATTTGTAAAAGTCCAGTCAACTTTCTCTTCTAAGTCTGCTTAGAGTATTCATCACGTAAATATATATTTTTCACTCAGTTTCCCATTTAGCCTTGAAAAAAATTATAAAGCAGTTTCTTTGTTAATTTTTACTATGTTAGGAAGCCAGCTGGGATTTTAATATATTTATTAGCCACCTAGTAACTGATAATTCAGTCAAATAGCCATTCATTAGCTATTGCAAATGTGTGCATTTATTGATATACAATATTTATGCTATGAAATTTTCAAAATTTCTGAGTGAGTTTGCTATGAGAGCCATCTAAATAATTTTATTTTTATGTATCCAGTAGCATTTACAATGTCGCAATTTGCTTGACTGAAGAAAAAAATTTCTACTGGACCTGGATTGCTAGTATTACTAGTATTGCAAGGAGAGTTAAGACCTATGGTATATATTAATAACAATAATGCAGCATCTTTCTGGCAACAACTTTGATCCCTATTCTCGTATTTCAGGTGGGCTGCAAGGCTATTTTGGTGTTTTTTCAGTATGGTGTTATGGCAAACTTTTACTGGCTCTTAGTTGAAGGACTTTACCTCCACATCCTCCTTGTGCTAATATTCTCACCCAACAGACACTTTACAATCTACCTGCTGATTGGATGGGGTAAGAACTTAAACATCTTCCAATAATATTTATTTCTGTACGTATGTATTAGTCAGGTTCAATATTTCATACCAAGGTAGTCATGCTGTTTCTGTTGGATGACTCCTCAGACTCACTAGTTCCTCAGTTCGGCTCCAGCGTAGGTTACAGCCGCTGTACCATGGGACAACATGGGTACAAAACTGCTGAAGTATAATTGCTAGCTTGCTCCTTGGCGTGGCTCTGACCTGTGCCAGTCTGCACAATGCCCCGGAGTTGCTTGTTCAGGATATAGGATGGTGCAAGAACTGCCACCACAAAACATACAATTGAGGCTGTCCTAATTTGATAGGAAAAAGAAAGTTCGTCTGCACAGCCACCAGCTGTGCTATGCTATTTGCCTTTCTGAAAAGCCCAGTAATATTGTCCATCTGATTTTAAATATATGTATTCCTTTCATTTCCAGAAAGTGCAGTGATATTTAACGGAGCACTTTAAAGCTTCTGGTAATGGGTGGTCATAAAATATTTTGGTATTGCTGGGAAATGGGAATAAACCAGTGTGTGGGAATGATTCCTTATGAAATTATTTACACTTTGGTTTTATATTATAGCCCTTGGAAGTTCATTGGCAGTGCGTAACTTGTATTTGTCTCCCTGTAGGTCACTCTGACAACTTCAAAGAAACCTAAGAAAGACGTGTTCTTTGTGCGTTAGTCATTATGGCTTTGTTTTTATAAGAAATAAACTCAATTCCCTGCAGTCTTTGTAGTACATAGCTTACATCACACAGCTCATCAGACCGCCCTCTCCCTCCATTCACTGATCTGTTTACTATATACTGGGTATTTGGGGAGTAATTGCTTACCAGCACGCTGAACTTTTTTTTTTGTGGACTTATATTTTTGTGATCATCCTCTAAACCTCTTTTGGATTTTTCAGGAATTCCTACCATATTCATTATTACGTGGACAGTGACACGGATCATTTTAGAAGACACTGGGTAAGTGTGTGGGGGGGAGAAAGCTTAAAGCCTCCAGCTGTGCTAATACAATCCTTGTCTTGGATATGGTGGTGTTTACACAAAGGTGGTTTGCTGTTCTGAAGGGGATGAGCGCAGAACTGAAATTTCAGATATGGCAATAAAGGGATAGATGTTTAGAAACTCTTCATCATGCTGTTTGTGCTTATGGTTTATTGGAAAAACTCTAAGGGCAGGAGAGGGCAGAGATAGGTTATGATTAAATTTACCCCTTGAGACCCACATTTAGAGCTATCTGCTTTGGAAGTCAAAATAATACTTAAAATAGCAGTGGGGCTCCCTGGGTTCAGTACTGCAATACAGTGCAGGAGGATGCTGGGCATTCTAATTTGCTAACTAGCAACTCAAAAGATGACTGAAATCTAGATAACTTTGGGTATATCTAAGTTACATTCCCAGAAGTGAAGCTATGTGATGTAAACATATGTAAGATGCATGTAGTCAGGTAAAACTGTGACTAACTAGACCCAGGCATGGCTCCTGGCTTTGGGAAGGGACCTGAGATAAGAATTTAGTAGGAAGATGCTTGCTGCTCCTGCTGGCCCCAAGGAATGGGAGAACATTCCTGCCTGGTGGGACAAACAGTTTTCACACTCCTTTTTGTCGGCCTGACATATTTTTCAGTTGATTCTGTAACTAAACTGAAAAATCATGTCCTACATAATTTCTAAGTTTTCTTTGCAAGACCTCTAACATGTAAACCGAAGGCTAACATCTTTTTCCTTTGTAATTATGATCATGGTTAGAGGAACTCTGAAGCATATTTCCCTTGCTTAAGATTAGTCTTTCGGAACACTTGTTCTCGGAGTATTTGCACCAAAAGTGCGGAGCCACAGTGAAAATTAAATTTTCAATTTTTCAGAGAAAGTTTCAGGTTCAGTCTCACATTTTCCTAAGCCAGTTACAGCCATCTGTAACCTAAATATCCCACAAGAAATTATGTCATTTCACTTGTATCTGTCAGTTGCTTTAGATTTCCTGCTACCCAGAGGCTGGTGTTAAGCGCTTATTAGAAAAGTATCCTTGTACGGAGTGAAACTAAGCTTGGTTTCCCTAAAGGCCAATGTCCCCCATGATGTCTAACGGTACAGTCTAGTGTGCCTGATGTTTTAGCTGATTTGAGTACGCATATTAAAACCAGGGGAGTAAAATTAAAAGCAGAAAAAGGTTGATTGCCAAATTCTAGACTAGAACAGGCTTTATTTTAATGTGCTTTGACTTGTATATAAGAAATACTTTTCCTCATAGATCTTGCTTGTGAGATGTTAATGTCAACATCATTTTCCCTCTTTTTTATAGTTGCTGGGATACAAATGAGCATGGTGGTCCCTGGTGGGTTATACGAATACCAATTTTAATTTCTATTATAGTAAGTAAACTTTGAAGCATGAATTATAGATCAGTTCAGCACTGCGCAGTGCATATAGCCATTATTTACTGCTAGTTACAGATAGGAAAGAATTCTGTTTTAATGAAAAGAAATTGCGCTGTAGGAGAAATGTTAAACAGATGCCAAGGCCATTAAAATTTGTTGCCTTCAAAATTTGTTTGCCTCCTATTAAATGAGCAGTTGCTTTTATTTGTATGTTGTTCTTTCTGTAATATTTCTGCTGTTTACAAGCCTGGGGGAAGCAAAAATCTAATTATACTTTTCAATGAACTGCAGATTTGATTTTGTGTGTAAATAGATAGCCCTGCAATTGAGGATCTGATATTATTGCAGCCATAAAAAAATTATAGCTGTGTATATCTTTCTTTAATTGGTAGCCTACTGAAATATATATTGAACATGAAGTATTTACAAAAGAATACCATTTGAGAATGTTTCCTGGAGCTTTTCCTATGTGGAACTCATTAGAATTACTGCAGTAGCATAGTAAGATTCCTATTCACTGTGATGGTTGTGTAATTAAGTTTGGCCATAATATACTATGATTATAATTCCACATTTGAAAACAGTCACAGGGCTAATTAATACATTCGATATAGATTTTCTTTATTTTAAAAAATTTAGCCAGAAAAAATATGCCATTATTAGATTGCACAAGATTTCAGGAGTCCACATTACGCTTGGTTTGCCTTTCAACCTGTGTCTGCTGAAAATCATTGTGAGAGAACTTCTTATCATCTTCCTCAGAGTGAAATCTATGGTGTTTAAAGAGAAAGCAGAGTAGGCAATGTGTGAAATGACATAAGGTAAGGATTCACATAAAATATGTTTTGTGATATGAAGAAATGGTCATGCAACAGAACTACAGCATGAAGAGAATATGTGCACCTCAAAGGAGCCGAAGAATAGGGGATGGTCCAGAGTGAAGAAAACACGCTGAAAGATAAAAGCAAAACAAACCACCTGGTGTTTACAGAAAGATGAAAGTCTGTTCTCTGAATGTTCAATTTAAATAACTATCTGGTAGACAGCTGAGAATTCATGTGCCAGAAAGAAGTCCTCGACCTGGAAAAAGAAGTTGTCCAAGTGCTCATTGGCAGACTTGAATTGCAGCTGGATCTTAGCAGGACTGGGAAATGAGTTGTGAGTTAAGAAGATGGAGTACTAGTCAGTCAAAAAAGTATATCATGAAACGTGGACCAGAGACACTGTTTGAAGCAAAGCAACAGCTGTCTTTTTTTTTTAACAGTTCTACAACTGATTTGATACAAAGGAATTGTAAGATACAGGGAAACATTTTGCAAATGACCTTTTTAGGCTTGCCGGGTACACATGTGTAGGATCTGCTGTCTCCTTCCGGATATGTTTCTTTTCTTAAACAGCATGTTTTAGCGATGAAAGCAGCTAAAGATGGCCACGTGATTCCACAGTGTGTACTGTGTGAAGCTGCTTCCTTCTCATCAGATGATTCTTCAGCTGTTTGAGCAACTATAATTTGCATTTGGGAAATTAAGCTGTGAAATGGAGTTCTAAAAGCTGTGATACTCACCTGCTGGATAAGTAATGTATCTTGTGGGAGCGTTAAACTACAACCAGCATGTTCATTGTGGCAGCTAGGATGCTATCCAAACTTACCTCTGTGCAAAGTAGAGCATGCATTCAGAGAGCAAGAGGAGCTAATGAAATGTCATGTAAAACTGGTCACTGATGAGTGAAAAACACCACATTCATGAGAAGATAATTTTCAATGTACATACACCATTGTAAACCTCAACATTTCCAGTTACCTTCTAGAAAAAAACAGAAGTTGAAGACTCAAATCTTTGAATAACGAGGTCAGTGCTGCCTGCCATTCAACCGTGAGAACAGATCATCGCAAGTTCTTTGGACAGGTGTTGTGACAGAGTACGAGAAAAGAGGAGTAGCATAGAGCCCGATTGTGGGGAAGATGCCATGAATATACTTTTGAAAAACAGAGGAAATCAAGCAAAGGTTTTAAGGAACAGTGGTTTAACGGCAGTAGACTTAATGGGGAGTCCACTCAGTCTTCATTCTGTCTTCACTCTTTTCCATCAATTTCTGTGTTAACTCCAAACATTTTCACTGCTTAGAAGATTGCACTTTCTGTAATGTTATTATCCAACAGTAAACAGTACTGTGAGAACAAGTTCTGACGTCACTTCTCAAAGTGGGAACAGCTTCAGTTAATTCAGTGTGTCAGAAACCTTCCTTGGCATTTCCTCCTGACAGTTTTGGCTTGAAAAAAGTTATTTGGCAGGCTTCTACCCTTCATGCTGCACACATTTCAGAGTTACTTAATGGGGGGTGACTGTTCCAAAGAGTTACCGTGGTGTTACCCATATTCTCCATCTAGCAAAAGCCTCCACAGCTGCCTTCTCCATACTTCCACTTGCATAAACTGCTCTCATTTGCGAAGGAGCAGTGTTCGGGTGGAAATAGTACTTCTGTCACATCAGTAACTGAGAAATGTTCATCTCATTATCTCACATTGCAGATAGTGTAAAAGACTAAATAGTAAGAAAGAAGCAACATTTAAATGACCTATGCTAAGGCAATGTGTTCGGACTCAAGAACTTATTGTCAGAAGTTAACCAGTAGAAAAGGTTACCAGCAGCATCTTGCTGTTACTGGACTAAAGAGGCATCATTTGTCATCACTCTCTTGCAGTTGCTCACATTCACCTTATTTTCTCATTTTTTTTCTTCGTAGGTGTTCATTGAACAGTATACATATTCTATTTTATTTAAAGGCGTTATGCTCAAATGATTTTATGGGAATGAAAAGCTACAATACCAAAAAGTAAATGAATTCATGGGCTCTACTTGTTTCATATTTTATTGAAACACACTATTCTAAATCAGATGTATACTTCAAAGGATTTTAACAGATGATCAATTCAATAAAAACCTTAGATGAATTAATTTGCTCCACTGTAGTAAGTCAGTGGCAGTTGCCACCTTTAGATACCCAGTTTCAGCTGGCTCGATTTACAAGCTCAGTAGTGTTTGAAGTGTGCTTGAATGTGTTTGAAACAAACTTTAAAGTAATACATGAACATCAGTCAAGAATGTGAGTCACCTGAGTGTAGTTTTGCAGATAACTTGATGCTTCAGAAACAAAATGGATGCCGGTTTGTTCTGTTACAGTAGAAACTAGGGAGTCCTGTGGAATACAGGGAGTTATTCTGTCAGTCCCTGGGCGAGTACAGAATAAAGATCTTTTCCTTCTCCAATTTTGTGGCTAACAAATATACAATGAAATGGAAGCTCACTCCTTGTCCACTAAACTAGCTCCAGTGCACATGGCAAACTCAATGTATATCCCTTGGTCTGTACACTCTGCTGTGGTAAATCTGTAGGTACAATCAGCAATAACAGGCTTCTGCCTGTCACTTTTATAGGGGACTTGCATCAAGGAAAACTTCCAATTCATCATCTTAATGAAAAATGTTTGTTTACTTCAGTAAAGGTCCAAATTTTCTAACATATGTTTTTTTATTCTTCTTTTCTCAAAAATATTAGATTTAATTTTCCTAATTTTTGATTTAATCCCTGTCAGTTCCTGTTACTTCCCTTCACCTGTCATTTCAAACGAAATATTAAATACAGAGGGACATGCAGTTGCTATGGTCATAGTTTATTTATTAACATCACAACTTGTACTGGGTATGTCATAGAAGACACAGAAATTCATTGATCTTGAAAAGCCTACAGCCAAGTTGTTAAGACTGGAAAAAGAAGAGTTCCAGCAATACATCAAGGCAGGGAGAGACAAAGGTTTGTAGTATTGAGGCAGGCGCTGTCTGGTTGGGTACCCAGCATCCTGATTTTGGGCTTTGGGATGGGGTTAGTTAAAAACAATAAAATGCTCATTTTCACAGTGATAGAAATTTTTCTCAAGGTTGATGTTTTCTGAAATGTGTGCATTTGAGGAAGCTGTTTATGTAGCTGTGGTTTTTAACTTACGTCGTTGCTGTGAAGGTGTGGATTCCAAGTGTTCCCTCACTTTAGTGTGGGCATCCTATATTTAGTGTGCGCCTTTCTAGACCACACTAAGCAATCCAACGCCAGAAGGGCTGGTGAACACAAGATGCCAAAAGCCAAAGATGAAGAAATAATGGGAGTGAGACTTAGTATCTACTGTTTTATACTTCAGTTTTCTAGACTGATCAGGGTTTGATCATAACATTTTATGCAATTGCCTCCATTCCCTTTCTTTGAAATAAGATAATATTACTGTTCTATCTCAGAGGGCTGACACAAGAATAAAAATGTTAGACTGCAGGGATTCAGTTCCTTCAGTGATAATGTCTGCGTCAATACCAAAGATAGACACAGAGATACTTGTGAGAGGCCCTTCCCATGCTTGGTTGGAGTGGACAGATCACCTATTCAATGATCTTCTCTTCCCCTAATTGAGGTAGAAAATATTAAAAGTCAAGGTGAGAGGCAAGAGAAGGTCAAAACTGTGTGGGGAACTCACATTTTCCTTTGGGCTTCCAGTCATGAATCCATATGACAATTTAGGACAATGCTTGATTGCACCAAATCACATCAAGTGCATCCTGCTAGGAAACCTGTCGTCAGCTGAGATTTTGGAAGGAGGGCATTTCTGACAACCAGGGCTTTCAAAGGCTTTTGCCAGCCAGACTAAAATCAGTGGCCATGCAAAGGTGTCCTGTACATGACAAACTTAGTAAGGCAGAAGAAGACAAAGGGTTTGACAATGATATGTTCTGGTAGGAGGTACACAACACCCACTGCTGAGTTGGTTTGTCTGACTTGATAAACATTTCTTTGTGTTGCATATTGAGTGGACAAATCAGAAATCACAATTATATTTGTTTTCCTTGCAGGTGAATTTTATACTTTTCATAAGTATTATAAGAATCTTACTGCAGAAGTTAAGATCTCCAGATGTTGGAGGAAATGACCAGTCACAGTACAAGTGAGTCATGTGTTTAGATATTATATACAGAAGCAAAATTTTCTCTGTAAGATTTCCTCTGCTGAAAACTGATGCCAACAACTGCTGTGACACTATAATTACTTTTAATTCAGAAGTACTTTTTGATATGGTTTTATAAAGGTCTTATCACTATGCTGAAAGAGAGATGAACATAATTTTTTTTGTCAAAAGAAATTCAATAAAAATACACAATTTCATAAAGACCAACAAGCTACTCTTCAATTTGATTTTAATCTATGAACAAATATGCTGATAAGAAAAATATGGCGAGCAATACCTTTTTTTTAATGTGTAAATATTTCATTTTGATGTAACAAGTTTCAAGAGCAAAACACTTTGCTTAAACCTCCTTAAAAACGTTGTTTTGAAATGTTTCTTTTCTAAAGTACTTTTAGTTGTTAATTACATATATTTTAAGAGCTGGAAAGAAGTTATATCGTTCCCAAAAAAGTAAAAAATGAAATATAATGTTTTGTGTTGATTTAAAATAGCATCTTTATTTTTCAACAGGAAAACAAATGTTTCTGATTTAGATCAACTTCATTTCTGTTAAGGCTTTCTTCTTTTGTGTTTTAGTTTGAACATGAAATCCTAACATCCATTGTTTCCACAGCTTTAGAATCAAGAATGTTGTGAGGCAACTTAAATACATTGCTAAAATTGAATTTGTTCTTGATGATATTGCCATATTAGTTATTGTTGTTTATAATAGTGGCTGGATACTGTAATCCAGAATCACGAGTCTGTTGCAGTAGGTCTTTTTTTAACCCAGATGCAGACACTTAGTTTGACACTTAAGGACATTAACATGATATTTCAGTGACAAAACCTAACATAACCACTGAAAATCCAAAACCATGCAGTAGGCCTTTGAAAATGTGCTCCTGGATAACACCTTTTCTTCATTTAAAAAACCACTTAATTCCTGTCCTAAAAGCATAAAAAAACATGGTGTGCTAGAGTAAGAACTCTAATGCGCCACAGCAAAGGTGACACTTCACAGAGCTACATGCATCCTTTTTTGTGTTTGCTGCTTGGATGAACTAAACGTGGGAGAACCAAATCAACCTAGACAAAGTTGTGCGTTTGCCACATTGTTATTTAGCACAGTGACCGACCTATGGGCAGGAAATCCCCTCAAGTGTACTTCTTGAGATAGGAACTTTTCTTTGTTTCCCTGTGGTATTTATGTATTTTGTGAAAATGAGGCATTCCCTTCCTATCAGTCCCATCATTTTCCACAGTTTACTGTAGCGCTTCACTGTGTAATGTGCTAGTTAATAGCAACCTTGTCCTTCATTGTTCAGCCCTGTGAATTCTTTGCTTTTAGCATTTGATTGCCTGATTAAGTCTGGATTGGATGGTCTTTAGTCCCTACCCATGGGTACAGTAGATTAACCTCCTCAAGAAATACTGCATCTACAGAGCAAATTAAAGGTCTGGAAGGGTCGTTTTTCAAAATGCAAATGCAATTTCTGAAATACAGAGAAGAATCAGGCTATTTTTTCTGTCCCTTCACTAAAATGTAAGTGCGGTATAGAGGAAGTAACATCGACTAGACAAAAATTATTCAAACAAGAATGGAGTGAAAGTGAAATATGAGGCTGAAATGAATGCTCTTCATTCAAGTCACTATTTTTCTTCCCTTCCTCTGTTCCATTTGCTTGTACCTGGTTCCATCCTTTTTGTTGCTGATTTTACTTTTGCTGTGGGTAAGGTTAAGTTGAAGTAAAATCAGTTTTCCATTTCACTTGGGAAGCCAGAAAATTTGCTGCCATCATCATCTCCTCCAGTTATAAATGAATATCTTCTGCCAAGGAAATCCTATTTGTCCTGCTTCCTGGAATCACCTTTAGAACTGAGGGGTTTACTATTCTTGATAAACGTTGCTGTCAGAACTGATTATTTCCGTATAAACAGATGCAGCCTCTGGGACATTATGAACACAGGCAGGCCGTGAAGGCTGACACAGAGAAAATAAAACTGCTTGCAATACCTTGACTTCTGTTAAAACAGTTGAATTCACAACAGCATCCTTTCGTTGTTTAATCAAGTTATATTCGTCAAGACAGTGATAAATTATGGAACTTAGCATTATAACTTCTTTAATTTTATCTGATACCAGACTTTCATAATCATACATGGATGGCCTTGTATAATATATAAACCTGATGTTAGAGCGAAATAAGTGACAGATAAGGGATAATTAGCAATTCATCATTTCAGTGCTTTCACAGGCAGTTTGTCAGAACTACTCTTCTTAATAATTTAAAGTTCTCCTTCCTTAACTTCAGTAGTGCCCTGTGCTAAAATGTATTATGTAACTAACAACATAAAAATTAATGGTATAAGCTTAATACCATCAGCACGGTTATGAGATTTTAGTATTTGGGGGTAAATCTGAAATTGCTGATGAAAATCTCACAACTGAGATTATTCTGGATTACATTTCCAAGGTACTGTTTGCATATTGTGTACATGCCATGTACAGACTAACCATAGAGTTTCGCATTTAAAGGATGTGAACATCAAACTATTAATTTCAAGAAACAGATTTTACCTTCCATACAAGAGGATCTTTCCATATGACTTAGCAAGAAAGCATTATCCCTTCCCACTCTGAACACTTTGTGCCAGGTATAATGTGTCTTGAGAGACCTGACAGCTCATGACACTTTGTCGAATGTGCTTCTGTGGAAAAATGCAGTAAAACCCCACCCTCAAAAACCATGCCATGAAACCAGGCTGGGAACTGGATTTGTGTCAAAGAGCCAAAGCAGGAGGCAGGTCCTACACCCTGCTGCTGTCCAGAGGGCAACTGGAAAGGGGTCTTTTGGCTTAGAGAGGCCCTTCAGCCTTTTACCAGCTTTTGAAAGAGTGAAGGTCAGCAAGGTCAAGTGTAACATGGAATTGCACACGTCAATTTATGAGGTCACTGTGTGGCTAATCTCATAGCAAGCCTGAAAGGAAAACGATTTGCAATAAATTACTCTTAATAAGACTGTTTATAAATCTGAAGTCATACAAGGTTTATGTAAACAACGTTGCATCAGGTTCTTATCTTGGTAAAACAAGAGCTTATCGTTAAACTCCAGCTTTTTCTTTTATTTACCCAGGAGACTTGCAAAATCCACATTGTTGCTTATTCCGTTATTTGGAGTTCACTACACAGTGTTTGCTCTATTTCCTGACCGCAGTTCCAATAATTACAAAATAATCTTTGAGTTGTGTTTGGGATCTTTTCAGGTAAATTCTAAAGTTTTTATTCAAAACAAATTTTATTTACCTAGGTTGGTGCTGTCTACTAACTGAGGACCATTGTCTCTTTCCAGGGGTTGATTGTTGCAGTCCTGTATTGTTTTCTGAACAGTGAAGTAAGTCTCACCTTTCCTACTGAGGCTGTTAAATATTGTTTTCAATAAATGTATAAGTTCCCCTATAATTCCACTCTAATACATTAAGCTTTTTTAGAAGACGTTTACATTCCTATTTATAGAATTTATATGTGTGGCAGTTTCTATGCAGCAGGAGAAATTAGTGTATTTGAGTGAAGAGTTAAGAGCTGTTTGAAATCTAATTCCTTGCAAACTGAGGTGCTAGTAAGTGTGTCTTCTGTTATTTCACATGATCTAATTCTAGCTCTGTTACAAGCAATGTGTCCTGTGCAAGTGAGGTACAAAAGTTATAGAAATTTATCCAAAACTTGAAACACCA
The DNA here is from genome assembly GCA_011057875.1 of Pterocles orientalis. Taxonomy (NCBI): domain Eukaryota; kingdom Metazoa; phylum Chordata; class Aves; order Pterocliformes; family Pteroclidae; genus Pterocles; species Pterocles orientalis. The sequence continues at coordinate 308,349 of WKFP01015194.1, read as the reverse complement.
TTTTACTAAGTATTTAGGGGCAATCTGCTGCAAGAATCTAAACCCCAGAATGGCAGCAGATTCTCAGAGGTTTTCTCAGCATGTAGCAGCTTTCCTAACCTCAACTGAGGAAGATGCAAGGAATTCCTCTTGATATCAGCCACTTTTTAAGACAGAATAGATATTAAACAGCATGCAGTGCCTGACAGGAGGAATCTGTCAGAAGAAGACACCTGCTTGCACAGGGAACTGGCATTCAGGTCTCCTGAGTGCTATTCTGGTCTTTGATATTCATGAGATGCCTGATTTTGGGCTAATCATTTGATTCTATGCTTTCAGTAGGTGTGATTAATAGCTAGATACCCAAAGCTACTGTTGCAGCAGAAGTGATACAAAACTGATTGAAACTGGCCTTGGGCCATCTCCTCCCAGACAGTGTAGACATACTTTTCACCTCAGTTTTTTAATCTTTGTAAAATCTGTTTTGATGTGCTAGAAGGAAGGGATGACACCCAGAGGGATCTTGACAGGCTGGAGGAGTGGGTCCATATGAACCTCTTGAAGTTCAACAAGGCCAAGTGCAAGGTCCTGCACATGGCTCAGGGCAATCTGACTGAGGGATAAAAGGACTCAGAACAGCTTTGCAGAGAAGGACTTGGGCATACTGGTGGATGAAAAATTGTATGTAAGCCAGCAATGTGTGTTAGTAGCTGAGAAAGGCCAATCGTGTGCTGCACCAAAAGAAGCATGGCCAGCAAGTCAAGCGAGGTGACTGTCCTCAGTACATGAAGGACATGGACCTATTGGAGCGAGTTCAAAGGAGGGCCACAAAAATAGTCAGAAGGCTGGAATGTCTCTCTTTCTGTGAAGAAAGGCTGAGAGAGTTGGAGTTGTTTAGCCTGAAGAAAAGGCTCCGGGGAGACCTTACAGCAGCCTTCCAGTACTTAAAGGGAGCTTATAAGAAAGAAACATTTTTAAACAAGGCCTGTAGTGACAGGACAAGGGGTAACAGTTTTGAGCTGAAAGAGGGTAGATTTAGAGTGGGCATAAGGATGAAATTTTTTATGATAAGGGTGATGAGACACCGGACCAGGCTGCCCAGAGAAGTTGTGGACGCTCCATCACTGGAAGTGTTCAAGATCAGGTTGAATGGAGCTTTGAGCAACCTGGGCTGGTTGAAGATATTCCCTCCACAGAGGGGGTGGAACAAGATGATCTTTAAAATTCCCTTCAAGCCCAAACCATGCCATGATTCTATTCCTAGAGGTCCCCATTTGACAGTAAATAGAAGAGGAAAAGTTCCTCATGTGAAAAGAACATTTTCAGCTCATCTGGTGCATTTTCCTTGTAACACAGGTGCAAGGGGAGCTGAAAAGAAAATGGCGGAGTTTGTGCTGGAAGCAGACAGCAGGCAGAGACTACAGACTCCACAGCTCTTCAATTTCTCGGAATGGATCAGAAAGCATTTCTCAGCTCCACCGCAATTCAAGGGCTCAGTCATTTATGCAGACAGAGACCACCATGATATAAATTGGCTAGGTCCCCCAAAACGTGAAAAACTGTGGGATGTATCATTCATTATGCGGCTTGATGTGATATTTTCTAAAATGTACAGTTTAATGCTTTGCATTTCTACACGTTGGTATTTGGGAAATTGGTTTGTGCAGCCAACCAGGTAATAACAGAGACACCTGCCCCATGGATGCTTTCTGGTTTTTTTAATGGCATTCTCTTGCTGTTTACTATCCACAACTATTCAAAAATTCATTTATTGTAATGGTCCCTTTACCCTACCAAAATGTCCACAAGATAGTATGGTATCCTCTTCAATGCAGACTGTTTTGGTACATGTTGAGAAGGTTAAGATGGGAAACAAGAAAATTTCTTACACTTTATTTATACTTAAGGAAACATTTCTTTCCTTGAGGATTAGAAAATTCTTTCCTAATTAGGAAGAGCAAAATATAAATAAAGAAATGTAAGACTATAATTAACTGCACTGGGAGTTAGTGTGCTAATCCAGGAAGTCATTAACTTTATTTATACAGAGGGAAAAAAGGTAGTACTTCTTGGCTAGTTGCATAAATTACAGAGATTACTTTCTACAGACTTTGATTCCAATTCTGTTGCTACCTTAAAAAGTGCCTGGTTTTTATGTTTTAGTGCAAAAAGTAGGGCTACCTTTGCAGTCCATATAGAAAAGGCTACTGCAATAGTTTTGATTAAAGCATCATCGTTTGTCAATAGCACTATTGCAATCAGCAGTTCTCTTCTGTTTAAAATCAGATATTTGTGTTGATCTTTTATTAAGCAATTTTCTGAAGAAGTGCTTAATTGCTAGAGCAGTCTGGCATAGGATAAACAGCCTTGTATAGCGTATTATTCATAGAAAATATAATTTTTATATAATATTTTAATCAAAATGTCTCTAGAACGACACACTTGACAGCTAAAACAAGGAATATTGGAATAAAGTTACAACTCCCATTTAAGGAATAATGTAAATTCTCTTAGTTTAATTCTATTCTGTATCAGTCTGAGATGATTTAAAATTTAGTCCTGACCATGACTCCAGGAAAAAAAAAAATAGAATGCCTAAAAATTACCATAAAAGGCATAAATTGAAGGAATTCTGAACAACGCCAAGCCTCTTATATAGCCCCTTTGTAAAAAAGAAGACATAGACCTGGCAGATTCTTAAAAACATACACAGAACATTCACACTCTTTAAAAGAAATGAACTCAGTGATGTTCACTTCTCATGTCCCATTTAACCACGTCCACTCTACGTAGCAGGTGCGAATAATGTATATATTTGCACGAGTACCTCTGATCCATTAAAGCAATTGCCCTGATATTTCAGGTAGCAGATTGTACGGAGCTAGCAGAATCCAAGTTCCGTAACATTGCCAGGGAAAGGGAAGAACAGCAGCAAGGGCATTGTCTTGACAGGCATAAATGTACATTCTTGAAAATATTACCAGTACTGGGAATATTGTTGACAGCTGTCAAAGTATCCATACCCCTCTTGTTCTGATTTAATTTAGCTGTTTTTCAGTCAAGCACAATTTATTTTAATGGGATTACTCTAGGGTGATACAAAGTTATGTCAGTCCAAAGCCAGAAGACGCCCATGGTTCACATGAGTACTGCAGGGCAGGTAACTCCACGGACATTACGTGACACTAAAGGTTACATGGTAGGTATCATCTGAGTTAAACAATAGTCTCTTGATGAATTGATACTTTGACAAATTTCACTTTAAAGAAGCTATTGATCACCTACAGGCATTCAGAGTGTTTTCTGCTGTCACTTGGTGAAGTAACTGAGATTCTGGAGTGAAGTAGGCTGCCCAGGGACAATCCCATGGGGTCTGAAGATATGCCCTGACACCTGTATTTAAACTATATATATTCCCAAAGGCTTTAGACTCTGAAACCAATGCTAAACTCCAATATTTTTCCTGGATCTCTGAACAACCTTATCAACAAACTCTTAACTACAATATATGAAGACACACCGGAGCTTTAGGGGCTGCTCCTATACCTAAATTAAAGACATCTGTGCACTTTAGGCTTCCTTATTTGAAGTAGAATTGGGACTGCTCAGCTCCCTGAGATTTGACTTGCAGAATGTTTGGGGTTTTTTTCCCAAAATTTCTGGGGTAGAAAGGCACGCTTGACAAGAATTCAGACTTACTCATCTTTATGCTCAAATGAGGTTCTTTGAATGAGTAGGCACAGAGAGAGAATGATGGTATAGAAATAGAAATTTCAAGTAATGAGTTCCATCAGTCTGTTCTGCATGATGCATCACCAGCTATACATGTTTATAATTCATTGTATCCTAGAGAAAACTGTCTTTGTTCTAATTAGGTGAGCATGGAGAAAATCTCCATTTTAATGATTTCTGGATCATAAGACAGTAAAGCTTAAACAAGAAAATGCATTTTAAGTTACAACAAAACAGCATAGTTTCCTTTAACAGGGCACAGATGCATTTGGACTTGATTCTGCTTTTCATGTAGGGAGTAATGAGACAATGAAGCTGCGCCAGTGGGAGAATGGCACGCAAGGGGAAAAGGTGCTGTGTATATTTTTCTTTCAAACCAGTGGAAAGTGCAGCACTTTGTAGAACCTCATCCCTCTATTAAGAATCATAGACTAAATATAGAAAACATGCTTTATTTGGAACAATTTACCTTCAGAATGCTTTGTGCAAGCATTTTCATGTCAATAAAGGCCCAGAGGGCACTGTGCTTGCTTCTTTTTCTCCCAGAAAATTCTGATTTACAGATAATTTTATGCAAAGTTACAGCACCAACCCCATCATCGTGGGACCTGTTTGACTTTCAGCTGCCTTTTCATGCACAGATACATGTCGTATTGAAATGTGTGCAAAACTGCGATTCAGTTTGACAAATCTAACACTTGATCAATGTTTTGCATCTTTACGACACATAGAAACAAGATTGCTTCTCATGGCTTTGTCTTTCATTCTGCACAGTGCTGCGGAGTTAAACGGTCCTGCTCTGTGCTGTGGTGACTCGAGTCAGAAGGACAACGCAAGAAAACCATTCAGCTCTCTGTCATCCCTAAACCTAGTTCTCACTCAGTCCCAACAGTGTCAGGGGAAGAGGTAGAGACAGCAAGACAAGTGTATGCTTTCCCCGCACGGTCTTGTCATGCAGTGGTCCTTCCTTCCTTTATTCCTTTACTGACTTTCTCCGTTTGGGTGCATCAGAGTCCAAACTGAGTTGTAAAGTTTTTGGAGCATGAAACCTGTTTTGCTGTTCCCACTGAAAAGCTGGTAGCACATCACATGGGCTGTAAAGTTACTAAACAAGAACAGTCATACAATGCACTCTCGTACTGTGGTTAATTGTTGTACTTTCCTTGAAGCCACCAGGGCAGCACCGTTCATTCTGGGTGATTTTTATCAGCATTACCTGCTGCTGATGCCTGAGAGACACAGTGACAGATTACTCTCCAGTTGCTAACCATGATCAAAATAATGGTTGAGCATTGACTTCAGTTTTCCACTGCAGAGTCCGTTTCAGCTAGTTGCTCGATAAACTCAGGTGAAATTCATCTGCCCTGGTTTCAGTATCTAAAAGCTGGATGTCTGTTTCTGAGCTAAAGACTCTTTCTAAGTGCCTTCCATAGTCATCACAGAGAAATAGGCACTAGCTGAAGATGGTTCATCCCATGTCCAGCTGGGCATCTAAGGCAGGAAAGCAGAACCAGCTTTTTCTCTGTACTTACTATAAAATGGGCCCAGAGTAGCTGGCTAGTACTTGGATTTCTGACTTTATATCTAAAATTAGGTAAGATGAACCTCTCCAGAAGAGGCTGTTCAGTTATCTGGTTAATAGATGATGCCCATATATTCCTTTTTAAGCCAACTAATTCGGGTTGGCCAAAGTTGTCCTCCAAAAAACGTGCGGGGTGATTCAAAAGTTCAGGCAATGGAGGAGTCCTCAGTTCATTTGGTAGGGTGTCCCTGTGGTTGATTGGCTTCTGTAATAAAGCCAGTTGCCTCAGATTCAATTTTAATTTGCCTGGCTTTGTCTTTCAGCAGTTGTTTTGTGTTAGGTGTCTGGCTTTTTGTCTTTTGTAGAGAGGTCGTACACTGAAACAAAATGCTCTAGAATACCGGAAATTTTCTTTATGTGAAGTCTCTTGAAAACCACTCTTGAAATAAATGTCTTGATTTCTTTTCTGAGAAGCCAAACACATCAAATCTCTCAAATTCTGACAGCAAGGCATTTTCTGAAGTATTTTCTGAGTTTTCTTCTATGCCCCATTCCATTTGTATTAGCAATTAATTTGTAAAGTAATTTTGTAATTTGTAAAGTATTTCAGTATCTCCTTCAGGAGTGGACACACCAGTGACCACATTTTTACTTCCACTTGCAGCTCACCTGGCCGTACCTTTGAAAACTTTTTTGTGAAATAAAGCATTGCCAAGTGCACGTGCCTCACGCTCCATGCGTGAGGACTGAGTCATTTGCATAACTTGTCTCCTATTTTTGTGAGTTCTAAAAAACTTTTGTTGACTGTGAATTGCCCATTTCAGCAAGCAGTTGTGAACAAAGTCCAAATTCACTTTATACAGAATTTTTTCAGACATCTATAATGAAAACCAAACATTAAATATGTCTGATAAAAATATAGAACCAGCAAGTAACCTGCAGAGAAAGCTGCTATGTATATGAGGGTTACTGGCCGAGCAATTACTGTCTGTGCATAGGGATACAGGAAAGACTTCTAACAAAAGTACCTTCATGTTACCATGAGTGCCTATGTAAGCTGTGGGCTGTCAGTCCTACACTGATATAACCAAATAGCAGAAGTTAGTATGCAGCGCTATTCTGTTGATGAAATAATAATGATAATAGTCTTCTAACATGTATGAGTACACCAGGATAACATTTAAAAGGAGCATTCTGTGATATGGTTTAACCACTCTGTTGAGCCTGGTTCTGCCCAATGATGGTGATACGTAGTTAGGTCTAAACAACATTTCCATCGTCAGCTAAACCAGTGACTGAAATGTCCCAACCTCCTTTATTTCTGAAAGCACTGTAATAATTTTATGATAACCTGCAGCTTTTTTTTTCTGGCACATTAGTATGAGTATTGTTTTGAAAGTTGCTCTTGTTGTCTTTATCAATGACTTTTTATCTGTCAAGTACAGTAAAAATTAAAGATGATGTAAATGAATGTGATTATTTTTTACAGAATGTACAGACTATGATGTATAGATTAATGTGTGTAAATAGATTTCATACTGTGTCATTCACTATAAGTTTCTTCTGGTTTCACTCTTTTGTTCTTTTCTGTTTTCAGTTTTTAATGTCACATACCTAATGGCCTTCTCTGAAATATGTTCTATATAAAGCTGTGAACAAATAATTGTTTACATCTTTATGCTCTTAGAGATAATAGTAGTTAATAACACCATAGTGGACTGAAGAGGAATCAGAGAATAAAAATTTTAAAAGTTTTGCACAGAACTTCTTTTATTTATGTGGTTTATATTTTTATGAGATGCTCTCATAAGTTGTATTTTCAAAACTGAAAATGATCCTCCTGCCTTGGCAGCTCAGGGTTCCTTAGCAGTGTAATTAAAATGGAATTGTATTGCACGGAAAACGAAAGGCCGAGGCTGTTCCTGCCGTGGGAATGGTCAGCGGGAAAAGACACACTGGGTGAGACTGGCAGTGGTGCACTGCTGGTGCGGCCAGTGAGGGAGGTGAGTGCACGTGGAGGAGCAGGTGGCACCCCATGGAGCAGCAGACCTCCCCCTGGCAGCAAGGCACAGCAGGGACAAAGGGTGAAGTGCTGTTTGGCTGTCCCTCATGGACAAGAGAATGTCCCCTTCTCTGTGTATCCATAGGTAGCACAGAAGCTACATCACCAGGAGGAGTCTTCTGACCCTTTGAGGGACCTGAGCTCTCATCATCTCCCTCCTTACATGTGTGCCTGTGAGCTGCGTGTCAGTCTGAATGCTTTTGGATTCAATTGCATGGCTGCCAACCACTTTAGTGTCCTTGCCCACATGCATGTCCTCTCTGCCCCGTTGCCAATTGGGTGCACAATCAGATCACCGGGACATCTGCAGGTGGGCTGCTTTAGGGCTGATGATCCTGAAGGTGCCAGAGAGCCAGCGTGCAGGTGAGTGGGGGACTGGCACCTGGACCAGCCATCAGTGCTGGCAGCAGCGCCTGCAGGTTTCCATGGCAAGTCTGAGTCCTGCCAAATGCAAAAAAAATTCTGGATCCCTTACAAAAATTCTGAATTATTTTAACACTATCAGTGCTGCCAGGCTCCTGTAGCTAGAGAAATGGGTCTCCCCAGAATAAAACCAAAAGTCAGTGTTTTGGGGAGGGGAGAAAGTAAGGGGGCCTGCACTCAAAAAGCAGCTTAAAGAAGCACACGCTTATATCACAGTTATGGTTATGCTAGGCAGTGTCAGCTGCAGGAGTCTCTGAGTTCTGTACCCATAGCCACTGTCCCACAGGCAGGCTTGAATAGAGCACAAAGCTCCCTGTTGTCTCGGATTGTACCAAGGAACTTCCAACTGGGACATTTGGAAAGGTAAAGATCAGTGCCTGGGATGGTGAAACAGTCAGAAAGACTGACTGCTTTTCCCTCTTCTCTGTAAGGGAGCTGGACCAAAGAACTACCAGCAGACAGCAAAGGGACAGGTATTGCAAACTGTGTGTGTGTAAGTTTGGGTGTGGACTATGGAGGTTGCTTTTTATAGGACGTCTTGTTTTCCCTTGGCAGTGCGTAAGCCAAATCCCAGTCTAGCTCCTCCAGTTCTGTTTGCTTGTACCCAAGCAGAGGTCAGCCCTTAGGTGACACATGGTCTAAAAGGACAGTTACACAGACCATAAGAAGGAACAGGGTGGCCAGAGAGAGGCCTGACAGCCTGTCTCCAGGGAAAGCATCAATCTACACCACAAGCTGGGGGTTGCTGTGTAAAGGTGTAGAGGCCCCCTGCAACGCTGCGCTGCCAGTGGCGTTTGGGGGGTGACTCACTGCAGAGACTTCATGGCAGGAGAGAGGTCACTGCAGCTTGCAAATGGGATTCCGGGGACTGCACAATGCTATTAGGTTAATACAAATCTCCAAATAATCAGACCCTAAGTGTCCAACCGAATAAAATAAAATGTTTTCTATTAATTATGTTCTATTGTTTATAATTGATTATATTTTAATACCCTCATCTTTCCCTAACAAACAGGCTGGGATAGCTGATGTGCAATTTAGGTTGAACTATTGTATCGAACCATTTAATGAGTAAGTATATATAGTAACAAACTAGCTATAGGTGTTTCACACAGGAAAAATAAATATTTTTCTAGCAATATCCTACAGAACATAGCCAGTGCCCTGGGATATTCAATTAAATATGAATATTGGATTTGGAAGACAAAAGAAAACAAAACTAAGATCTGTGCTTTATGTTGAAGCCTGTCTATATTTCTGAGCTGTTGCCTTTGTAATTGAGACTGCTTCTCAACACAATCCTGTTAAGCTGTGAAATTCTCTGTTCGGAAAGGCTTATTTAGCAATAGTCCTCAGCCACTGCTTGTCCCTGGTTTCCTGCTTACATTCTTCACCTGCTTGTAATTAGTGCCTTGGGCTTTGGCTGCCTGTCCCTGTAGGATATGGAAAAAGTACTCTGCAAATAATGAGGGAATCAGCAAGCAAATTTATAACAATATAATTAATAATGGATCCTGACTACTAGGGGACATTTTGTTATACAGAGTTGTATTCATGAGAATCAATTTGAAAACCAAAATCTAATCTGAGTAATAGAGAAAATTTTGCTGTAGAGGATGATTGTGTCTTAGCCAGGTGATGAATTGGACAATTTAATCATTCCTGCAGATTCTAGCTTCTGTTATTCAGATAAGTACCCAAACCATATGGCCTGTGTTAAAAAACACTTAACTTGACCTTATTACTTAACAATAAAAACATGAAGAAAAATACTGTTTCCCTCAAATACACAACATCTTTAAAGAATCATTTTTAAGATTTTGCCTATAAAGACCATAACATCCTGTTTCTTGCATTAGGACAGTAATTTATCAATTTAGGCACTTAAAAGTACCATTTTGTCTTGTAACATATGGAATTAATATTGTTAATAACTTCTAAAAAATCCTTTAAAAGCCCAGCGCATACTTTGCTCAGGGTTAGCTTACTCGTACTGCTGCCCCAAATATGAGCTGACTCCAGCTTTGAAGACACAGGCAATACTGGTTTTTTGTCATTTCAGCCCAGTTCATTTCTGTCTAACTTAATATCTCAGTTAAGTGTTCTATTTATAAATCCCCTTTTTGGCTGAATGCAAAGCCAAAAATCCAACTCAAGCACTGATCCTTCCTCGGTGATATCTCACATCTTGCCCCAAGGGAGAGCTGCACTGAGGACCTGCCTGATGCCTGGAGGAGCTGCAGCAGGGACACCTGTGTCCCCACAGTGGGTTCACCAAAGCCTGACAGTGCTGCTGCCCCTCACACACACACATTTCCCTCTCGTTGGCAGCCTGACAGCGTTGTGCTACAGATATGCTGAGGTTTTCCCATTCTGTCAGCTGCTTTTGAAATCTGAATCTTAATTTAAACTGTGTGATTGCTAGTTTTATTGTCCCACTCCCATGACATTCAGTAGGAAGATACTTTACAGCCTTCTCTAGCTTCACTGCAGTGAAATATTGAATTTATAGCAATGCTTGAAACAGCTTAAGGAGGAGTGGGAAGGTTTTATTTAAAAGGAGAAATGTTGAGTAACAACTGCTCTTGGATGCACAAATGCAGGAGTTTCCTATGGTTCTGCTGCCTATGCAAATTTCCATGCAAAAGCCAAATATTGACTGGCATCGCATAAGCTGAGGCTGGAAGTTAGGAAGTTGTTTGCAATCACCAGAGGAGTGAGGGTTTGGAAAAATCCTCATGGCATCTAAGGAAAATTCCACTTTGAGATTCCTCTTGGTATGGCTTAGAGGAAGGAAAATGTTACAAGTCTAAAACAGCAGAGGATTAGACCTCCTGACCCATGCACTTACGCTTCCTGAAATCTCATTAGACTATGGGATTTTAACTGCATTAATACGTCTACAGTTTTGGAAAGAAATAGGAGAAGAAAAAAGTTATAAACTTTTTCCGAATCTGAGAGTTTAAAAATGTAAATGAATCACAAAAATCATTAGGTTTTGATCCTTTGTCAATTGCTGTCCTAAAACTGTCTATTAATGCTATTTCAGTCACTTATTTCAGCTGTAGATTCAGTCTGACATGGCTCCATTGTGCCTGGATGAACAGAAACTGCTGTTGACGTAGATACTTCGGAAGAAAATGTGACTACTATAAAGAGATTTTTAGTCTAAGTTCATCATCTCACTCTGTTGTGCTCTATTCATCCCTACACTAGAAAAGTTCTTCCTATTCATATACTGATCCATGAATAGTACAACTGTACTTCTATATATGTTCTCCAAATGTCTGGGCTGAATAGTTTATTTCCTCTGAGTTATAATTATTCATCTCAGCATTTGGCAATGTTTTTGAGTGGTTTTAACTTTGCTCATGCAATGTGTCATCAGGTTTGAGAAACTGGTTTCTTTGGACAATCTGAAGTATCTGGTTGGCTCATAGGTCAGAAAGTGGCTTCTAACTTTCACAACTAACTTGTAGTCAACTGCTTTAGTACATTTTTAAAATTCAGATTTAAAAACTCATAATGACAAATTAAAAGAAAAACATACAGATTCACTTTGGAAAGTAGGGGGGAAAGAATGTGACATTCAGGAATAAAATGGGGTCAAAGCTAGGACCTTAATTTGAGGAAGTAAGATTATGGAATATGAAAGAGCAAAGGGAAGCTTGGTTTGAGGGGGGCACATGTAGTATGAGGTAGGTGGAAAAAGGGTTGTGATAGAAAGTCAAGAGCTTTGCTGAAGACCCTGTTTGAGTCAATCACTGCTTGGGAACCTTTTTCATGGGGAATGAATGGTCTTCCAAAAAACTTTCCATTGTATATGAATGAAACTAAACTAGAAACTAAATTTTCAGAAACATGCACTGCATATAAAACTGAAGCAGTTTTGCTCCCGTTGCAGCTAAATTAAACAGGCTGAAAAGTTCAGGTGTTCAAGTATAATCCCTCTGTCAACTGACATTCTTTCTCTTCTCCAAAACAGAAATTTATGTATTTTAGGTGACTTCAAGCCATTTGTTGGCTGTCTACAAATGACAAAATGAAAACTTTTTAGAGTAAAGAATAGAGTTGGGAAACACTCATTCATCTGCTAAGCTAAGATCATCACCTTTATTCTTCCATTCTCCCAAACCAAAACACAATAATTTTGTCTTTCAGTCTTTCACTAGTGTCCAGGTGGTACCTGTTTAATTGCAAATTATTTGCTAATGGTGCAATCCCAGCAGCCAGCAGGCTGCTAACCATCAAAGTGTAACTCAAAACCAGCTAAGCAGAATGCCAGCTTTTGATGATGACTCGTTAATTTGCCCTTCAGTTTTCTATTTGTGAATGGTTAACATTTTGTTTTTATTAATACAGCTTAAAATTTGCCATCTGCCTTTGTAAAGCCATACACTTCAGATATGCAGAGCCAAATTCCTGCAAGGTGACCTATTACCTACCCCAGCCTCTACAGTCTCTCTGCTGTTCCTGACGTATTCATTCAATCTGTTCTTCATGTCCCTCAGCAACAGGGACTAAGCAACCTTCCCAGGGCAGAAATCCCGTCAGGAGAGGTTTTTGTCACAAGCTGTGGCTGGTGAATGACCTGCGCTTTGTGTACATCCCTGCAGTGGGATCTAAAGATGTCCTGGTACCATAGTAGTTCTTTGCAGAAAAGTAGTTGCTGCTTAAAATGAGTCCTCCGTAATACGTTTTAGTTCAGCTTCTGCAATGAACAAAACCCAAAAGCAACAAAAAGCATCTGGATGTCTATATTCAAATGTTCAACTACTGCTCTACTGTATCTGCTGGGGGCACACAAGTGACAGTATGGTACCAGCTAGGAACATGTGCCCATCTCTAAAGGAACATTCTCTCTGTGCCCATTATATTATCTGAGTACATTTTGAGCTGTGAGCCCATATTTAAGTCCTAAAACATCAGCATATCTTAAGGAGCTGTTCTAGAGTTTTGCTGATCATAAACACGGTTTAGAGCAACAGTGCTTCTTCTTCCCCTACTTATGCTTCATGGTTTCAATCATGTAAATTATATATGATGTTGAGAATCCCTTACCAATATTTACCATCTTATAGCATCTGTTTGGCCTTTAACTATGTTGCAGTGGAAGGAGAGAGCTTGAGGAAATTAAAAACAGCTTCAGATTTTGAAGACATATGTCACACTGTGCTTTTCATGAGACATAAGAATGACCAGCCAAGATGTAGAGGGCCATTAGGCCAGATTCTATTTCTTCTTTTCTTAGTGAATAATAACATGGAGCTAGCTTCTAACTGAATTTCAACTGGCATCAAACAAGTAAACACTTATGCAAGTCCATCTAGGTCCTGGTCTCACTTAGCGTTCTTTAAAAATCAGCCATTGTAATGCAGATGAGGAATTTAAACAATTTGAGAGATGAGACCATTAGATTTTCCTTCTAACCTCCAATGCAATACTATTTTTAAAACCGGTGTGTGTTATTGATGGATAATAAGAATAGTAGTCTCTGCCACTACTCATACAGCTGAGTAATTCTGAATTATATTTACAATAATTCCTGCTTCTTCCTACAGCCTTGTTTCTTACACACAGTTGTCTTTTTTCCCCCACAGAGCAACGTTGCTTGTCATTTATCACATGCTGGTTTAGTACTAAATTAGCAAACCCCAGAGGTGATGGCTTGACACTGAAAAAAAAAATAGGATGTAAGTCACTGACACAGGACACTGAATTAGTGAGAAGTTTCTATGCGATTAATTGTACTTGACAATGTCATAATATAACTTAAAGATCTCCAGTAAGTCTCACACCACCCAAATGAGATAATTGTTGTTAGATTCTTCTTTGATGGGGAAAAGAAAGCTAGTACTTCTGACATTTCCAAGTTAACAGCACCATCAGTGATTGAAAACCAGAGGTTTGCCTACAGATAAAATTGGTGTTCCAGGAACAGAGAATTATGTGGACTTACAAGTGAGGGCTGACTTTCTATTTGTCTGCATTGTGCCAGATTCTCATAAATTTACTCCAAATACTACTTTACTCCAAGAGCCATTTGACTGGATTCTCTGAAGTGCCCTTGCAAAGGGAAATAGTAGTTGTAAAACAATTATAAAGACTGCAACTCTTATCAACTGAGTATTGTGTATATGTCTGCTAGAGGGTTTCTAGAAAACCCCCTTTTCAAGAGGTTTTTGTTTGTTTACCTATTTACAAACATTTATGAATGCAGTGCTACATCATAGCTAGTGAAGAGTGGCATACTAGATCAAATCAGTGATCTTACCGTCACCTATACCAAATGCTTCAGGAATAACACATCTGAACATTGTCACTGAGCAACCTCTGCTTGATTTCTTTCTAACCCAAAGAGTTAATGTTTTACACTCGGAATATGCAACACGGGTCCCCGTGTTCCATTTTAACTATTCCATAACACTCCTCCATGACTGATTTTTCCTCTTTCCTCTCCTACCCCACTGTAGACCGTCCTTCCAAAAGGGTAACTTTCTTTCCAGATATGGTTGTTGAGATGACCAGTGCAATTTCTACGTACAAGTTTCCACGCTATATAATGCAATACTTGCAGTAGTCTGAAGTTTCCAAACGAAAACATTGCATTTCCTTATTGGCTTCTAGTCCCTGGGCTCAAGCACCTCTCTGTGTTGCTCCATGCTGCTTTGGTGCACACTAAGAGGGTTTCTTGCTGTTGCTGATGACGGGAAGATGTTCCTTCCCCAGTGCTTAAGATAGCAATTTCCAGGCTGCTTACGCAGATGAAAGTATTGTGACGTACCAATGTTTTTTTCAGGATTTCCACTCCCAGAGGAATGGAAAACTTCATCACATATCCAGTTCCTCAGAATCTACTGTTTTACAAATCTTAAAGATTTGCAAGAGCAGATAAAATTGTGAAATACCAGTAGACTGTATCTAATAGTAAAAACCCTCGGTTGCTTTCATCCCAGTTTCAACAAAGTGGAATTAACTCTGTGATGTTAAGATGAACTTTTATGATTGTCCAACGCAGCAACTTCTTCCTGCCTTGCCTTGCTTTTCTTCCTCTGTAAGGAGAGGACCCAAAAGCTAGTTTTCATGTGCTCATGCAAGCTAGAAAGACTTGTTGTACCCATTTGTCTGTTATAAAAATTTGCTTCCTTATTTCTTGCTCTTGCAAAGGAATAACTTGCTTCCCAATCAGGAAAACTTTCTCCTTGAAATTGTGTGATATTGCCCATTTTATACTTTTATTCACATATTTCTGCTTTCATCTCTCATGTCCTTTTGAAAATGCTCTAGTAAAACCTTTTGTATCATCATATGAATAATTTTCAAAGCACATTTTTTGCCAGATTCAGAGCTGTTTTCTCCCTGTGAGGCTGCAAAAAGATCTAAAGATGATATCACAGGTGATGAAACTGGAAAAAAGCTACTTAATTTGACTAATATCCCTGTCCCTAAAACACAGTGCTTAGGACCCCGTTGCATTCATATCCTGTTCCATTCATAAATAAATCATAGGCATACTGGCAGTATTTGTGAGTTTCAGCTCACAGTATTTATTTCTGAGGGTGACATCCAGAATTTAAATAATGCAGCATACCCCATGTATTGCCAGCTCCGAGTGATTTTGTGAAAAGAGCAGCTTACTTCTGTATGGATCTAGAAAGGGCAATTGAACTCGTTTTGTTGGAAAGGAGCAAGACTGCGATCAGGCAGTTAATTAAGCAATCAAACTGTTTTGTTTATGATACTGCAGGGGCTGTCAATTCACATTATTTGTTAGATTTGTTTCACTGGAGTGGAGCTGAGAGCTAAGGGTTGGTTTCTGTCTCTCTCCTGGAAACCAGCAGCAGATAGCTGGTGCAGAGCAATCTTCTTCAAGTTCCTGGTCCAGCAGGCCAGGGAAGGGAATCGCAGTATTTTAGCACAGACCTGAGGTGGGCTGCTAATCAGTCTGACCTTCTCTCTGATACTTGGCAAAGGCATGATTCTGCCTCCATGCATATCTATCCCAAAAGAAAATCACCCCACAGAATATGGTTATTTTTAGCTTAGAGCAGTTCCAAGTTCCGTTTCATCATGCTGCCCTGCAAATGGTTAATTTGGCACACTGAGAGTTGGTGCAGACAAAGGAATGGGGGTGGGAAAAGGGGGTCAGTGGCTGCTTAAATCAGCAAGAAGGACTTGTCACTGTGCCTGTGTGTGGGGATAGTATAAAACCCTGCCTGTGGCCTTTCAGAGAAGCTAAGAGTTGAGTTTTCTTAGAACAGGAGAAATTGGTATAGTATCATTGTAGGGAAATTTTAGTATCTTCAAGAGAAAGGACTGAAGAATGAATGATGAAGAGGAAAAATAAAAGAAAATTAATTTTATCAAGTGAAAGATAAGATTACACTAATATTTCATGTTAAAAATCTGCAGTGTATGAATAATTTAGACTCCTGTCAAGAAACAGAGTAAATTCCAGGTGTAGACACCTTGCTATGCACAGTGATGAAATATAATTTATATTAGTCCTTTGCAGCTCTATACTGTCTCAAAAAAGTGTGTCAAAGTGCTTGAAAAAAATTCATATAATAAATTCTCCCAGTTTATTATCTTGATAGAACTAATCCCATTTTTCCTAGGAGGAAAACTGAATATTTCAAATACACTTAGATCATACAGGAAGTCTGTGGCAGTCCAGGACATAATCCAGACCTTCTGAATCCCAGCCCTGCTATTCAGCTTTCCATAGACTTGACTTGTTTTGAGTCACATTTTATACTCTGAAATAGCCTCTGGATCCTCTGTCCAATCCATCTCTCAGAGGGAAACTCTTGCCCCCCTGGATGACAACAGCTTCAGCTTTGCCTAGCCAAGCCTTGGAACCTCCAAGAATGGCACTTTGGTTCATAGCCAACATCTATATTGGCAGCCCCTTGCTCAGTGGGCTTCCATCTCGCATTATGTTTAATCCCGTTTCTAACATTTTGATCCTCAAGTGCCATGTAACTATGTTTTCTTTACACAACAAATCCCTCTATAAGGATGATTTTTCTTGATTTTGTGTCGTCAGCAGGTTTCATTAGTAAATTCCTACATTTGTGGACCAAGGCCTTATGAATTTAATACATGATTACTGTTAAATAAGATTAGTCTCAAGACAAACACGCTCAAATGATTTGCTGGCTGAGTGCAGCTTGAGAAGAGTCATCATCCTTTTTGAAAGTTCAGGTTATAATTTTAAAAATTAATTGAAATAATATTTTGATGTGAGCTTGTCTGCCTTTTCTGCTCGCTTCAACTGGAAAAATACACAGAGCTTTACCTGTCTGCAAAAGGAGCAAAGTCAAAGGCATGTATAATTGGAAGTATGCTGGGAAGGCTGCACCTAGCACAATTCTCCATGATAGTGGAGCCTTGCAAGGTGGAACGAGAGAAATTGAAGGACAACACAACATCAGCTAGTGTCTGAGCTCATCAAGGTACTTTTTGTGCATCTCCCAGAACCTCCTTTGGCTTTCTGGTTTCAGTGCTTTTTCTGTGCTGGACTGGAAGCACAGTGCAGAGGACTTGGCAAACTGTCTGTGAAAGGGATACGTTCCAGCCTGAGGAAAGCAGGAGCTCGTCATTGAAGACTTGGTAAATAATGACCTGCTCATAAAGAACAAAAATGGAAGTAGACTAGCTTGGAAACTCGTGAGCATTTTGAAATGGCAGGAGCCATGTTACTCAGCATCTGAAATACATTTAAATTCCTATAAATATTGTGGATCAATGATCACTAAACTGCATACTGGAAGGAAACTGGTGATATAAAAAGTAGTGAGAAAAGCCAGAACTGAACATTAGTAATTTTCTTCATAAAAAGCAAGTTTCCGTGACTCATTCATATACTATCAATTACATGTGTTCAGAGGCTGAATTTTAAGACTAAAATAGTCAACTAAATTTAACTGTGCCATTATCTTTATGTTCTTGCAGAATTTTTTTTGCCCTGGCAATTGCAGAGCACAGCAAAGTGATTGTGAGCATAGGTTATGATAACATCCGCCCATAAACTGCATTTACTGCTTATGTAAATGTGTGGATAACATTGAGAGCATTTTCCATTCTTCTAAATATTTGCTTGTCAAGGTGACACGGTTTAATTCACATCTCCAAAGAGCTTTATTTTTACAGATGGATTTTCAGTCTTTTCATAAAGATGTTATTTATGTGCAATGTGAAGTAAACTTCCTAATGTCCTGGACCGTGACATTTACAGATTACTGGACCGATACCAGCTCGCGTTAAGCATGATGATTTTCACTTCCTCAGTCTTGGTTTGCGTTCACCTGTAAATAACTTATTTGAGAGTAACATAAGTGCCATATTAATAAGACCAGGTGATTATTGTGTCCCTGGCAGAAATTTGTGCTGGATGCAGTGGGAAACCTGATGGGAAGAAAACTACAGATAAAATTATTCTTTCCTGCATACGTTCTCCCAGTTTGCAGCTTGGGGTCAGCTGACCCCAACTGACGAAAGGGATATTCCATACCATATGATGTCATGCTCAGCAATAAAAACTGGAAGAAGGAGGAAGGGGGAACGTTTGGAGTTATGTCACTTGTCTTCCCAAGTGACTGTTACACGTGATGGAGCCCTGCTTTCCTGGAGATGGCTGAACACCTGGCTGCCAATGGGAGGTAGTGAATTAATCCCTTGTTTTCCTTTCCTTGTGTACATGGCTTTTGCTTTCCTTGTTAACCTGTCTTTATCTGAACCCATGCATTTTCTCACTTTTACCCTTCTGTTTCTCTCCCCCATCCCACTGAGTGTGAGTGAGTGAGCAGCTGCGTTGGGCTGAGCAGCCTGTCGGACGTTAACCCGCAACAGCTATTTGATCTGTCCTGATGTAGTAGAAGCTCTGTCCCTCTGATCACATTCTTCTTCACTCTTTGTATCACGTCTAGCTTAGCTGCATCCCTTTTCAAATAGGAATCAGGTCTGCATGGAGTGATAAAGAAGTAGATGCACCGTTGATTTCTATGGCTTAGTAACAATTTCAGTTTGTTAAGAAATACATATTAAAGGGTCTTAATTAAAGATCCTTCCTTACTTCATGTTCTCTTTGATTTTTGACTACCACTGGGCACCAAGAGAGCATTTTCATGAAATTATCTAAAGGCACCTTTCTGAGTGGCTATGGGTCATGTGTATGTGGCCATTTATTCCCCATCTACATACAGTCTTTTGTCAGGAATAGCTTCCAGAATAAAACAGACTTCAAGCAAAGTGAACCTCAGAAAAGAATACATCCAAAATTTCTGAATCCCACCATATTGTATTTGATTTATTTTCAGAATGTACTACCTTGAAAGCCTTGCAGCACAAAAGTCCTATGGATCTACATGAAATATTTGAGCAAAAAAGAATTGTTGAATACAAATCTGAATTCTTTTATCAAGATAATATTATTTTCTGTAACACTTTGTCTCTCTTTACATTATATGGCATAGCAAGAGTATATTGAGTTGATTGAAAAGTAATTTATGATCAGCAGAAAACATAAAAATCATAAAAAGCTGAATTTAATATCCATTTTCACATTTATCTCCCGACGAGCCTCTCATTTTTTTTCTTACATGGTTTTGCCCTGTCTTAGGAAATACTGCAATTACAAGCAAGTAAAATCAATGTAGCTCTTAACTAAAATAATTTGATTCCTGAGGAAACGGGGAAAAAAAGAAACCAAATAACTAAAACCAGCTAATTTAGCTACAGATTTTTGGTATGGTTTTATTTAGAGAGCTTGTAACAGAATGCTTCCTCCTTTGATAGAAAGGTTTTTATCTAAATAAATTTTAAAAAATAAATTCTAATTCTCAAACATTAGCCATAAATCCTTTTCACTAACCATCATGATCAGAAATGGTTGAGAGACAGTGAGAGGAATTTCACTTAAAAGCAAGCCATTCTTATTAGTTTATCGTGGAGTGTCAGAACAGGTTATAAAATGGGAATATATGAACAGGTGAATAATCTCATGTAATTTGTGTTAGTTAAATCAGGTGAATAAAGATAGTCTAATGAAGGACTTTTCTGGAAAGACATATTAAGTGGCTGCTGGGTGTTTTAAAACTAACAGAAATCCTGCTACTTTTCTCTTTACAAATATGTAATTATTAATAAAAGGCAATTAGACAAGTCTAATATATGTCTTCTCTTCAGAAACATCTGAGACCCTAAAGCAAGTCTTCCCAAACTCAGTTTCAGTCTGAAAAATATTATGGTACCTGTGTGTCTGTGGTCGCTTACCCTCTCTGCCAAGTCCTGATGTGCCTTGAGCAACATCTGCCTTTGGAGCTGCTAAATTGCAAGAGCCAGCACTGATGTGGGTGAGGAGATACCTCTTTAATCACTGTCATTTTGACTAGCCAGTATCCATCTTGCCAAATCCTCCTGAAGTCTGGTTTAACAATGAAAATAGTGTTTTTTCCATTCTTTTTCCCTCTTCACCGTTTCTTTCAAGTTAAAAATTCTTTCCTTACTCTTTGTTTTTTCCTCTATTTAACACTGATTCAATGGTCATTCCAACACAGACTTCCTAAAGCTACTCTGACTTTTTCATAATCACAGTACAGATACAATTATGACACATCATAATTTCAGAACTTGTGAAAACAAGCCTGCAGTGGTGGGAAGGTCATTTTTCTGCAGGACCATCGAGGGGAAGGAATACAGACTTTAATATCACCTCTTTATACAGTTGGCATAACAGTTCAAAGCATTTTGGTGGGGGACACTTCAGTAATTTGTTGCATAACAAATAACAAACTGTTATTTAACTGTTTGTTGCTCATTTTGCCATTGGACCTACAACAATTCAACTTTTAACAAGATCAGATTCTAGTACCACACACTTAAGTGACTTTAAAGTCTCTGACACAAAACATTCTGTGTCTTCTTCTGTGCTTTTGCAATAAATATTTCTTTCAAAACACACATTTTAAGGAGATACTGGGTTATTTTTCACAGAATCACAGAATCACAGAATGTTAGGGATTGGAAGGGACCTTGAAAGATCATCTAGTCCAATCCCCCTGCCGGAGCAGGAACACCTAGATCAGATCACACAGGAACACCTAGATCAGATCTCACAGGAACGCATCCAGGTGGGCTTTGAATGTCTCCAGAGAAGGAGACTCCACAACCTCTCTGGGCAGCCTGTTCCAGTGCTCTGTCACCCTCAGTGGAAAGAAGTTTTTTCTCACTTCAAGTGGAACCTCCTATTTTCCAGCTTGAACCCATTGCCCCTTGTCCTATCACTGGATGTCACAGAGAAGAGCCTGGCTCCATCCTCCTGACACTCACCCTTCACATATTTATAAACGTTAATAAGGACACCCCTCAGTCTCCTCTTTTCCAAGCTAAAGAGACCCAGCTCCCTCATCCTTTCCTCATAAGGGAGGTGCTCCATTCCCTTAATCATCCTCGTGGCTCTGCGCTGGACTCTCTCCAGCAGTTCCCTGTCCCTCTTGAACTGAGGGGCCCAGAACTGGACACAATATTCCAGATGAGGTCTCACCAGGGCAGAGTAGAGGGGGAGGAGAACTTCTCTCGACCTACTGACCACCCCCCTTCTGATACACCCCAGGATGCCATTGGCCTTCTTGGCCAC
>WKFP01015194.1:186204-286972 GCA_011057875.1 Pterocles orientalis | reverse complement strand
GTGGGAGACAGTGTCAAATGCTTTTCTGAAATCGAGATAGACCACATCTACTGCTTTGCCATCATCTATCCACCTGGTAATATCCTCATAAAAGGCTATCAGGTTGGTCAAGCACGACTTCCCCTTGGTGAAGCCATGTTGACTGCCTCTAATGACCTTCTTATCCCTGATATGCCTAGAGAGAGCATCAAGAAGAAGTAGTTCCATCACCTTTCCAGGGATGGAGGTGAGGCTGACCGGTCTATAGTTACCCGGGTCCTCCTTCTTGCCCTTTTTGAAGACTGGAGTGATATTCGCTTTCCTCCAGTCCTCAGGCACCTCCCCTGTTTCCCACGACTTGCCAAAGATGATGGAGAGTGGTCTAGCAATGACTTCCGCCATCTCCCTCAGCACCCACGGGTGCATCCCATCAGGACCCATGGATTTATGGGTGTCCAGATTACTTAACCGCTCCATAGAGTATTTCCACAGAGTATTCCCCAGTCCCAGGGTAAGAAGCATGGCACTCAGATCAGCGTTTCTCAGAGGAAGCGTGCCTTCCTTGCCATCCCTGCAGGACCTAACTTCACACCACACTATTGCCATGGGAGCGTTTTGTCATCGTGCTCGTCTCAGACACAAATGGTTTGCTGCTATCGATGAAGCAGGGTGGTGATTTTCCTCACATCGGATGATTATACACCGCCTTCGCCATGGTGATGAACATCCTCAAAGCAACTTTAAACTGGCATTTTTAATTTATCTTTTAGTCACTTGACTCTCTGAGGTACGTCTTTTGTTCCTGTTGGGATTAGCAGCAGTTCAGTTATTTCTGAAATAAATCTGAATGCTACACTGATGTCTTAAACAAAATGTGGCTATCTGGAGTTCCTCTGGTGCTCTTCGTCTTTTCCATGTTTAATTCTTAAATAAAGTATTTAAATCTTAAAAATATCACTGAAAAACACTCTTTCTGCCTACCTGCCCCTACATGCCTGGTCTCCGGGCAGAGGGTTGGGCCCTGCAGGCCGGCAGCTCCCTGTGGAGGGATCTGGCGGCCACGGGCCTCTGGGCACGCAGGGCCTGTCAGGGCAGGCAGGGCCCATCCCACTGTCACCCAGGAGAGCTGGGGGGACAGCAGGAGCAGCCCCAGCCCTGGGCGTCAGGCACCTCTCTGGGAACGGGGACAGCCAGGAATCTCTCCCCACAGCCCAGGGACATGGACACACCCTGGGCAGCAGCAGCAAAACCCCTGACATGGGGCCGCTCTTAGAGCCATGACAGTCTGTTTTTTTCTGGGCTTAGTAAGGATTATTCTTGGAACCATGGCAGATAATAAATTTCCCTCTTAATATAAACTATTTGTAACGTTCTTCATTAAGAACCACTCACAGTGTTCAAGGCCCATTCTCACTTGCCCATTAATCATGTATTATGCACACAGCGAGAGCTCCCGGGAACGGGTTTGCTTGGTAGATAAAGGTTTCCATCAAAATGCAATGTGTTTGTGAGCGTGTTCTCAGCAGACATTTATCTATGAATATTAGCACGTGGCCACTCCAAAAGAAACCTGTGAAATGCCTCATTTGCTAAGTACTTCAGTGGGCTGAGTGAAGGTATAAATTGTCAAAGTAAATAAACCCATTCAGATACATCCCAATCTCCCTGCTCTGGCAGTTTTTAAACAAAGGCTGTATTTGTGCAGTGTCTCGCAGCCTGCAGTTGTGCTTGCCGTGTGCCATTTGTAGGGCTGGTAATTGGATTGCTTCATGGATAGTCTCAAAATTTGCTCAATGAGTTTAAAACAAAGGTGGTTTTTATGATTGTTTCATATCTCAGCATTAATAAGATTATTGTGAGATCAAACATCCATGGAAGACAAATCATAATTCATTTTTTTAATTATTTAATTGGCTGGCCAAGGAAAATAAGTGGAATATATGGATTATAAATATCACATTTAGCAGGTCACACTTAAACTGATGCATCCTCAGCAATAAAAGTCCAGTAAAACACGTCAGTTTGTATGGACACCAGGGACAGCTGATCATGAAGACCTGTGCAACGCCAACGGAGTTGCTGCCGGGTTGCTACAAAGCTATTTGTGTCAATTTAATGGCACAATATCCGTGGTTCACTGAATTAAGTGAATTATTATTGAATTAGTTCAAGTTACAAGGAAGTGCCTCAGAAGCCAAGCAGCACTAGATAATTAACATTATGTGTTGGCAGGATAATCTCTCTCTTTTTTTATAGACCTTGACTGAGCAAATCACTCATGTACCTCCTTCCCTGGCAAAACTTTTATATTCAATTAAGAATCCCATAGGCATGAAGCATGTACCTGAGATACAGTATGACGAGTCATCACCTGTTTTTCCGAGAGATTTAAACAGATTTTGGATCAAGTCCCAGATTGCAGTGGTCTAGTTCCTTACAACACCCTTAACTGATAAAAACCTGAGAAGGTCCTGAAATTTTATTTTATAAGAGCTATGTAACTCAATAGAATGAAAAGAGGATATACAACGCTCCATAAATGTAAGAATAAATGTGCTGCTTCCTTGTCCTGCAAAATATTATTTTTATATTATTACAAGTTGCTAAAAATATTATCTTCCATTGCTTCTGTTATCCAATTCTTTGGGCTCATAGTTTAGTCCTAAAAGCAATACTCAAGAACAGGCTGAAGTGTTCTTTGGGTGCAAACGTTCAGTGTACGTGTCACTCAAGCTGAGATTTTTTTCAAGCAGACTAGAGAAATCAGCTCATAGCTTTTCACATGCTTTTACGTGTGCTAGCGCACAGTTTACATACGCAAATAGCCACTTGCATAGTTTACGTGACTCAAGGTTGAAGGCTGTTGAAAATCCCACCTTTATAGAGCCTAAAATGAAAGAAGAATCAGAGAGAGTTGCAGAATCACACAGAGAGCTTTTCACTAATAGCAACTGTGGTATTGTATTTCTACCACAGTCAAATAACAAATGCAAGAGTCATTTCCTTTGTTATCCTTCATATGAGACACGTTGCTAACACAATGCTGAGTGTATGTGTGAAACAAATCAAGTCATTTCACGCACAGTAGTCATTTAAGTGTCCATTTATTTAATCTTGGTAAGAAGTACAACCCACATCCTTATGCTGCTGAATTCTGTTCATTTCGCTTGCCAGTTCATCTTGCTGCTTTTATGTTTGAGATTTTTGACATCCACAGAAATGGATGTCTTTAGGCAAGATGCGCCATGTAGTGTTCTGTAATGAAATAGCACTGACCTACATATATACCAGCAATAGCGTAAGGAACACTATACAAATAAGATCAAAAGTTAATTTCTTCCAAAAATTGTTTAATGAGTTATTTGCAAATGTTTGATATGCTGTTGGTAAAGGCTTATTTGTACATGAAATGCTTCTTCAGTCAGTTCTGGTCTTTTTTATGAAGCTTGTGAGGCTGTCTGTCAGCTCTTAGTAACATCTATACTAAAGATTTTGTATGTCTTAGTTTGAAGTTTTCTAATTTACAAGAAAAAATGGGCCTTTGACGTTTGTTTCTGCAGAATGGACTACAAACAAGATGGGCAGTATAGTTTAATGCAATATGGCTATACCCAGTATTAAATGCCTTTTAGTTAATATGCTAACAAGCACTCCATGCAGTCTTAGAACAGTGAGAGAGATAAGAAACTTGTATCCATAGCAGCAATTCACAGTAACCGGTCTCTATTCCTACTTACCATCTATTGTAAAAAAATGGCATCAAATGTTCTGCTCAGCAGGGAGGAAAGGAGCTAGTATCTCACTTGCTGCTTTTGTTAATAGGAAAGTGAAATGATTAATTATTAAGGAACAAAACGGAATATATTTTGTGGGAACAGTGATGCTATCATTAAAAGCAACACAAAGGGAACCTCCACAAGTAGCAAATCCATGTTAAACAATGTTGAGGATTATGGCCTTTCTGACAAAAATAAAAACTGAATTCCTAATGGTTTTCAAATTTGTGAATGTTTCCCATTTTTCTAACTGCAGTGTGTCTCGAGGTATAAAGAACATCTTCTATCACCTCTGAAACCAAATTCTCAAATATTTTTAGTGATATTTTTTCCCTCTTTAAAAGAGTGGGCTTACCCTGCAAAGCAACAGTGTTCAAATGATCTTATTCAGCTCGACGTTTTACTCAGCTGTTCAGTCCCAGAAGCCTATTTCAATACCATACTGTTAATGTATCTTTTGGGGTTGTCTTCTCATTATTTCTTTCAATTAGCTTGAGTGCTATATGTTTATTTCTTCAATAGCAGACTGAACACACAAAACCCACAAGAACTTAGAGAAGAAGCAGAAGAAATGCCAAAAGAGTAACTTTTAGTGCAAGAACCCAGGTTGTTAATTTAGTTCTTCAGGTTGGAATCATGAAGATAGTCCAACACTTATTCTTTAACCTAAACTGGAGACCGGAATGTGAATCACCTTCTGAAAAGCTCCTTTCAAACAGCCACCTAGAGAGAGGGAGAGGCTTCTTTTCTCATTCTCTGCAAGGGAATTTTCTCATTTTCTTTTGCAAGGCACAGAGGCTAATGGACGAAACAAGATGAAGACTGATGGTTTAGAACTTATTGGGGCTCCAGTCCTGACTCCTACTGCTGCTTTTTTCTTGTACTAAAGACCAGCAACTAAAATACATAGGTGACTGGGTGTCGCCATACCCCAAGCCCCTTGACCCAGAAAGACTACTCATCAACAAGGAGCACTTTGGTTCCTACTTTGACTGTCCCTGTCCGTTTCAGTCTAATGGCTTAGCTTCACTAGGAGGGATGAAGGGCTGCCACATTTTATAATCTGGTATTAGTCTTTAAGCAAGAAAATTATAGCACTTCCATGCCTGACTGGATTGTCTAAATAATCCTTTGATTAAAATCAAGTCAGTGCTGTACAAAATAGATTCCTTCTGCAGTTGGTCAGGGACAGGAATGACAGGAAGGCTGTAAATCTAGGACTGTCTCATTTCTGTTCTCATGAAAACCAGAACTTCTGGACACATCTTTTTCTTCATGGGGCATTATAACTCTTCAGAGAAATTCTGTGTTTATCAATATGCATTGGATTCATTTCCATCCTCCAATTTTACTGGGCCCTTTTACTCAGGACTACCATGTCCTTGCGCAATGACATCTACAGTTGGACAGAACAAGTCCCAAGCATGGGAAGACATCAGGGATACCTATTCACTGAACTGATCTGGTGCATGCTTAAGAGACTGGTTTAAATTCTAGCAGCCTGGGAACTGGTCATGTTATCTATCTAAAAAGACAGAGTAGCTTCAGTAAGTTTACAATGGAACAGACTTATCATAGTTGTAATATTCTCTGGGAAAGCACTTCAAAGTGCTGTTTCCTGGAAGAAGGGCATGAAGTCACAGGCGATAAATCCAGCTAATGTTTATAAAATATGTAGAGTTTTCAAACCACTGAATAAAATATACTCACAGAAAATCAGACAGAAATAAGACCTTTTGTTCTTGGCCTTCTAGTTTGTTTGGCAGTCCAAATGAAATGTGGGGTGAGGGACCCTCCCACTGTACCAAGAGCAGGAGGCAAACATTTCACTAGTTTAAGAGTGGGCTGTCCAGAGTCACGTCTAGGGTACAGAGCAAGGAGACGATGAGGGACTGAATAATTGGATTTTCCTGAGATTTGCATGGGCCCACCTCTTCAGCCTGTCAAGGTTCCTCTGGATGGCATCCCTTCCCTCTATCATATCAACTGCACTGCACAGCTTGGTGTCGTCAGCAAACTTGCTGAGGGTGCACTCAATCCCACTGTCCATGTCTCCGACAAAGATGTTAAACAACATCAGTACTGACCCCTGAAGAGTGCCACCTGTTACCAGTCTCCTCTTGGACATCGAGCTGTTGACTGGAACTCTTTGAGGGTCACCATCCAGCCAATTCCTTATCTACGAAGCTTGTCCATCTGTCATATCCATGTCTCACCAATTTAGAGACAAGAATGTCCTGTGGGACTGTGTCAAAGGCTTTGCACAAGTCCAGCGATATGACATCAGTTGATCTTCCCTTATCCAGCAACACTGTAGCTCTGTTGTAGAAAGCCAACAAATTTGTCAGGCATTATTTGGCCTTAGTGAAGCCATGTTGGTTGTCACCAACCACCTCCTTATTTTCCATGTGCCTTAGTATAGTTTCAGGGAGGATCTTCTCCATGACCTTGCCAGGCGCAGAAGTGAAACAAACCAGCTTGTAGTTCCCCAGGTCTTCCTTTTATTCCCTTTTTAAAAATGGAGGGTTTGTTTCCCCTTTTCCAAAGTGTTCATTATGTACCAGGTCCTTTCTGAAGATGTACATATTCCTAAAGGTTTTCTGTTAATGAAAGTTTAGAGCAAAATTTTGGCCGTTCAGTATCCAGCTGAGGACTGAGAGGTCACTCTCTACCCATGTGCAATTGCAAACTGAGACATGGCAGGTCCAGAATGAGTGAGAGATCACCAAAAATTGCTGCCCAACAAGCCAAGGCTTACTGTACATCAAAGGAGGGACAAAACAGTCTTTTCTCCATTTTGTCCATTTTGTCCAAAACAGTCCTGTACTGGATGTATGGGACTAAAACACTTTGTAGCCGTAACTGTAAGATACTGGCAATGGGAATGCTTTTCATTCAGCCTCTCATAGGGATCTTGTTTTTGAAGATCTTTCACCTGTTGCTGACTCTGAGACTGTCTACGCAGTGGTCAGCTTTCTAAATCACAGTTCCACCGTGTTGTTTTGGTAGGTTTTTTTGTGTGGTATTTTGCTTTTTTTCTTTCTTAACTGTAAAAACTTTTATTCTTCTTAATAACCTGAAAAAAACAATTGAGTTTGGTCACTACCAGGCAAGTAATTTCTCCTGAGAAGCCGTGGTTTTTCATCAAGTTTGCTGGCCAAGCCATTCGACAAGGAGTCTGACACTGTGACTCTGGAGAGACGTAAATGTGATATCGGATGCCAGTGGATGACTGGGACCCTGGAGAATAAATTCATCCTTCCAGATACTCAAGTACCACTGATGACAGGAAGGCACTTTCGAGTAGATGGTGGCTGAGAAAATGTGTACTAAATCACAAAAAGTTCTGGCAGAATGTTGAACCTGCACCATATAATCAATGGCTATATTGCAGTAGACTTCAATGTGCACCACTCCAAACCCTGCCACCTCTTTTCCCCAGAATACCCAACAGCCAACTCATGCGCTTTACCTCAATCAGAACATCCCACACTTAGCAAGGATGTTGTAGCACATATACCCTATGGGGATGGGACAAAGTCTGCTATCCATCAAGGCCATACAAATTTCTGTGCACTGAAGTAAAATATCAATATCTTATCTAAATATATAATTTCCATAAAGAGCTACAGAAATACCAGCCTTTAAACTCCTCATGCAGAATGCTGTTCTACTTTTATTTATATATACATATATATTACTGTACATTCACAATATACAGACATACACTGCCTTTAACAATGGAAAAATACCACCTACGTGCAACAGATGGTTTCTTAATTGCTTTTTGTTTAGTGAAATATCTATTTAAATAAATAGTAAAGCCTCTAGAGTCATTATTTCTTCAAGATAAACAAGTTGCAGCATAGTCTCTATTAATTAATGGAAGTATTAATAAAATAATGCAGCATCTTTAATAGCAGAAAAAGAATTGAACCTAATAATTAGTTGTAATTAAATGAAGGGCCACATAGGAGATTTTGTCTTGGTAATAAATTTTACAAAGAAAACAGATAGAGCAAGTCAAGAAATCAAAAGGAAGAGAAATTCAGTACACAGCTCACAATTCAAGAATATTTTCTGCAGTAATCAGTGATAGATGCTTCTTCAGAGATATCTATCTCTGCAGGAGGGAAAACGTCTAATGAAATGTATGCTGCTGTACAGAAAATTAACGAGTGAGTGAATTCATTGAGTAGAGAACATGCCATACATAAAAATGAATCAGCACACAGATACATCAACACCATGATGTTGGTATTAGCATAACCATACAAGAAAAGAAAGAGGATTTGTCAGCGATATCCACACTGAACTTTAAAAAAAAATCCAAGAAAGATTATTAGGAAATTTGTTCTAATTCTAGAGAGTTCTGCTTTGTCATTTTTATTTCTTTTTAATCTTAATTTGTCCTACTTAATTTAACTGGCTTTGTAAATGGATCATAGAATCGTGCAACCCCAAATCTTCTGTACAAAACCTCAAGCTGACTTGCAGCCTCTGTCCTCAAGGATCAGTTGAATCTGAACCATTACCCCAGCATCGTTGTGTCATGAAGACTGAAGGACCTCTCCCGATAAACCTTGCTCAGTGATTTCTGAAGCATATTGCCTCATCTGTACTAAAAATCTTCCATTAGCAGAAATGCGTAGAGTCACTGGGAAACATGCTTAGCATCCTTTTATTCTGAAATGTTCAATATCTTTAGGGCTATTAGTCCCCTGATAAACTATTTTCTGCTATGATGGAGACAGCAGTTTACTCTCAGAAATTACTGTTTGCCATTAAATTACATTTAGGGAGTCCAATGCACAGTTCATTTATACTCCATTTTGAATTTTTATGGAAATACTGCGTGGTCACTGCAATAGAGGAGATGGAAATCCTTTCTTAAATTGTGCCTTATTGTCATCCCATAATATTTCCCAAGACATGATAGTTCTGCTTGCTTTTAAAAATCTCAGTAGATGAAGGGAAAAGGGAACAAATGATGTCTTCTTAAATTTCTCATTGCTTAATTACTTTAGCTGATATTAACATGGCAATACTTTTCACATGTTTAAGTTTTCCAAATACAGGAACATTTGTGAAAATAACAACAATCATTAGATCATTACTGTCATTCAAAAAGAAAGCATTTAAAATGTCATCACACCACTTATTCCATAAATAAAGCACTCAGAAACTGAGTACAGATTTATGAGGATGGAGCAGTATTTTTCAGTTGGTATGCTTTTCTGACACTGAAACGTAAAAAGACAGCCTCATGTTTTATAGGGATATGTTCTGTATCACTGCCATAGCTTGACTATTCTTTACTTTAAACTAATCAGTGCCTTCTTAATGACTGTTCTCTATTTGTTACACTTTACAGCTTGCTCTTGGATGTAACAAACATATCATATATCTCCCAGAGCACTTGAAGAAATATTACACTTCCTGTGCAGTCTTCCAGAGTACACAGTCCGTAGCCACAAGCCAAGGACACATTTTGTCTTTCTGCTTGCTTCACTTAGTTTTGAGAACTTCCCAGCTAGCCAGTACCACCAGCGCACCCACTGGCTTCTCCTCTGCACCAAAGATGCTCCATGTATTTGCTTTCTCATGGTCATGTGGAGATTATGTTTGCATTTCACATCGATTATCAAGTCAGCAGATTATGCAGTGCAAAGTTGCTCTGTTGGGTAGCATTTACTATTATTTCAAATAGTATTAAATACTAATTTTGGCATTGTGCTCTTCCTCTGTTTTTCTGTCATGCACTTATTTAAAGAGAAGATACAATAAATAATATTAATTTGAGGAGATGACAGCTTCCAGCATTTTTCATGGTTGATGGTAGAAAGCAAAGAGAAGTTTACTTTCATGCATTTTGCCTACCAGGGAGAGCACAAAGACACATCTGCATTACTGGTGAGAGCAGAGTTGATCGCAGTTGGCTCTGTCTACAACCGCTGTCCCTCCGTGTTGCTAGCGGCTCCCTCTGACACAGGGTCTGGGCTGGAGTTACCACGCTCTGCACTCGGTTTCCCTCTCTGTGGTTGGGGTGAAGTCAGCTGTGAGTGCAAAAGCCCAAGCCCAGCTTGACAAACTTAGCTTCCCACAGGTATCCTTGCAAGTATCCTGGGTCTCAGACTAAATCTGAACCTGAGTGCATTTGCATGCTAATGGTGTGAATGGCAAAGGAAGCTGGGCTTTAGAGCAGGTCTGGACATACATTTAGCCATTGATACAAGCACGTGGGAGACAAAGAGGAGCAGAGCGTCTGGTCTGAGTTAAATTTGAATGTGGTATCAACAAGATTAGTTCAGTTTGGAACGGCAAAGCATTAAAGAAATCTTTTCCAGAAATTGAGTTATCCTCATTTCCCTCATAAGTTTTAAATATTGTTTTCTCTTCATGTGCTGAAGTGATAATTACTCGGGATGGCTATCAGAAGTTGAGCACTGATTTTTTTAGATAGTGCTCCTTTCCCAGGAACATAGCTGCATCCATCCTAACCGCACAACCCAGTGTCACTAAGGACAACTGGCTCAGCGAGAAATGGCCGTTCTGCCTAGTACCAAATCTTCCATTTCCTCTGTTATCCAGACAGCTTCTTTCCACTGTGGCCAAGGACTGCGTGTTCAGCCATGGACACACAGTGCAGGCCTGCAGGAAGGGGAAGATGCATAATTTATGCCGCAAGCCAGCACAGTGTCTCGCACACTTTAAAACAAGCACTTCCTATTTCATAACTTCGGCCAATTCCACAGCTGGCGAAGGCTTCTGTCATAAACCTCCTTTGCATATTTCAAAGTCTCAGTTCTACAGCAGAATTTCTTTACTTAAAGGGAAATGAAAATTTCCTTCACACTACCAGCAACCTCAAGCTAAATGTCTTTCTTGGCAGGCAGCTCCAGAGAGCAAGTCCTAGCCCAGAAGGGGGAAGGACATACATCTTGTTCCAGGTAAAAATTCTAATAATTGAAGACATTTTTCAACAGCAATTAATCTTTGAGAGTACATAAGCATTTTATTTTCCTCATTGCTCTGTTGTCCCAGGTGTCATTTCAGCCCCCAGCCGCGATACGCGTAACCCTCCTTTGCTGCCCAGTGAAGTTAGTATAGATGTGAGCCTGATAGCCCAGTGGGAGACATTCGGATAGTAGAGTGCAGACAGGTTGTGTTTCAGCCTGCCTTGGCAAGGCTATGGTACCTGAAAGATGCTGTCAGTACTTAGGACAGAAAACAAATCAGGATTAAATGGTAGCCACCCTAACTGACTGATCCTTTTTCCTCAGCGGGAGCCAAATAACACCACCCAAACTGATGCCATGGAAGTTTCTTGCTGGACAGGAACAGTAGGAAGACAGAGTAAAAACAGGATAATTATTTTATGAATAGTCTTTTAAATAATAATACATTAAGTGGTTGTGTGTTACTGGCAGTGGGTCAGTCCACGACAGATTTGCTCTGCTCTGTACTCTGTAAGAATTGTGACAAGAATAGTGAATGGCATATTGAAATAATTTTATTCTCAGCGCAAGTAATTTTCCATTTTCATTCCCTTTATAGAGCTTAATTTATTTAATGGAGGGTTGTTGCTGTAGTGCAGCATTTTGCTCTGGACATTTCACTTAATGTTCTAGACAAATGAGAAAGGAGGAGAGAAATAAAATGACAAAAACTTTTAAAACTGTAAACCTCTTAGGAGAAGTTGGAAGAATTATTCATTCTAGAATAGAGAAGTGTCACAGAAACATCATAACAGACTTCACATACATGCAAGGATTGTTACAGAGTAGGATAATCCATGTTTTTTCCATTTCCACCAATGTAAAACAAGATGAAATCAACTTCATTTGTAGTCAGAGGAGTCTGGGTTAGGAAAGCATGTGTGCTGTAGGGACTTATAAATCCTGATAGATCACCAACGGAGATGAAAGAATCTCCAACACATAAATATACATTGAGATTTATGTCTTGGATTACACACCATGTGTGCATGTCTTAGACATATATCTGTTAAAGATGTGCTGGTTTTAGAGATGCAGAATGGGGTAATGAAACAGCAGGCCTTTCCCAGTCCTCCTTTCCATGGTTTGTTTGAATTTATAACAGGGAATCTCAAAACAGAATCCAGACCACTCAGCAGTCAGAAAAGCACATAGATCATAATAAATGTCTAGAAAAGGTTTCTAATTTTGACTCTCTAACAACATCAATGTCTAGAGAGACGCTGAATGACCAAGGAATCAGCTTGCTGGTTTTTTTAAGCAACATGAAAGTATTGTCTATGCTGCACCTCCCACTACATTTACTCTAATCTAATTACTCTAATTAGGGCTAATGGAAAGGTCAAGAAGAGCAGGTTGCTTTTCCTAAGCTGAAAGGACTGACTCATGCCTTGGTTTCTCAGCTATCAACTGGGAGAGCAGTGGGCATGTTGTAGAGTAGAAAATGATCCCTTGAGTACCACCTTCTCTCTAATTGTGCCAGGTTCTCTCAGAAGCTTCAAACTGAAATCTTCCCACCATTGAATTGGATGGGAATTTTTCCACTAGCTTCAGCAGAAACAAGGTTTTCCTCTCATGTCTAGGTTGGATACCTTCCAGAATGGAGGATGTTTCACTGAGAACTGTCTGCAATAACTCCATCAATTTCATCTTTGGAACACAACCTTGCTTTAAACTAAATGATCTGAATCTCTGGAGTCTGTAAAAGCTCATCTGACCAGACATGACAGCTGTGAAGTACTTTCACTGCTTGAGATAGGGAATACGGGGCCCATATACTGTACCAAAAGGTTTTTGGTTTGAACATAGCTGAACTGCCAACTTTCGTAGGCAGTGGCTGCGTTTGGAATAACTTCAGAAAGTCAGCAGGAGCTAGAAAGCCCTGGAGATCCCCCTTAGTCCCTTTGCTGGCCCCTAACAAGCTAATTAAAATTACCCAGCAGCTCCACGCAGGTTTATATACTTCTCTCATCCTCTCTTGTTTCCTAGTACCTGCAGCTCTCCCCTGTTGGGTCACCCATGCCAAATGAGCCAGTGTGGGTCTCATCCACCCCTATACACAGCAAAGATGCATCCCCTAAAAGAGTAACACAATGTACCACCCTGACCACCACCACACACCCATCTTCCTTATATATGTGAACTGATGGTTCATGAAGCAAAGGTAGCTTCCTTCATTGGATATAAATCTGTTTGACTGATCCTCAATACAAAACATGCTGTCTGGCACTAAGTATGCCACTGGCCTTTAATTCTTTACCAAGCAGTCTTTTCAGGATTCCACACAGCATTTCTCTTTCTTATTAATTCCAGATGTCCCAGAGCTTGGAAACAAATGTGATTTCCAAAACGTGCAGCTTAATCAAACTGCTTTTGAGACTAGAGAAATGAAGTGAATAGTATTCACTTCAGCAACTTTCTTAAACTTTCCTAAGGATCTGGCACCAGAAGACATGTATTCCCTTCAGTTGCATTCAGCCAACTGTAATCACAGTCAGATTCAGCAAGTACCTGCAAAATTTTATTCTATAGTCCTCCCCAGCATGGTATTAAAGTGAATATTTGAGAAAATTATTCCTTACTCTAAGACTCGCCATAATGCTGTGAGGTGCTCAAAAGCCAGACTAACATAGTAGTTTGCTTCCAATATTCTCAGGAATATTTTACTGACTAATTTTCACATTTAAGCTTTCCACAGTATATACCTATCCTAACCATAATCTCTTTTGCATTGTTTGAGCTCTCGACTTCTACCTAAACTGGTACACCTGCATGTAGTGATGTAAACCTCAAACACTCTAAATTCCTTTTTCCGTTACTTACCATGGTGTATTAAGATGTTCATAGCCATTGCATTATTATCTTTAATACCTCTCCTTGAAGTCTATCTCTGCTATGATTACTACAGACAATTTAAGATGAGTTATATTGATGGAGTCGCCGTATGTTATTTATAAATTGCTGTTCTGGTAATTTCAGGCACAGGCATTGTTTATCAGATATGAAATGCTATTTTTATAATTAAATATAATAAATCTTCAAAGGTCAGCTCGGCAAAATAGTATCTCAACGATGGAAATTTATGAAATCAAGCAAAGCAATTTAATGTAAAACTGTAAACAGCAGTTTGATGGATAAAAATAACCATCCAGGGCTCTAGTAGATATGCCAGTGGCAGAACACAGTAGGAGGAGCAGAAACTGAGCCAAGTTAATAGGAAAGTATTGCTGCTGATGCTGATTAGCAACAATAGGTGTTAGAGACCTTGATAAAGGTATTTTGAAAATAGCCAGACACAATCAGATACTGTAGAAAGGATTTTTCATTTTAAAAGTGGTTATTGCACTTTTGAATTATAAAAGAATGAAAAAAAGTGCTACAGAAATATCTTGCAGGACACATATGAGTTATGAGATCACCTGGTTCTTAATCAAAAACTGAGAAGCCCAGAAAAGATACAAACCCACACAACAAAATTTAAGCTAGCCTTCCCATTCCTTTGCTGTAACAAAAAAAAAAGAGTTGAATAAATAAGAAGAATAGTTATTGAATTTGCATACCCTACTGTTTCATGTTTCTCTGCTTGACCTTACAGCATTTTCCTCTGGGATATCCTGTAAAGATCAGAAAGTGAGGAGGAGCTACTGCTTGGTGCTGCTCCGTCCCCACAGAGCTGCTGAGCCAGCACTTGCTTTTTGCTTACGTTAACTGCAAAGTGAAAAGAGTCAACTTAAACCACCCGACTTCTCTCAGCACCTTTAGGACAGTTCAAAAGTCAGTAAGCAGTCAGTTACAGAAGCTGGAATTTGCTTTGCTGCTTGCGGCTGAGGGTGCAACGTGAATAGCTCCTCTGCTGCAAGGACTCAGTGTTCATGACTTCTCATACTTGTTTGAAAAGAGGCTCAGACTATTTTTCACATGTGAGCTCCTTTGTTTTTAACCCTGAGTACTGTCCATCTGTGGGAGTTGAGCAGTAGAGTTTCTCCTGAGAACAGTCCACGCAAACTGCCACCATGGCTCCCAACAGTAATATAATGAGACGAAGCTTATCGGAAGACTTTTAGCATGGGCAAAATCATATGTAGTTCACGGGTCTGTTCCATCATGCTGAATGAAACACAACCAGTTTTGCACCGACAGTGGTCTCCTTACTGTCCATGCAAAGTATATGCTGGTTCACATTTAGGCTTCTCTCTGACACAGGTCAGATAGCTTGAGGCAGGAAAAAAATGTGTTCTCCCTTTCTTCTACCCAAACCAATTTTTGTGCTGACTAATGCGCGGACTGATCTTTAGTGCCTGCACAGAGCAATCCTAGCCTGGAGTTGATTGTGACAACCTACCACTAACATGCAGACATTCAGGATTTAGCTGTTTTTCAGACTCAACAATGATCAATATTTGTTACCAACCACAAAAGACCCCACACCTGCAATGGTATGCATGCCCAGCTTGGCATCTGCACAGTGAACCCCACTGTGAATATGTGTGTGTGCGTGGTGTGCAGACTGTACGCAGAACTGACAGCTAAAGCAAGCGGACCTTAATTTCACTCCTTGACTCCGCGATGATTTCGTCCTTAATAGCTCATGCTGACCTTTTTCAGTTTTTCTTTCTCCTATAGTATCACCAGCCTCCAAAGTCACCTGATGGGATTATGAGCTTTGCTGGTGTGTTTGGGCTATTCCTGTTCTGCTGCAGGAGCACACAGCATCGCGTGCCAGCTACCTGCTCCCGGGAGTCTGTGGGCTGGAGGAAGAAGATGGATAGGAGCTCAGACACCAGCGAGAAGCAGGAGCACCATACTGTGCTTTTCATAACAGGTGTCAAAAGACATTTAATAGGATATTTCATTCCAGCTTGTACTATGGGGTGGTGAAAAGTACTGAGCTGAAAGGGAGTGGGCTGACCTATGCATTATTTTTTGCAGAGGGAAGAATTTAGCACTCAGCAGTGTATCATGAAGCAGTTCTGCATGATAGGTGGGTGCAGCACAATCATTGCCAGAAGGGATAGTGATGACATGAGCAAAATAATTTTGTTTATGATTGCAGTCTATCAGCAAATGGCACTCCCTCTGGCAGCAAATTGTGTACGTGCAAGCAGAAGTTACAAAGCACTCACTCCACTTAACCCCACTTCCCCAAAGGAAAAAAACATATCTGAGTTTTAATAGACCTGAATTCAGAGCCACATGTGAGTATTCTAGATGACCTGGATTTGGACGTGAGAAGTGAGATTAGCTGAGTTTAGCCACCGCACACTCAGAGTGACCTCCTTTCCCATGCTCGGCTCCAGAGTTGCTCCTGCATGAGCAGTCACCAAGTCAGGTCCTGCCTCTCACCATGCTCTGTCTTTTGGGCAGAAGTTTCAGAGAAATAAATCAAATCGCAAACTCACTGATGCTGATGGAATTGAATTCAAATTTTACCTATGAATTTCAAGGGTCTTTCCAACATTACTTACCATCACCTGGTTTATGGCAATTGTAGCAAAACTGAAAATAAACCCTACACTTTTTGGTAGTCTCTCAGAAATCGTGTGCCCAGACTGGTCTGAATTTGGGGTAACTCCCACTTGCTGGGAGCTTCATGAAACAGAGGGTATGTTAACCTCAGTGCAGCAGCCATATGTTAGTCCTAACATGTTTCTCTCCATGTTGATGTTCACTTAGTCAGACTATTATCAGCTCCATTTCCAGCCTGTCCAAAGGTGTTTAGTGACATTCTGTCAATATAAGGCCACATCCTCATTCTTTGTGTTATCTTGGCATTTTGGTTTCCATGAAGGTATTGAAAAGTGGAAAAAAATGTAATTTGTTATTAAAAGGTTGCCCATACTAATTAGAGCTTCACAAATACACCCTGGCCTCTGGAGGGGGGACTCTGATTTTACCCATCTGAGACAGAAGACAATCAAGCTTGTGATAGTCAGCAGGGAGACGAGGGAGGACAGTTTGTCCTGTCATAAAAGAAGTGTTGAAGATACCTCCTCCCTTCCTTACTCCACTAAATAGGATCAGTATTTGTCTGCTATCAAGGTCTTTTTTGCAATGTTTTGTTCCACCTGACAGTGGAGTTGCTCCAAGTGCCATGGTTCCACCTACGAGCAAGTGACAGAAACCAAGAGTGATGTGACTCTAATATTACCAAGAAAAGAGGCTGTCTGCTGACAGATGAGGTTAGATGACAGCCGTTTTCTTTTCCATAGCTGTACTTTTTAAAGGGAGAGATTTATAGAACTAATAACACAACGCTTTAAATTTTACTGTGTGTATATGAATTTGCTTCACTCTTTTGCAAGGTTTAGGAAAGCTGTGAGCTGATTTTAGCCTTGCAGGTGGCCAAGGTGAAATAATAGCAGACTAGCCTTCTCCTGTGTGCACAGAGATGAGCTGCAGGCTTAGCACGCTCATTCTTTTTGGGGGCCAGAGGCCTTGGGCTGCTCTCCTGATTGCTCACCCCAAAATGAGCCCTTCACCTCCCAAATCCAACAGACACACCAGACACTTTGCAAGGATCGTAAGCTAAAAAGAACTACTTTAGACAATCTGTGTGTAACCACTACTGCTTTTCACCCTCCAGGTCTGTCTGGAAACCTGCAGGTAGCTGTAAATGATGCCTTTGCTGCTGGAAAGAGCCAGTGTTGGAGGAGTCACCATCACTCAGGCATGATATACAGTAGCCTGGCAGCAGTCCAGAACCCTCATCTGGGACTCACCTCACATGGACTGAGAACAAGGCAGTCCTCCAGCTTACACCTGGCAGTGTTTGCATGAATGCAGTTATTTTTAGAAATACCATAAAGACACTGACTCGTTAGTAAAAATAAAATAAAAAATAAATAATAGCTAGAGCATTTCAATTTCAGAAAAATTTGAAACAGCATTTTCCAAACAGCTAAAATTCTCCTCGTAAGTCCTGAACCCTTCCTGTTCTATACTACATGGCAGACAAATTGTACTTAGTTTGCTCTATTTAGTTATTTGGAGGAGCAGTGCATTACAAAGTGAGCAGTAATTTTTTACTTATCAAAATATCAGTAACATATGTTTTAGAATATTTAAGAATATTACCATGTTTTACCCTTATTTATAGTAATATCTTCAGAGCTACAGCTATACCTACAGCTATAGACTGCTTGTTTCAAAGGCTAGAGAGCTCTTACCATAAGATGGGTGCAGCCAAGAAATAACACAGCAGCATTTTAGGGTCAAAACTTTAATAAAAAGCTTTGAAAGCGACACTTGAAGACAAACCAGAGGGAGTGAGTTGTATGGGTCTAGTAGAAAATACTATTAGGTAACTGTTGCTACCCTGACAGGTCTGCACCCTTCTTGTGATCTTCTAAGCACCGATGGCACTTCAAAAATGGCACAAAATTCACTGAAATGCTTTTGAAATTACTACCTGCTTCCACCTGCCCACCTCTTGTGCTTACCCATGCTCAAAGAAAATACTTTCTCTGCCTCTCTCCAATTTATCACAATTCTTTTCAGTCCCAAGGACATTACACAAAAGCTAATTGTCCTAAATATTGAATTATAAACCCATTCTGCTGTCTCTGTCGTCAGCTGCTGCTCCAGAGTGGCACTCAGTGCTCTTGCTAAAGCAAAATAGATGGCAATAATCTAACTAACATCGGTGCAGGAGGCACCGCAGGAGCTGGCACCCATCCTGTCCCAGAGCACAGCTTCTCTGCCAGCAGGCATTGTGGTGGTCCCAGTAACCTCCAGCCCTTAGAAACACCTCCATTCTTAAGCACTTGAAAAACACATAATCAATGTTAATGTGTAAGTGCTGCCAAACAGCCTCCTTCTGTCTCAAGATCAGCCTGTATAGTATTGAAAGTATTTTTGAGGTAGTTTCACCATAACAACATGTTTAATTAGTTCTGCCATTTTGGTGTGTTGATTTCAGCACAATTAATTGCTGTCCATTATTTCAGTTATTCATGATATTGAAATTTTGGAGATAAAAGGTTCTCAATCACAGTTTATTAGGTAGGCAAGTGCAATCAAAGAGCAGCTGTCACCAGAAAAATTGAAGCACAAAGACTGCCCAGCTGGAAATGCAAACGAAGCAAGCCACAGGTATGAAATACAGGCGCTGTCATGTCAGACGATGAGATAGCCCCTCTCCACCTGCGCGTGCTGCTTCTCCTGCCGTGCTCAGCCCACAGAGGCCAGGAGGAGGAAGGTGTTGGTGCAAGGGGAGTTCTCCTGCACACAGCTCTTTCCCTGTGCGTTCTCTGATGATCCAGCTGGTGCTGGCCCCAGAAGCCAAGGACAGGTTCACTTTGAGATCAAATAAAGGATAAAAGCATTCTTCAGCAATCTTGGAGTTAAAAGCTGGTCACAAGAGCCTACCAGAATAAGCCAGAGCCAGTGCATTGCATACGGTTTAACTCAATGACCTTAGGAGTCTTTTCCTAAATGATTCTACAACTCTGTGAATAGGTGATGTCAATTTCTTTGCCAAACTCTCCCTCCTGACACTGCCCACATGTGAGCAGGGAAGCAGTGCTCTTCAGCTTCTTCTAAGCTGCCTCATTTTATCCCTTTTTGTCTCCTTTCCAGGTGCACGCTGGGCACAGACTCTGTCTTTTACACCTTTGCAATAGCTGAGCCTGAGAAACTGCAGTCCACCTGCAAGGACACGCTCACACACCAAGGTATGCACTTGTTCCACTCCGGCTGTCCCTGCATTACATACTTACAATTCATCTTTCCAGGAAACTTAATAACTGGGACATGCAAGCACAAACTATTTTTATGAAGGATTGTTAATTAGGCTTTCTTTACTCTTGGTATCACAAGATGTGAATCAGATCCAAGCACACGCCCATGCGCTGGTTGTAATTTTAATTTCTTTGGCGTCTGTCAGGACTCAGGTTTTCCTGTGAAGTTTCATGTTCCCCCAACCACATCGAACTTGTTCCTAATGTTTTTTCTGGAATATTTATCTTCCTCAGCTCATGTCAGCTTTCTTTGCCTGTTCCTACCATCAGTAAGTGTCCATCTCCTCATGAAGACTATGCATTTGCTCTTTGATCATTTCCCCTTCCTTTCCTTCCTTCTGTTGATGATTTTATTCTATGTTAGAAGCAATTTTTAACAAAATGTTAAGTGATGCTATTGCTACTATTGCAAATTGATGTATGTGCTATAATGCAAAGAGCCTGTGCGACAATCACTGTGCTTTTGACTACATTTTAAACGTGTCACAGTGATTGTTAAGTAGGCCATTATGGATGTTCAAGTTTTTTAAATGTATCGATTTAAATTATGTATGTTAATGCACCTATCATCATTACAAATATAGTTTGCAGCAAACTACTTATAATATATGAATGATAAGCCATAAATAATAACTATGGCTGTAAATTAAATTACTTGATTATGCTGCAAAGATGCACTCTAATTTGGAACAGAAAATTACTTTGAAGTGATTTCAGCAGCTGGTAATGTCTTTAGAGTAGCAGAGCTTTATGAGCCATAGTCTTCTTCAAGACAAGCACCAAGCTTTCTGATGGATTTTGCCCACTAACCTGGTTTATTGGGCATTGCTATGCTCTGAATGCAATGGATGGGACAGACTGACAAAATAATGAGTGAAGGCATTTGTTAACCAAAACATAGAAGTGCTTTAAATTAAAGACATGAATGCTTTTCTGATAGAAAGTGAGCAACCTTGGACTGGGTATCAGCAAGTGTTAAGCTCTTAGAAGGGCTTTAGTTTTGATAGACAACAGAGACCCATGGTCTCTAGAGGAGTTACAGATACCTTGGAATTTTTGAATATGCACAAAGAAATAATGGTATCATAAAAAACTCCACAAACCTACAGCAGAATTTAATATGAGGCTCTGAAATACAAGCTGAGCAGAAATGCAGTGCTTAAGCACTACTCCCATCGTGTCTTACATTGCTGGTGTAGTAGATTAGATTCTGGATGAATTTCAACAGATAGACTAACCAAAAATAACTTACCAAACATGGACTTCTGTACCCAAACGCTGCTTTGATGGTTTGCATGTACCTAAATGGAAAGGGATGAGGTTGTGGGAAAGTACTGGAGAGCTTGTGTTCAAGGAGCAGTGACCCTCTTCTGTATATTCCAGATGAAGGACTGCACCTGCCTTGAAACCAGAGGGTTAAAACTCAGCATTGTTAAGGCACTTGGTAACTGCTCAAAGCTTACCTGGAGCTCAGAGCAGTGGTAGCACTGCTGTGTATCCATAAGGAGACTCCTCCTCTAACCTTCTTGGCCCTAGGTGCCCTAGATTTTGCTGGGGTGTGTAGATCCCTTGGGGATTGTTACACAGTGTGACAGTGTTTTTTTGTGATTTGTGAGCTTCTCCTTTAGGGTCATCATTAACACACACTAGCCAAGGGCAAACCGGCAATGACTCATCTGGGCTGGATGAGCAATCAGATTTCTCATTACAAAGAGACAACAAAGAGACACTAACAAACAAAATATAAAAACAATCCCTCTTTAAGTCTAAGAACTGTGGGTACTTCTAGTTGTTTGGTGCATTTATATTTTTTTTCTAATCCAGTATCTATAAATATCCCAGCTATTACAACTGGGATTCAGGTTCTACCTCTTCCTTCTGAATTCTGCCATGAGATCTGAACTTGTACAGTTGTTGCTCGGAAGCCAATTACTAGGCACTTTGGGCGTGGGTTGTTTTTTTTACCCCTTTACTTTAGTAAATGCAAATGCTGGAAGACGGTGTGATCTCGCATCACAAGATGTTGAAGCATCCAACAGCGTTTCAAGTGAATGGGAGTTGTTTGTTTCATCTCTCAGCCTGATATTATAGCTCATTCAACAGCCAGATTTGTTTTTTTAATTAAATCTTCATTCCTCCTCTGCAGGATCTGGTTGGGCAACATCGGTTCTACAAAGGAACAAATCAGAAATTTGGAAATCTCATCAGCTAACAATTTGTTTGGTTCTAGTTTGGGCAGTTAAGAGCACACGGGCAGACATAGAAATGTCTGGTGTGAGAGGAAGAAATGTGTAGCATGAACATATCTTCTCCATATAGCACTTGGTTACCTTCCTGCTCCTTCCTCCTCTCCAGCACATGGGTGAGCTCCCCAGCTTCACACCCTTTCTCCTTCAGTGGCAGCTCCCCAGTGTTCTTCTGTCCCGTGAGGAGGGTAAGGAGGAGAAAGTCCCTACCATCCTGATCCCCTTATACAGCAACACAGGCACCTTTGCTCTCACTGCCTTCTGCCATGCCATACAGAAGCTTTGGTCTTCACCTTCACCATGGGATGAAAGAGATTAAAGAGGCAGAACAGACACCTTAGGATACAACCTGTTGGTGGATTTGTGTTAGACTGTTGGGATCTTCATCTGCTTCCCCAGCAGCCATTGCAGTTATAGCACAGCCATGGGTGCCCCAGCAGCCTGAGATTCCCCTCAAAAAAGCAGCGCTGTTTCGGGTAGCGAATTCACAGGAGAGCTTTGACAGATGTCTGAATGGAGGTGCTCAGCCTCAGCACCCACAAGGTGCAGTCCACAGGTCACCAGTTGAAGTGTTTTCCAGAGAGATTCTGATGCAAACACCTCGAATATGTGCCCATTTTCTATTCTGCTTCTGGGACACAGCAGCACCGCTTCGCTCCACTGCCATGCCTCCCAGAACCCAGGTATTTTAATACAGTCTGTCAGACTAGTGATGGGAGGGAGGAAAATAAAGATTCGGAATCCACATTCACACACAGTAAGATATTTATGAAATGTGTGTACCTCACTGTTTCATTTCATTTGAATCATGTCACTTTCACTAGAAGTTTTTCATGACCATTCTTGGAGACACTGAGAGGCCCTGGGACACTGTGTTCTAAGTCTCACTCAGCTGCTGAATGATGCAAGTTAAAGAAATATTGTAAATGCCTCTAATATCAACAGCCAGAGCTGCATAAGCCTGACATCACAGATTTTCCTTATGTCAGCTGTCAGCCTTTTAGATGCTCTGTGGCCCATTTGCTATATATATCCATAGTGCCTGCCCATGGGGATAGTATTGGCTTGAGCACAAGCCGGCGTACGGCTGAAAGGCAGAGCACGGAGCAG
The DNA here is from genome assembly GCA_011057875.1 of Pterocles orientalis. NCBI lineage: Eukaryota > Metazoa > Chordata > Aves > Pterocliformes > Pteroclidae > Pterocles > Pterocles orientalis. Next base: position 264,125 of record WKFP01015194.1, on the reverse strand, counting down.
TTGCATAGCCCTTTCTGAAGCAGTGTTATTGCTCTGCACTGCAATACTACATATTTTATCTCTAAGGAATGTGTTGTGGAGAAACTACTAAAACAATGTTTCAGAAACTTCAGTTTCACCAGCTTTCTATGACGAAATTTTTATTGTGGAACTGGTGCCTTTCCTCTGCTGTTTGAGAGCTGGAGGTAAATTATATCATTATAATGAAAGCCCTAGTCTGTCAGACTCATGATGGGTTGTGGAGAGTAGATGTCAGATCCGCATTGACATAGATGAAGACAATTATGAGATTTACAGTGACTAACATTGCCTCAGTCTCTCTTCATTTCATTTGAATCATGTCAATCGTACTGTGCCACAGAAACCTCCAAGAAATGTCATGGAGGAACATTTTTTTCCCTATACATAAATACATAATCCTAAAATCTATTATCTTGGGACATTCTGGAAACCTAAGAGAACACTGAATCCTAAATCTGGCTTGTTTTGCTGTAAAGCATAAGTGACACCTCTTGCCTGGCAGAGACATCGACTGTGCCTGTCCCTGGCCAGGACCGAGGTCCCCCGGGTAAGGGCATGCTTGACTGTGAGAGGAGGTAATGACCATAGAGCAGGTGGTGCCTATGTTTACAAACCAGTCTACATCTAAGCACCTTTGTAATCTAAACTAGATCTCTAAATTACCTAAATCTAGATATCAGGTATGTAAGTTTCATACACAACTATATAAAATCATACAATAGAATCACAGAATGGTTTGGGTTGGGCGGGACCTTAGAGATCATCAAGTTCCAACCCCAGGCCATGGGCAGGGACACCTCCCACTAGCCCAGGTTGCCCAAAGCCTCATCCAGCCTGGCCTTGAACACCTCCAGGGATGGGGCATCCACAGCTTCTCTGGGCAACCTGTTCCTGTGCCTCACCACCCTCACAGTCAAAAACTTCTTCCTAATATCTAATCTAAATCTTCCCTCTTTCACCTTATAACCATTACCTCTCATCCTGTCACTACATGCCCTTGTAAAAAGTCCCTCTCCAGCTTTCTTGTAATTTAATTAGCACTTACATTTAAAAATTCCATTGACTGGTATTTCTCATATTCTCTTCTCACGTCAATATTTTACTAGTATATATGAAAGTGTGTTTTGGAAACAAGATAATTATACTTTGTCTTTGGTTCTTTCTTTGGAATTGAATGATGCTACTGTTCTCCGTGACTTCAAAGATCAATATTGATCAACACTGAAGAACAAATTGTGTATTTTCCTAAAATCTTTACAGCTGGTTAAGAGCCAGTTTAATCCAATCCTCCTGTGTTATACTTTGACTTACTGTGATATTCTAATTTCCACCTGAAAAGATTCAAAATGGTAATATTAATCCTTGAGTTCTTTTCCAATCTTAATTATTCTATGATTGTATGATTGTGCATCAAACAAATATTATTTTAATTAGAAAGTTGCCTACTAAGGCATGACTAAGAAAAGGAGAATTACTGTTTTCTGTAAAGTCAAAGATAACCTGTTCCTTTCTGACCAGTCACAGCTTTCCCACTGCATTTTGCAGAGGACTCATTCCCTAAATATGTTCTACCAAGCCTCCTATAACCAGCTCAATCTTGGATATTTGGTTTTATTTCTGCACTTTGAAATGGAACATCTCTCTGGAGATATTGAAAACCAAACCACTGAAAGGACACACACATTTATTGTCAAAATGATAAATCTGTCTAACAGTCAGTCAAGCAGTCAGCACCTCAGACAAAGATAGTCCACCCTTTAACAGATGAGGCTTAGGGGGTGCACATACAGCTACACAAAAGGAGTTTTAGGAGTTGCAAGAACTCCTAAAAGTTGCAAGAAGTTCATGCGTCCCTGAGGTGTGTGCAGATTTGGATCCTGTAGCTTAGAGTTCGCCAGCCCAAAGTTTCCACAGGATCACAGGTTGTCTAAGGATGGCAACCCCTCCACTGGCCTCAGCCTTCACTTCTTCTCCCCAACTGTGATGTCCCTTTCTGCTCTGCTTTGGAAATCTTCAATCTCTAAATGAAAGCTACCTTTCTTTTTTATTTCTCTAGAAGGATCAACCATGGATTGTATTTGCCGTATCAGCTACAAACTGGTTGACCTACCACATCACTTGCCTTTTTTCTACACCAAAATATGGATTCCTTATCTTAACAAGTGATCACTTTGAGAGTAATGATGTGTTCCATTACTGACCTTCACTGGAGTCAAATAGGCTAAAACTACATTGCGCAAGGGCTGAAGCTCTCAGGCTCTGCTTGAGGCTAATTTCAACACACATCTACTTCCCTTATCTAAACAAGTGTCCTTGGAGCAGGGTCTCATGCAATCTCATGGTATTCCCAGGTGTGACTATTACACAAAACATCTTTGTAGCACTGTGCAAGTTGGAAATGAGACAACACTTGAGCCTAAAAAGCAACTCACCTCAATGTAGAGATGGATAATGAATATTTGGAAGAGTTTCTCTATGAGGACTCATTAGTAGCCAGAGCTAGTATGGGAAATAATAATTTCCTTATTTATTTCCCAGCTAAAGTTTCCCTTTTCAGATAATACAGAATCTAGGACACAGTTAGTGAGCCGATCAGCCTGTAGGCTTAAAACAGAAGTATTTATTTACACAGTGCAATTATTTGGTGGAATATATTGCCACTAAATTTTTGGAAGCCAAAATAAAAATAGCTTTAAAAAGCTATTGGATTAATTAACGGGAAAAAATGCCTTTCTTTCTCTTAAACACTGTGATCTGCTACCATCTGAGTCAGAAAATTCCTATGCCAGTATCGCCAGAAGCTTGGAAGACATACCATACTTGGAAGAAAAGTATCATTGCATACTTCCTGTGTCATTCTGTATTTCTTTCTTCAGAATTTGCTGTTGGCCCATGTGGATGGGATAAGATCAACCTGCTGCCTGAAGATAGCTATTTTCATGTACGGATACATTTTTAAGAAAGACCTAACTTCAGGGATCAGTAAAGACACTAAAGAGATGAAGTTTTTTGGTTTTAAAGACCTGGATGCAAGGATACAGAATGTAAAAAATTGGGAAATCCTTATCTTTGTTGGAGCTTAAATGTAAACTGCTCTTAATGTCTTTGAACACTGTGGCTAGGTAGTTTTCAGTTGGACCCCGTGCAGCCATGACATAATTAATAAAGTATTTTCTTAATGAAATGACCTTGCTCAACTGACAACAATTCTAAGTATTGAGCAAGTAAACTTAAAGCCCAAGGAAACTTAGGGAATCTACAGTAATGTACTGTGTTTCTGTAACCTAGGGCCTGAGTTCCACCCCAACAACGCCAGTGAAGGAATTTCATTACACTCAATGTGAATTTCATCTTTTTGGATGAATTAATCTTTAAATGAGGCCCTTTGACATTGTCTTATAACATGTAAAATAGTTGGGATACCTAAAGTAACCTCAGTAGTCATTAATTTTCCACAAGAAGGTTGGAAGGGCAATTTCAGATTAATTTTTTTCCTTACCCTACTTTTCTGCTATTAACCACTCTGTTCTTTTGGCTCAACTGAATAGTGTTGTGTTACCATTGCAAATAATTGCATCAAGCAAAAAAAATCTTTTCCACCTACATCATATAAGGTCTGTGAGACAAAGACTCTTTTCTTGGTTATTCATTTCAACAGTGCAATATAACTTGACTCCCAACTGTTTGTCAAAGATGATTCTAGATGAGGAAAGTTTATTAAATTTTTCTCGTAATTCTTTGCCCTTAAGATACGGCATTTGAAATCTGCAGTACTGAGTGCAGTCACAATAATTCAAACCTTTATGAAAACCCATTGTAAGGGCTTGCTCTTTAACTCTGCTATTTAAATACGACAGCAAATATCTGATTAAGGACTATCCTCTAAGAATTCAGAAGAGTTTCTCCATGTCTTTAAGCAACACAGATATTTTACTCAGCTCTCTTCATCCATCTCCAAGAAGAACTAAGTGGATTAAAAATTTGGCTTTTAAAATATATGTCTAAGCAGCTGCTGTGTTGTGTCTTTTTTTCTACAACAGAGATTAAAAAAACAACAAAAAAACATTGCCGTTCGAGTTAGAGGCAAGTTATGAAATACTTGATGTGCAACAACTGTCGTCTAGATGAGTTGCATGGCTTTGCCTGGTCACAAGACTGACAACGTAAAAGAGGAACAGCAGTGGAACTATCATCTAGTGAAGCAAAATTTTTGTCTAAGAGGAAAGACCTCTTAGAGAAAAATGTAGCCACCTCAAGGCTTGACTAAAAAAGACTAATAATATATTCTAACTGCTTTTTATTTATTGCATTAAACCTATTCAGCAGCAACAGATTGTCTGAAATGAGCATGGGTTTAGTTTCCAATAAAGCTGTTAGATTTCAGACTCCTGAAAGCAAAAACCACTTGACACCTGGGAGAACAGGGCAACAAATGCACTACAAAATTTAATGAATCCAACAAAAGTACGGGTTCACCTAAAGGTGAAAAATAATCATGCTATAAATGTCAATGGGGGTATAGGCTATCACAATGTTACTTTACTCCTTCTTTTACTAAGGCATCATTGCTGTTTTCAATTGGGTTGCACCAGTGTAAAACTGGAAAACAGGGCACTTGGGTCGCTTTAGTTTGTAATAGGATATAAATTATTTGGAGCTGAAATTCCATCTGTTTAATAGCACAGTGTTAAAAAGTTTAAGCTACTTCCATGAAAAATATATTTTTTTCTATGTTCAAGTGTTAGTGCTTTTATTCAAGCCTGTATTTGACACTATGTCAATAACCAATATGAAGAAAAAAACACAGATTTCCTTGTGCTCAAAATCAACCCCATCAATACCTTCAAACATTCGGGCTCTGGTCTACCTCTGTAAATCTGGTCTGATGCCCTCATGCCAGTATAAGGTCAGTTTAACTCAGGACCACATTGCATTAAGCCACTGAGGTTGAAAAGCCATATTTTGTGAAGAAAATGTGTTTTTGATTACAAATGACAAAAGTGCACACAATGCAGCTCCTGTGGCGTCCGAACAAGCATTGTCACAGAGAGCAAAGAAGGCACAATTAAACCTGTATTTCACATGTTCCCTTCTTGTCCCAAAAGCAGATTTGATGGAGAGCGGGACCCTCTGAGCTGGCCTTGCCTTGCTGCAAACGCTTGGGTGCAGCCAGGTGCCACCGACCGGCAGCCAGGCAGGAGCAGCGGTGGGAACCTCGTCCCTGCCCAGCCAGGGAAAGCTGAGAGGGATGGACATTGAATCCAGATCTATCTCCTAACCACTAGACTTCCTCGTGCCTCATACTTGTGTAAGTACCCTAGCAGCACAGGTACGCGATAGTTTTCAGGATTTAGTACAACCTGCTGCTGCATCCAGAAGAGTGAAGGATCTCCAGAGTGCAGAGCTGGCACCTCTGTAAGGAGGCAGGGCAGCCACGTCTGGTCACTGTTAGCAGCTGGAAATCAATCTCACACACACATGAATTCTCCTCATATTGTGCCATTCAATTCATTCTCCACATTTTACTGGATTTACAAATTATTATCTTGCACACTTATTCAGAGAATTTTTTCCACCTAAGCCACCTTAAACTATTGAAAATAGATTTGAGTGCTTTTACCTCTCTCAGGTGGCAATTGTTGGTATCAAACAAATATTAATGTTGACCATCCAAGAGAAAACAATAGTTTCTGAAAGCAAACTGAGAGAAAATAGTGCATGTTGCGTGGGCAGCAGGACAATCAGTGCCTATAAATACACGTCTACAGGAAGAATAAAGACCTGCAGTGAGAAATTTACTTTCTGTTACTTTTCACATCCTGTATGGAAGAAACCTTAAGATGTACACGGAAACATTTCCATTGATTTTGGTTGTCTTCAATTCAGCCCGTGAGGTATAAAGAAATTATTTAATTATGGGCTGGTTCATTATCGCATGTTTTCAGACACAGAGCAAGTCTGCAGTGCTGCGGCCAGGGCAGCATCTGCTGTGGAGGTGAACATCCCCAGCTTCCAGTGCCAGCTATCAGAACACTTTAAACCACTGAAGATCTCAGGTGATCTGATTAAGGGACATCTTTTCATCCCCAGTATAGTGGGATTAGTACCAGTGGCTGCAGAACATGAAAAGGAAAGGCTGAACGAATAACAGTGTTTGGAGGGAAAGGCTGTGGGAATCCCTGCAAGGAGGGAAGGAAGCACCTCCTTCCTCCCAGCCACAGTCAACAGCTATTTGCATAATTGCATTTGCTGACTTCTTTAAAAATAGATAGTGCTGGGCCTGGCTGGTCTAAATAAAAAATTATTCTTTTTACCACTAAGAGTGTATGTAAACACTTCCCCCTTCATGCTAAGCTTTTGCAAAACATAATCAGAAGTGTAATTTCAACAATTGATGTGATTGTCTTTTGCTTGGCTTGGTTTGTTGTCACTCTATTTCCACCTTTGCTTTGGTTTTAACAGCTTAAAGAATGGCAAATGCTGTGAACTACACTGCAATTGCTGAAGCATCAGACACTGACAATGTATTTCTCTTTCTGTAAAGAGGACACGGTTGGTAACTGGAAGGCTTGGGTGAGGATATCTTCAGCATCTCCCCACAGCAGCAGCAGGTATCCTATTGATTCCGTTTCAGAACAGTCTAAGCAATGTCGAGCTTCCAGCACCGGGCAGCCCACGTCTCTTCTCCCCCATTCATGCCACCGATTATCACATGAAAGGTGCGCAGGAAAACTCCGTAGTTATACTAAGAAGCTCTGAGTAAAAAACAGGCTGAAACATAATCCATGCTTAAATAGCTCCAGTGGGATATTTCATGCAGTATTAAAAAAAGAAGAGGATAAATAGTTCCAAACGCTACTCAGTTTTCACAGAGCAGCACTTAAATCACCCCTCCTGTGTTGTAACATCCAGATGCGGCCTTCCTACAGCAGCCTGAACAGTGCAAGAAGAGGCCTGCACCAGGGTAAGAGGTTTTCTATCGATACACTTTCTGACACCTCCAGGCACTGCTGGTGAACGAGAAGTCAGATGATTTTTTTAAGGAGAGCTGTAAACGGAACCGCCGTCTTCCTTCTCACAGCTGAGGAGGCTCACAAACACACAGACAAAGGAGCATTTGTCTATAAATAGAATCCTGGTAAGGCTGATTGGAAATTAAGCTAGCAATGAAAATATGGTTCATTGGCCACTTTCCTGTCCCAGCATCTTCATAAATATTTTCCTGCTTTGCATGCCACCGAGCATGCCACTGATGGCCAAATGCTGGTTCCTTCCTAAGTGAGTTTTACACGTGCCTATTCCAACACTGTGTAATTCAACGGCACTTCAGTATTTGCTTTAGTCCAGCCAATTTCTACGCCTAGAACAGACCTAGAGAGACTTTCCAATTCCTCAGGAAAAAAAAAATCTTCCTTTAAAAAGAATAACTACTTCTATGATTTAAATATGTTCTGCTAAAAATATTCCAGCTAGCAGAATATTCCCTCATTGCTATGGAAGCTACAATGCTCCTGTACCCTTCAACATGTCTTAACTAAACAACAGCTATGACTAATTAAGGTAAAATAGGATGGTCACCTTCAGTACAATTAAAAAGAAATGTTCTGGTACAAAAGAAGAGTCATGCTGTTCCTGTTCTCCCAAGCTCTACCACAAACATACGCTGACAGGTCAATAAAAGCATTCCTAAACAGTAGCAAGAAAGCAGCCATCTGATTCAAGAATTCTGTTCCTCAGTTAACTTATTATTCAGCTACTGAAAACTTCATTTTCCCATCTGTGAGATGACAAAATCCAATGAAAACAACATTAATATTTATGTTCTAAATAGAAAAGGCTTTCAAAGCATGTTCATAAAGTAGAAAATAAAAGCAGAAGGTTTTCCAAAACTTTCTGGCATTTTGCATATCTAAAATTTTTCAGCCTTGCTGCCAGGATTTGTTGGCTTAAGAGCAAGAGGTAATATTTTATAAAAGTTATTAACACGGTGGATAGTGATTTAACTTTTATAACATTTGAACGGTAAGTCTCTACTATATGGGTCAGTTAATTTTAACCATAGTTCATACTGTTAAGGATACGTACTCCAAAAATGCCCACAGGTGGGAAAACATACATTTCTGTGGGCTGTTTCAAGTGTTTGTTGATGGTGGTGTTTAGCCCTATATAGAGATCGTTCAACAGAATGTGTGTGCATACGCATACATCTTGGAGCTACCGGTAAAATGGTATGGACATCAAAATACTTCGGAATTAACAGTGAACTTCTTTCATACACAGCGTCTCATTTTTAATTAATCATGTTGTTGCTTTCTTGGAAATGTGTAAAATCCAATACTTTATGGTAACAATAGAAAATTGACAATCATTAGAAGTAGCTGATGGAAAGTTAAATATTTTGTTTGAAACAATTTTGTGAGCCCTTATGCATGGAAAGCTTTCCTTGCACTGCAGCCTACCAATACTTCCCACTTTTCTGATCAGATATATGCTCAAAAAATGGTTACATAGAAATATCCAACTGCTAAGATTACACGGAGCATCACTCCAATGGTCTGCATTTACCCAGTGAGAGAACACACAAAAGAGCAGCAACTTCTACACATTTTTTCCTCACATTCTCATAACAGCAACTGTCAGCACAGGATATGTTTATATCACTACATTAGCTCGCAGTTCAAGAGAGAAAGCTCATCTTTCAGGCAAGAAATGTCAGCCCAGTGCAGGAACTGACTCACTCTCAGCTCTCCAGGCAGTACAAGCATAACTGCCCTAAAATATTTGGATCTTTGCATTCAAGCATACCTATCAACAGCAGCTCAAAAGTGGCAACAGGTACTTCTCTGTGAAGGTTGACACTACTTTTTCCTTTTCACGTACTGGAAGAAAACCCACCACCACTCCACACAGCACCATGCAGAAAGAAACCCAACCCTTCCTTCACAGTTTCCATGCACAGAAGTGGGGGCAGTATGGAAATACAGGGTGGTAAATCCTGAAAGTGATGAGATGATAAGAAAGGGATTTCTTTCAGAAGACCGCTATAATTTCAAAGCTTAATTTTGACCTTAAATTGCAGGGAGGAAGTGATCATGTGTCTCTCTCTCTTCAAGAGGAAAGAGTGTTTGATTTGGGGTTGGTTTTTTTACTCTGGGTCACAGTAGTGAAGCTCTGCTAGCTTACTGCAAAAAGTACCTGCCATTTCTTCTTTATCTGGATGACTGAAGCTATTCTAATTTAATTTGTATTGTATATTATCAATGTATGAATCCAATAATGAAGAAGAAGAGAGTCATTTGTGTTTATGCAGATTAAATTAAAAAAAAAATAAAAATCTATGGCTGACCAGGGAACTAGAACAGTGAAAATGGTCTCTGAAAAATGCCTCTCTCTGACAGTTCATCAGGCTCTCTGGATTGCAGCTGCCAGTTCTGAGGAAAGGGGAAAATGCAATGGACTACAGCAGATTCACTCCCGAAGCCGTGTATGTTGTTTATATAAGGCACACATTTTTTACTGCTGTGACTTGGCACCATCATGTGGCCACTTTGAGTTTGCTCAATTTAAGTAACAATTTACATAAAAAAACCTGTTTGCAATGCACCAACTATAATTTACAAATTATTTCAATCTAGTTTAGAAGGAGACAATATATATCTTAAATATATGGTCACTAAATTCTGCACATGTTGTCTTACAATTGTGCTTTTCCATGCAAATCCATGATCATTCAATTATGGTTTTCCTCATGATCTTTAAATCAGAAGTCATTAGGCTACAAAAGTTAAAGACATTTTCAGTGCTTGGTCTTGGTCCAAATTTTACCAAGTGTACAAAAATTAGTATCGTATTATAGATAACTATCCTCTTCCTCACTACAAGAGCTTTGGAAATTATTTGCAGGATTAAACAGGTATTTTCTGGTTTACATCAGAAATCCCAAAGCATTTAGAATTTCAGTAAGTCTCACACGCGTGGTATTTGCGTAGTTTGATCCAAGCAGGTAGTGTACATATCAGGACAACTGAGTTAGTCAAGTATTCCTTTTGCAAAGTTTCAGGGTCAAAATCAGAAGTAAGATATCATGCCATGTAAATTTGTAACCTTATATGTTTGCATCATGTTTCTAGGTAGATATAAGAAAGTTTTACTAAGTGTTAGCGTGTAAAAGCCTGAGAGAGAGAAATCTCCATACATTCAGGTTGCTTATACAGAGGCACAACTTTATCCTCAGCAGATAAAGGATTGCTATCATTTACTTCAGAGCGGAATAACGAGGAACAGCACGTAATTTATAGGAATATATTTTCAGTATTTAAAAAAAAATATCTACACCTAGAGTATTTTCAATAATGAAATACAGTTCAACATCTTTTTGAGTGCAATAATGTTAAATTTGGTTCTGTCATTGTTATGATAAAATACATCATTTCAGCTGAAATACTGTATTAATATTCTTTAAAATATAAACAAGTTATATACACATACAAAATTATATTACAATTTTTTTAATTGCAAAAATAACCGCAATATTTTGCAATAATTTGTACACCGAGATAGATACCCTGTTTTTAAAAAGACTGCGATAAAATCAAATGTAGTTTTTCAGACTCCTCAGGATGAGGTGATGCCCACTTCTTCTTTACACACTGGATGTCTATCTGTCCAGATTCTTTGGCCAGCACAATGCCCAACAATCCATTTGTTTTTTCTGGTTCTCCCAGTAGAGCCATAGTAAGAACACTGAAATCAAAAGAACAGGGGAGGTTTTTTTAATTGAGGCAAATTTGATAGAAATTGGTGTTTGCAAATGTGTTTTTAGCAGATCACTTATAGTTAGTTAAATGATTCATTTTTTCTCCTCATCAGAGTGTTAGTATTCCTCACTATTTCAAGTCCCAGTTGCAATCATTTAACGTAAATATAACAGGCAATTCTTCCCCTGTTCACAGATTCTATTTCTAATCAATGACTTAAAAATTATCAATTAAAAATTATCAATTTCTAATAATGACTTAAAAATTATTTCAAGCTTGTAAAAATGAGCTGTGTTTTATGGTATTTTCCAGTACAGCGTAACAACTTTAAAATGATATTATTTTCTTCCAAAACTAGCAGCACTTTGCTACAGTTCACAAATCTACAAGGAATATTTCTAGTTAGAGAGATATACACCAAGATTAAACTTAAGCCTAAATTAGGACAGAGTCTCCTACTAGGGGTCCCATCAGGGAGGAAAGAGAAGCCCCAAGACTATAATTCAGAAAGGCTAAATTAAATTGCTTTTCTGCATCAACCTACAGGATACCCAGATCTCTACACTGACTACAGGAACAGTATTGTGAATCTTGGTGAATACATGCTAGCCAAAACTATTCTTGTCTACTTTGTGGCAATGAACACAATGTATTTCTTTATATTGGTAACCACACTATATATAGGCATTTTAAAATGTTGTCCAACGTCTTGCCTATTTTAAGGGTTGATCCTAATCCAGCAAAGCTATCTTTGAACTTAAAACAGTCCAATGATTTTAATGGGAACAAAATTTTTCTCTTCATGTAAGCAGCAACTGCTCCATGTACAGACATCTGTCCCAACTGATAACACTGTACCTGATTTTGATTTTTACTAACATTATTTCTCCTTTATCAGAACGTATAAAATACTAAGTGAATAAGGATAAACCAAAGTTTAGCTTGCTCTAGTTTCTCTCCACACCTCCAACAATTTAAAAAAATCTTTAGACAAATAGTTTAAAAACCAGTTAGAACAGCAAATTCTAATGAACATTTAATGTCAAGCAAAAAAAAAAAACCCCATCCAAACTCTAATAAAAACGTAGTATTTTGTTAAAAAGAGAGTAATGTAACATACGTACTTCTCTGATGGAATATTCTGCTTTACCACAGGCAACAAATCATTTTCCAGAAGATCCCAAATGTAAATATTAGATGATGCATCCAGGACAAAAAACACAGCAGGTCTTGTTAAAGCCCACTGCAGGGCAACAATTGCCTGTCCATTTGTGCTGTCATTCCACTGCATGAGGGGATACTCTGATGTCATTTGGTGTAATCTAATACTTCCATCTGAACAGCCAACCTATATTGTAGTCAAAAAGAAAATACTTCATGGGAACAAAATAAACTAAGCAAGATCAATTTTGCAATTAAATTCTTGAGAATAGCAAGCATATATATAAAATATCTGACTCAAGTGGCACATATCTCTCATATCTCACTCTATGGACTATTTGGATTTTAACTTTTAATGTAATTTTGAGTTCAAAGCAGTAACACTGCATTGAGTGTACCAGAACAATCTAATCTGCTAATCCTGGGTTGAAGTCCTAATTTCCTATTTTTAAAAAAGTCCTCAGGCAATCAACTTCACTAATACTATGATCCAGCACAGCTTGACAGTATAGTCTGAACTGAGTCAAGGTCAGAGCCTAGAGACCCATCCAGACAGCTACTTAGTGACACGTATAATCTGTAAAACCAAGAATAGCTTTCAGTAGGACAGGCTGTGATTAACAATATAATGATACTAAACTGATTCATAATGAACAACTAAATCCAAAGACAGGTAGATATCACTGCTTCCAGATATTTTCTTATAACCTTTGTCTTGCCTAGTATAACATTTACAAGTTTGCTCTAATACACGTACAAAAGAAACTATTTTATGAAAACAGAAAATAACTTATTCTTACTACCCTGGGCCAGCTCTACATCAGGAAGACTTCCTAGAATTTTCAAATCATTATGACTTTTTACAGTGACTCTGCACATTGTGCTTACATTTAAAAGGACTCTGCAGATACCAACTTGTAGAAGTCAGTATCATTAGTGAAAAATGTAAGGACATCCACACTGGTAAAACAAAGTTCTGGCTGCACAGAGGGGACACAAAAGATGTACGCTGTAGCCAAACACATTCATTTTATACTTTAGGCAATCCCAATGAAGTCATGGAAATCATGGCAAATTTAGAAAGAAAGCATTTCTAAGAGAAGATCAAGTCCGAATATATGCAAAAGACAAGCAGACAGAAAATCCTACCAAAGTTAGATTCCAGTTGCATTGATTTGACTTCCACAAGGGAGACAAATCAAACCAGTGGGTGTGTCAATACGAACTGCTGAGGGCAGCTTGGAACACACCTGAGCACATGGTGCCCTGCCAGGCATACATACCCCAGGGGCATGCCTGATGTGGAGAGCAAAGGAAAGCAGGGAATGCCCAGAGCTGCCCCACAGACCTTTAATTTATAGCGATACAACTTTGTCTCCAAAATGATTATGTCACTAAGAGATGTGTGATAAGAATGAGAAACAGCTGAGGCTTCATTAACAGCAGAAGAGCTGCTTGCAATGCTGAATTTCAGGACAAACTAATAATAAGTTGTAAGGCTGGAGTGAGATTGCCATTTGTTTCTGAGAGCCAGATCGTCCACCTTTTACATAAGGAAAGTCTGAACACCAAGGCACACGATCTGTTGTCACCCTCCAAGGCAGATTGAAATTAGTGAGGTAATCAACTACCACATCTAGTTAAATATGTCAAATTAGAAATCCTCCCTCAGCAAGCAATTAAAAAATGAAACTTGTATTATATTAAAATGTTTTCATACCAAAAATAGTGGCTTTCCAAAAGGGAAGAAATCAATTGCATTGATGCTTATTGATCTCAGTCCTCTCTCCTGGGGTCTGAATAGCTTTGGAAAAACTTTTAAATTATGTCTTGTACCGTGGCTTACCAGTCCCTATGAACAATATAAAGAAAATTAATTAAACAAAACAAAACAAAATTTGCATTATCAGTATTATAAGAAAAAGTTAAATCATTCAGAGAGCTAATACCTTAAAAGATCCTTAATAGCTAACAAATTCTAATAGCTAACAGATTTTAATAAGCACCTTAAATTCTAAATGTTATAAACAGTCTACTGGTAAAATTCCAAGTAAATGTGGCAGCTTCCAAAAAAAAAAAAAAACCCAATGAGATGAATTTCAGCACATTACTCACAATGTTTGTACCAACAACGAAATGATTAGGATTAGAAGACAGAAATTTAATAGTCAGTGTCTGGGGCGTTCTCTGGCGCACATCCTTTGGGAGAAGGCTAGGAAAAAAATAAAAGATGACATAAATACAGGAGGTTGTTTCCTAAAGCTATATAAGTCCATAGAGAAACTCTTGGGATAAAATGTCTATGACCAGCTCCAGGAAGAAGTATATATTAAAAAAATGAAACAACTAATGAAAATATTGTTAAATAGATCTTACATAACAAAAATTAATAAAGTATAGGAAAAATTAGGTTTGTGAGATACATATGTAAAATCTAAATGCCTCTGTTTTCTTACCTGTTGTTCAACTCCATAGTAGAGCTATGCACTAACTTCACTTTCCCTCCAGGAATTAAACCTAAAATTATATAAAATAATTTTTAAACTTATTTCAGCACTTTGCATTGAGAAAGTGCTATCATCAAATTAAAACTTAAGCTAATAAGTAAAAGGATATTTCACAATTAAATTGTTTATTGTAGATATAGCTTTTGAAATGTAAGAGTCTTGTATTATTAAGAACTATTTACTTCAGAATTCAAATCTGAAGAGTTGTAATCTTTGACACAAATCAAAGAAGGAGGACAGAGAAAGGGGAAAATGACTATATTTGTTCTAGTTTTACAGTATGCATATAACATCCTGTAATATCACTGTATAAAATGCAATTCTATCAGTGGTGAAAACACACATTTATCTCACTTGGATCTTCGACAGTGAGTTATAGTAATGAGAAACTATAATAATGCTTCCATAAAGTTGGTCTACGTCACCCGTTAGTAGAGAATAACATAAATAATTCAAATCCTTTAAATACAATAAATTTTTAAGAGGAAAAAAAAGGAATGCTGGTGGCAGTAAAACTGTGCCAACACATGACCACAGTATTTTAAAACGTATCTCTCCACAGACGTAATACCCAGCTTTAGCAGCTTAATATAGCCAGACATCACACACGAGGTTGTAACTTAGAAAACGGGTCAAAAATTCTAGTTTATTGGCATTACTTCATGGCTTATATATGTATTTTAAAATGGATCAGGATCTTAATCACAGCCTGTTCCAGTTAAGTAAGTATGTAAGTCTAGATTTGTTCAAAGAACAAAAAATATAATTTTCTTAATTCACATAACTCAAAAAAGGCTGAATGGACTTTGTTCTTTTCATGGAAATTTTTTCTCACACTAAATTAAGTAACTTACCCAAAAGAGAACTTTCAGGACAATTAGAAATGGAGACACAGGCAACAGCAAAAGCCTATATCAGCCTAACAGATTTGCTTAAAACTAAAGAACGAAAAGGAGGACAGAGGATATAAAATCTTATATTCTTTGAAAAAAAAAAAAAAAGTTGTTGAGGGCACAGAAATCTGCTTTAACATTGTAAGAAATGTGGTTGTCTGGTGACAACTACCAGTATAGAATTAGCAGATGAGATTCAGATAGCAGTAAAAATAATTCTCACTATACCTAACCAATAACCGCAAATATCAAATATATGTCCTATTCAGAATGAATATTTTCCTCAGTAATTTTGCCTTCTTCTAAACTAATTTCATCATCACTGACTCTTCTTCTCTCTTACTTCATAATCTCAAAACTCAAGCACTTTATTCTACCTCTAATGTGCAGTACTCACCTAAATCAGTTTGTGAACCAGCTAAATCCACTTTTTGTAACTCAACAACTACCTGAAAAGTCAATATTTAACATTAGAAAGCGATAAATATTTACCAGATTTCAGTATTTTAACTAGTTGTAACAATGCATGACATAACTCTACAGGAATGTTTAGAGAGGTAGGTCTAACATTACAATGATTATAGGCAGATTCTCTGTCCCCTGTCAATGTCTTCAACGCTAAAAATAGCTTCACATGCCTCCTGGCTGTTCCCTGCTGGAAAGCAGAATATGGGAATTTACATTCTACACTTAACTGCAAGTTGGCATCTTGTTGGTTTGGTCTGTCACAAAAAAAACACCCTAAGCCCCCAAATAAGGAACTGTAACGCATTTTCTGTGCTTTTCTCTATTCATGAAATAGGGTAGATCATTTGACCTGAATGTGTTGCTACTAAAGTTGCTTAGAGCTTTAAGGGACTCAACTAGTGATACAGAAAGGAAATACTTTCATCCCCTTATTATTCACTGAGCCATTCAGTTCCTGCAAACAACAGGTTCAGCAGCTGGGCCAAAGCTGCATCAGAAAAAGGCTGAAAACATCCATCAGACAGAACAGTTGTCAGAACAGTAATAAAGAGCAACAGACCTGGTGCTTACCTGCCCATCTTATTTTAGGCAGGGTGATCTTATCCACATATTTTCATATTTTGCCTCTTGAACATTTATTTATATAAATCATGAATGTCATTTCTCACATACATTCAGTACAGCCTCTGACACCACTGTGATTCAAATAAAATACAGTAGGTGGGTGAAAGAGGACCAAGGTCTGTTATTCAATTAATAGAAATATGTGAACATATTCCTATGAAGCAGAATTACTGATCACCTGTTTTCATTAATTCACGTATCTGTTAATAGCTTTGCATAAGGATAACACCATGGCATTAGGGAGTCGGGTGAAAAATTTTGAGAATTCCAACAGAATGGCTAGTGTTGCTGTACTTTTCAGGGAGGAAATTCTCATTGAAAATCCTGGATTGGGACATGTGATACTCTCTTTACATACATATATTACTCACCCACATATTGAGGATTCCATTTTCGTCCATTGAAGCTATCTGGCACGGAGGGCCTGACATTTCTAGGGAAGGAATAGTAACAACTTATATAGATACACTGACCTTCATCTTGAACAATATCAAAGGATTTGAAACATTTCCTAGGTTAATACATTCTCTGAAACTTTTATGATCCTCTCATGCGCACAAAAAGGGAAAGTGCCCTAATTTTACCAAAGAAGAAAAAGGCACAAAACTAGTAAGTTCAGTTTGTCCTACCAGATAGACAGATGTTCTCAGTCTGAATCTTTTAAAACATCTGTATTCTGCATGGACTTTGAAACAGAACATAAAGTGCAACAGAAGAAATCTTGTAAAACCTGCAATATGCAGCACATTTCTTTGGTCTGCTATAGATTTCAAAGTGAAAATCTGCAATGGAAGTAATAATGTCTCCTCTAGTACATTGCCTGAGAATTTGAGGGCATGCGGATTAAACTTTCTTTGCAAATGTTGGTCATAAAAAAAAAAATTACACAAAAGGCACAGGAAGAACCACCAAGTATTTTAAGTGCTTTCTGATATAAGCAGGTTGCTCCACTTTTTTAGATAGGGGTATTTCTGGACATTATGGGAGCACTAAGACTTCCCTAAAGGCATTCTGATTTCTTTAAAGACATCACAGAAGCACTAAGACTTCTAAAGGCAGTTTTTGAGTGATAATTTGTTTAATCATGAAAGAACAAAATATTGTCTTGAAAACAGACATTATAACAGGCATGCACCCACATCTGATGTGAAACTGTACTAAATGAACATTACATAAAAAAAAGAGCAGAAAATAAACATGCATGTTATATGCAATTGATACTACAGACAACAAGCAAAATAGAATTATAAACTGGATTTTGGCTATAACATATTTGTTTCACTAGATACCTAAAGAAAGACTCAGACATATTGATGCTTTCAAGAGCAGCTTACATACCCTCCTGATAAGAGAGGCTTGAGAGCCCATAATTCTGATCAGTGTAGAGAGAGGTTGAGACAGGTTCCACTGCTAGGATAGGAGAGGTGTGGTTTACCAAGTTCAGAATGCCATCTGTAATTAAGGATAATGAAAGGTAAACACTATATTACTTTTGACATAAGCAACAACAAAATCCTAATCACTTTTCAGCTTACGGGAGAATTATGATTACAAAGAAAGAACGGCAAATAACTTCATAAAAGACTACTTTGTGAAAGTCTCAAATACAATACTGCAAACCATTTCCTAAATTAACAGAATACTACAAGATAAATCAATATTTCACCATTTGTATTTATTTCTCATTTTCCAAATGACCAATGCACCATTTATGTCACTGTACCAGACATTTCATTAAAATCTGCCATTTCAGGGTTACCATGAAAAGAATTACGTTAATTTCAAGCTCTACAAATAACAGAGGTAGAAATAAATCACTACTTACTATAGAAAAGACAAAATTGAAGTCAAATTACTGTTACAGAGTATTATTTAATAGAAAGTAACTATGCCAAAACAAACAATTCACCACAAGAAAATATTTGTTTGCCCTTTAATAACATTTTTAAATAAATGTATATTTAGAGCAAATTCAATATGCTTTCTTTGTCAGGTACTCTTGATTTCTGGACTTACTCTGTGCACTGAACTTAATCTCATCCAAGAGTAAAGGCATAAATCTTCCTAAGTACACAGCATTAAAAAACGCTTGCTTGCATAAGCAACTACATGAAACTGTATACGTCCATTTGACTGCTAGCCCTTGTGTCACACAAGACCAAGCATCGTTGATCTACTAAAAAACATTAAAAGTCTATCAACAACCAACTAATGTTTGCTTTAGCGTGGCTACTGCAATTAGTTACACTTGTGACCAAAAGAGGATTTTGTGCACGTGTGGTGTTTTTTTTAGAAAAAGAATAATACCTCAGTGTAAGTTAAATGGTAGCACCTCCACACACACACACAAAAGAAAAATAAATTTAAAAAAGACTTATTTTGCAATAATAAAATTATTTTTAAAAATATTGCTATGTGTTACTTTTCACTCTAGGGTACAATACGTTGCCAAGAAAAATTGCACTAGTTTATAATTAAGACTGAGACGAACCAAGGGTCAAATTGCTCGTATGTACACCTTATGTACTCAACATACGACTACATACATTGAAAATTTCAATAAGATAAATGACTTGTTCCTTTATTTAAATTTGCAATGACAAACATTGGTAATAGGCATAAAGATCCATTCATTTCCATCAGATTCATAAAACTGCAAGGATCTCATACACCAGTTCAATGCAGAATGAAGTGCTTTGCATTAAGTCTTCTCAGTTGTATGTCCTAAATAAGCTTCTGTGAGTTTTGAACTCGTCGTCCATGGATTATAAGAAAATTTACAAAAGCACATGTTATTTTGATCACACACTAAGGGATCAGAAGTGTAGAAAAAAAAGAGAAATGCAATGACAAGAAAATGTCAAAGGATGAAAGGAGGTCACCCACAAGCACTTTTGAAAAGTAGTGGCTTTCCAATACACATGTAACACTAATTTAGGCCATATCTAAACAATGCAAAAATCTAATTTCACATTATTTTCGTAGCTGTGCTCCTCTGCCATTAAGAATCTGGAAAGAGCATGCTATAGCTCCCAACTGGCCCCGGTGCTAGAGATTTTGCTCATGCGAGAAGCTGGATGATAGAAAAATGTTTGTCCAGATTTGCTCCAACATGCACTTGATATATTTCTAGAGATATCGAACCAGAGAGCTTTTGGGTCCCAAAGTTTAGTTACAGCTTCAGAATCCCTTCAACAAAAGATTAAAAGTAACTCACTGCTGACTATGGAAGTTAGAATTCAACTTACTCCATCACATGGATCACCTCTGACATTTACCCTTCATACACTACCTGTTTCCAGTGATGTGATCCCCATCCATGCTGAACCAGCAGTACAATAACAAGACAGTTACATACGTAATTAAAATGAGAAATTCCTAGATCATACATTGCTACAATAATTGACTCAACTTTTAGTGTTTTTAGATAGAATTTTAGTGGAACATAAATAGTAATAGTATCCACTAAAGACAGACAGTGGAATTTTAGAAATGCATAAGGGTGAGATTCAGACCAAAGATTAAGACACTTAAAATGGTATCTACATATAAGACAGCTGTATAATATCTGTAAGTGAACTAAATCTAATCAATACAATCAATCCAGCTAACCATATACAGATATCTACATTAGGAAGAGCTGAATAGCTCTCTAGATCCCACAGAGTAGTACTGCACTGATTCTACCAGAGGTTATGCACATATACAGTTGGAAATGTATCTTGCATGCAACCTTAGAGAAACTTCAAGCCTTAGGTGACAACTTGTACAGACTGTGACCTTTAAATGACATTTGAAAACCTGTGTTTTACAGTCTTAAATTACTTTAATCTTTTTAAAATGCATCTTAAAATTACGTTGAGACTTAGATAAAAAAGGTAGGTTATACTAAGGGAGATCACATGATGAAAATTGACTAAGCTAATGATTTCAGATGAGGTAGTAGTAGAGAAGCCCATCTGCATATTAGAGTACTGCTTAGGTTCTGCATCTAGTCCACCTCTCTGTTCTCACAGCTTGATGCATATTGAGCTGGCTTACATTTCTTTACAGCTATTACTGATTGGCAATTTTTACTAGACTAAATATAATCTCTGAACTGGCTAAACTAGGCTACTAAGAAAGAGTGTTCTTAGAAGAATTAGAAGTGGAATTGTTTCACTGCCCACAAAGTGACTAATAAGAATGCATAGATACTAACCAGTGGAAAATGTTGGAACTCTAAATGTCCAGTCAACATCATTGATCATCATATGAGGGTGCATTCTTGAGTCTTCTCGAAGATCCCACAACAGCAATGAACCATCTATTGTTCCAGCAAAAACTAACGTTGCTTTATTGGGACTAAAGCAGCAACACATCACCTGTTAAAAAGTAAAAATATGCACAGTTGATATTACGATAAATGCCAATGATTTGACAAACCTGAAATAAGTTTGTCCTTCTTAGGCACAGACAGATTACAGGTGGCACAAGGACAATTTATTTAAAGGGGAAGAAGGAAACAAGACTTTCAGTAGGGCTTCCCTTTCCAAGACAACTGTTGTGCAGTCTGCTTCTACTGCCACAAAGATGAAGGGGGTGACTCAACTGTATGATAGGGATGGGATGTCCTGACAACATCTGAACCAGCTGTTTTACTTCCATTCACTCTTCAACCATGAAATGAAGTCAAAATTTTTTAAAAGCCCAAAACACTGTGACCATCACTACATTCTAGTACTGGAGCACAAAATGGAATGAGAACAGCGTTTTGCTCACTAGGCTCAAAAAGGTTTCTCAAAAGATGACATATCTTGCATCAAGACAAGAAAACAAAATACACATAATAAAGCCTTTTATTAAATTGGCAAATATACAATGTTATTAAAACATACCTCTGAGTCACATATTAAAACTTTCTGAGGACTGGAGGGCTGCCAGATGTTCCAAACACATATGATGCTCTTTCTGTTCAGTAAACCAATACCTGCCTTTTCAGGTAATCCGTGAACAGAAAGTAGCGTCTGCCTCTGAACTTGAGAAACACATAGGCAGGATATTTTTCGGTCTGAACAGTTTAAAAAAAAAAAAAAGAAAGAAAAGCAATAAATAAAAAAAGTAAACTCACTGCAGCTGAAAAAGCATATCTACTGCTATAGCAACAGCCAAAGAAGCCAAAATGTAATTATGAAAAATGTTTCTATTAACAGTGGGTTGCTTTTGATGTCATACAAGAAAAAAGGAGGGACTAGAGAAAGAATCCAAAAAATTAGAAGTAAGCAGAAAGCAAAAAGGAAGAGAGACAGGAAGTTAATAGAATAATTATTCTGGGCATAAGCAAGCCAATCTGATCTGATGTCAGTAAGTATACTGAAAATTAAGCTCAGTCTCACACAGGAAACAGCACAGGCCAGGCTTTAATCTGGTTCATCCCATGTGTTCATGATAGAATACATATGGTTGTGTTATAATAGGTCTTCATAACATAATTAGAGATGCTTTATTTTTCACTTTTCTTTTAATTTATATGGGGAAAGATAACCGCAGTTCAAATATATCAGGCTATGTTGTCCCTGTTCAATAACCTTGCTTTATTTGCAACTTTGGCCCTACTTTCAGTGTAAAGAGCCTAAATGGAATTACACCCCTTGGGATAGCCCTTCAACAACAGGCAAGAAACTACATCCAGGGCACCCCTATATCATGCTAATCACTGGCTACATTTCTGGTTTCACAGCAGCTATGATGCTCTATATGTTCTGCATGTGAGAACAACCAGCACAGAGTTACAGCAAGATTAGTGCAAATAAAAGAAAAGCAGGCTTTACATCATCTGTATTTCCCGATATGTGCTGTTTGCACTTCTGTCTTGACAAAGAGTATGGTATTTTGCATAAGGAAGAAGAGTTCACACTGTATACTAAGAGGTGTAGAATAAAGTTCCCTTACCATGGAGGAATGGCTGGTTAGTATTTAACTGGAAACAGCTATCACTAATGGACAGACTGGTTTGTCGAGATCTTAGTTTCTGACTGGGTTGTGTTGCAACTTGATCTTCCTCTAGCAAAACAGCAATCACCTTTCAAACAGAGTTACATTTATAGAAATAAATGGCTTGTCTTATCTTTCAGCTTTGCTATTTGTAGCTTTCTAAAGTATGTGGATTAATTTAATAAACTTTTATCACCTCTCTTGTTAATTTTATATCTTTGTAAATATAGCTTTTACAGACATAAAAATTGCACAGCTCTGGTTCCATTCCTTTGCAGAGAGATAAACCTCCCTGACAATGAGTATTAAGTAATTTATTGAAATTAGTCAGAACAAGTACTGTAAGTGATCTATCACACTGTATACTTATGCACACAACTCGTAAGGGATATTAAGAGCATAAGTGTACCTGGCAAGCAGACCGGAGGAAATTTGCTAATCTTTGTGAATCAATTTTAGGAGTTAGAGCTCCATTCACTGACATATCCCGGTTGTTTACAGGACCTGAGAAAAAAACAAAAGCAAACTTGAAGCTTCAAAAGAGAATCAAGTAAGAAACCATTAGAACAATGTAATTTTTAAGCAAGAGGAGAGTGGCAGGACTCAACTTCTCTTCAGCAGAAATAACAGTACTGAAAAACAAGACCCACTGGGGAATCATACCTCCTGCCAACAGAAACAGCAATCCAGAAGGAAAAAACTATTTCTGCCACTTATTCTCCAGTCCCACCACAAGGGGATTCAGAGTGCCTATAGTAGTTTGCTATCGATTCAGCTTGCCACATGACAAATTCTGACAACTAATGGATACAAAAGAGAAAGTTCACATGCATATGTCCATAAATGAATAAGATTAAAATGTTCTTCACCTCCAGATACAAGAGCACTTTCTCCTGGATGCTGTGTCCATTTCTCCAATGTCTCAACTTCCTCAGTCTGAATATCTCTCTCAAGATTGTCCTCGTTACACTGAACATATGCCTAAAGCAGAAAGATGGTGATCAACCCATGGGTGACACAGCTAAGAATGACAGCACACAACTGAACAGAACTTATTCATTTTAAAATTGATGTGCTCGACCTCTTCTGTTTGTAATTTCAGATGTAAGCATACTGACACAGTGTCACTATTTTGTGCACGCACATCTTACCACATTTCACACAAGAGTGCTAGACCTACTGCAACAATACAGAATGTCTTACATAATGCAGAAACACTAAACCCAGCATGCTCGGCACAGGGAGCCACAGACGTATGGTAAATCCTTTAGAAAACGA
The DNA here is from genome assembly GCA_011057875.1 of Pterocles orientalis. Taxonomy (NCBI): domain Eukaryota; kingdom Metazoa; phylum Chordata; class Aves; order Pterocliformes; family Pteroclidae; genus Pterocles; species Pterocles orientalis. The sequence goes on along the minus strand of WKFP01015194.1, from coordinate 240,443 downwards.
GGAAGGAACACGAGACAGTCTTCTTCTGACAGAAATTGAAATGGCCTGTTTGGCCAAAATGTTTTGATATAATTGCTTTATGGTAATTAAGGCTTAGAGATGAAAATTATTAATTTATTACTTAATTGTCTTATTAGCTTTAGAAACTTTATTTTGTGAGGAAAATAATTTTCCATAACAAGAATCACCACTTTCAGGATATAAATATTACTACACACTAGTTACCCACCTGCTTAGTGTTCATTTTACCAAAATTCCTGATGTACATTTCGTACTCATTTACAGGAGGCAAATCCAATAAAGAAAAACTAACTGAGAAGTCCAGATCAATTAGTGGGAGAAGTTCTGAAATCCGTTTTCTTTAGAATGAATAACAAAAGAGAAACATAAAAATGGTTAAGACCAAGTATTTGGTATTGCAAAAAAACACCAGCTTGATTTTGTACAGTACCAGAGATCTAACAATCCATTGATCTATGCAAATAGCTCTACCAAAATTGACAGATAAAAGATATCAATAGAAGCACATACAATATTGTTATGAGTTCTTATGTAATATTATACTGACATAATGATCATATTTGAAAATGCAATACTGATGGCAAACTTATGTGGATTATTATCAAACCCAAACTGTCAAAGCCTAGCACAATCATCTTGCCTAAGTATTCAGAAACTGTTCTGTGAGGTAACAGATGAATGTCTCTTTCTTCCTATAGTTAGGATGGTGGCTAATTCTCCTAAACTCATTTTATTAATTTACATCACTTTATGTGTACATGCTTTGTAAAGATCATCTCTAATGTCCTGGTTTTGTTAGACATTCAAATGTATTTTGAATTACTGCGATTGGTAATTGACTGCCTGAATTTGTACCTCTTTACACCAGTAGGGAAACAAAGAACAGTAGTAACAATCCTAAAAGATATTTTAAATATATAAATGAAATGAATTTATTCCTGATTCATAACCTGTGGACATGAACACTGACCTCTACTGCACTTGATCTAAATTGTATGAAAATGAGTACTTGAGACTGAGGTGGACCATGTGTTTTTCCACTTGTATTTTTGTTTTGAATAAGATTAGCACATTGTACAGTATTTCAGATACCTGAATCTCTTTGTCCTATGAAATCACAAATTTTTCCATCTTCCTAAATTCCCTTGCTGGAAACCCAAACACCAAACCACAAATGCCTTATCTAGCTTCCCTCAATCCTTTTACTTTCTGCCTACCTCAATTATGAATTTTTTATCTCTGCTCACAAATAAAACTATATTTTGATTCTTAACTGGAAAACAAGTCTACCTTCATATACTGTATCTTACTCTGACAAGTAAAAAACACCTATGGGATATTAAAAAATTTATGTGATATTAATTACTATCATCAACTACAAAGAGATTCCTCCCATTCCACTTGTATGGATGTATGGAAAACAAAAAGACAGTCAACCTTTGCCACAATTCACACAACTACCTATCTACTTGAATGCCATAAAACAGTTAAGATTTTTATTTTGAGAGTTAACTGCTTGAATTACAAACAGATGTCTGTTTACAAGTTAATTCACATTCTTGCTATAGTACAGATTCCTTGACAATGAGGAAATTTTTTTACTCTCCCTTTTTCTCTCTTGCATTTTCAGGTTTTTTTTAAATAATATTTAATATTAATGCAACCCAGATACAACTATGGGTCTGCGGCAATTCCATATCTAAACAGTCTTACAGATGCATATTGCAGTTGCAGGTTCTTCTCAGTAAGATCATCTTTGAAAAAGGAAAAGACTAGCGCAACATGAGCTGGAATTTCTCCTCCCAATATTTTAGGATGGATTTTTCTATATGCATAAGGACAACTTTCACAACTCCAAAATGCCACAGCTCATTTATGAGATGCTTTCCATTTATTTACTGATAGCGATGCATTATAACAGCATTAAATTCCACAAAGCCTTTCTCTTTCCATGAAAATGCTAGTTATCTCCACAGGCTATATACATTGTTAGCATGTACACAAAGTTATACACATAGACATAATTAGTCACAGTACATAGTCAGCACAGGCTGACAAACATTTCAGAAGGCAATTCTTCAGACACTTGCCTTCCTGAATTTCCTAATCTGTCTCCATTGTCCAGAGAGCAAGCCTAGACCATGAACTCGTGTAAAATTTGGACGTATAAATTTAGGCAAGGTGAATTAGACAGCCTAGACAATAACATCTCCTTTATGTTAATATTATCCAGCTACACAGCAGTGGAATCTACTATTATCAATAACATTTTATATTCTTGCTTTATGAGTCCAATTAATGTAAGAGAAAATCAGAGACATATACAGCGTTTCAGATAAATCTGGAGCTCTTGGCAAGTTCCACAAGAAACAGGCATCAATCTGTTTCTTTAACACAGAGCTGTCTCAGATGTCTGAAATCTAGATCAATTTTAAATCAGTAATAACATGTTTTTACACCAAATGGTGTTATCCCTGAAAGGGAATATGCTATTTTGACAACAAGATGTACTATATAGTCTTGATTATGTCAAGAAATTCCTGTTCTGCAGAGCCCTGAGAGCAGCTAAAAAGCTTGCTCTTTAGTTCTATAAGTCAATATCTAACTAAGTGACTGAAGAATCATACAAAGAAATGACAAACCTGGCAACTCATTCTGTAATAAAATAATACACATAAACTGATATATAGATAAATTTCTATTGTAAAATTACATGTAGCAAGGCCTGTAAATTATATTTACTTAAGAACTAATTACTGTTAGCTTACAAAATAATATTTGACTCTAAAAGCCTTAAGTTTATAAACTTCACATATTTCAAAGATAACTAAAAAAATGACATCTCACATAGTGAGTTGCCATTTTCCGTGGATTATTTAAAATACACTTACTTCTGCTTACTAGCCATACTTTGGCTACTTTGTCGTTGGTTTGCCATTTGAAAATCCATGAATATTCCACAAAAAGAGTTTCTGACAGAAGGATTTTGCCTTTCTGTGACATTATAAAATATTGTTAGTGCTACAATTCACACTATACAGTGCACTAAAATGTAAAGCAGTAAGTCTGAAAAGTAACAGATCTATTATGAAACAGCTCCTAAAAGTTACTAGTTTGAACATTACACAAGGTGCTCTAGCACAGTTATCAGTACAATAAGCTCCTTCAACTTCAGTAATTGTCCAGCATTTTCCCCTTACTATGGACCTTTACCCATCAATTCAACATGACTGGCCATTGTAATTTTTATGTTAAAAGACTATGATGCAGAAAGTGTCCCCTTCTTTCTCCCATCATTAGCAGGTCTCTTGTTCCCCTATGTACAGTAAAACATTCCATGACAACTCTACCTATCATATCAAATTCACTGCACCATGTGCATGCTACACCTCTAAATAAGAATTCATCACTAGAGCTAGTGGAGAACCTCATGAACACAAGCTTAACCGATGCCCTTGGATGAGTAAGAAAAACATCGAAAACTGTTACTTTAAAAGCCACAGTTAATGGAACAACTATAGTATCTGATGTCATGTCGATTTTACTCCCTTTCCTGGCTAGGTGGTAGCTAATTGACCTTACTATCCAACTTCCAGGCAGGACCAATGGTGCTTCACTTCCTCAGAGAAAGAGGAGCATAGGAGGTTCTGCTTGAATATGAGAAAAAACTTCTTTACGGTGAGGGTGACAGAGCACTGGAACAGGCTGCCCAGAGAGGTTGTGGAGTCTCCTTCTCTGGAGACATTCAAAGCCCGCCTGGATGTGTTCCTGTGTGATCTGATCTAGGTGTTCCTGCTCCGGCAGGGGGATTGGACTAGATGATCTTTCGAGGTCCCTTCCAATCCCTAACATTCTGTGATTCTGTGAAGACTGCCTTTTTAGATAATACTTGTAAAACACTTCTAAAGTTCTAAATCATTATCAGAATGATCAACAACCCTATTAACCAAATAAGATCAAAACTTATCACAAAAGAGACTGTTGTATAATTTACAATAAAGCACTAAGTGCTAAAATTCAGAATTTAAAAATCTGTTTCTATATTAGAATTCCAACTTGTTCATTACATCTATAGTATTAATGGAATTCTTTTATTGATTCCGTATTATGTATTAGAAAAAATAATATCAATTGCACAAATCTTCTGCAAGAAGAAATTCATATTACACGATACTGGTTCTGACTTGCAATGACTACTTAACCAAAAATCTGTTGATTCTGTGTGTGACTTACAGAAACTCCATGCTATTTTTCTGTGACTGTACTAACTTTATATGAACAAGAGTAAAAAGTTAACTTTCTTTTGCACAATGATTCTATACTGCTGTTCAAATGAGTGGAGAGTGAAAAGCGGAACCACAGCTGTAGTTAGTTAAATAAATAGATCTGGCACCCACAGGTATCAGATCAAATGAATACAAAACAGCAACTCCATAGTCGCATTTCAGAAAAAACCCTGCAATTTATATGTGATGTAGAACTATATATTTAAGTACTATCTGTAGTTCTCTTGCATTCCCACCCAAAGCAGTGGGTTCAACTTCACTCAAAAGAAAAAGCTCAATTAATGTCTCCGGAAGCCCCAAACTGTTCTAATACTCCTCCAGCTTTCAAAATCCAGACTCTCATATCCTCCTCTTACCCAAAATAAGACATATTAAATGTCAGTCTGTAAATTTTTATACTTCACATTTTAAATGATTAGTAATGCCTCTGAATCATTCTTTAGCAATGTGAAAGTTACAGTACTTACCCACAAACCTAAGTGACTCATCCAGACAACCAGATTTCTGTCTCTAGGCAGACTTCTAGAAAAAGTAACCTGTTTACTCACAATTTGTATGTGTTACTCATATATTTAATTTAAAAAAGACCGGTGTCTAGTAACATACCCACGATTGGTTTCTTTTTTTCATTTTCAATTTTCTTTGGCAGTGAAGTATAGATTCTATCATTTTCTGCACTAATGGCTCGTTGAATTTCTTCAATTTCTGATGTTCTGGAAAACGGAATCTGTCTTAGGTTTTCTTCTGCATCTCTTTCTTCACAACTTTTGTCTTCATCATCATCAAAATCATCTTCATAATCCTTTAAAAGTAACATGACTCTCAACTACTAATAAACATGGATTACAGATGTATTTTTCAACATCTCTTTAACAAATTATAAAATGCTGTCAAAACAAAAGTAAAATTCTCATACAGATGGCTATAAATCCTCTGACCAAAAGGCATTTTAAAATAACTGTTTGATCGAAGGAAAATAGCATGTCTTAATTGTGCCGTAATTTTAATCAAGAGAAAACAATCCCACTGTGTTGTTCTTCAGTGTCCAAATTAGATTCTTTTAAGTATCCTAAAGTAGGAACTATATATTTAGGCGAATTATGTGTTCTTTAAAGAAATAAAATGACAGTGTTCAGTGGCAGAAATACTTCAAAGATGTATTAAGTTTATTTTATAGTTTTAATTCAAGATGCCCTTCAATGGCAGACTCAAATTTACTAAACCACCACACTATCTGTTTGCAAGTCCATGCATAAGGCTCATACTTCAATAATTCTCTTTACTAGAGACAATCCATCTCAGGCTAAAATAATTACCTAACACATATTATATGAACAAGTCTTAAAACGTGCTCATTTCTCTCCACTGAATGGTAAAGGGCCACTATAGTGAACAGATCAGCAGTGGACATCGCTCCTAATGGAAGTGGAGATGAATTCTAGCTTCACTAAACAAAGATGTACCTGGTTCAGCCAGTAATGAAAGCACATTCAACACACTCTTCCATCTTAATAACTTTAAAGTAAATGAAAGAGAACTAAGAGAGCTGAATTAAACAAATTAGCGAAGGGACTACTGTGGGTCAATACTTTTTTCTACGATATTTTTGCAATGAAAAACACTGAGGCTTTTTTCCTCATGAAATTTTTTGTTTGCTCTGATTGTTTTAAAGATTCAGTATTTTTCACAGAAAATCATTTAAATAACTGAAACCCAGGAAGACAGAAAGAGCATCTTGTGAAGACTTCAACTCAAAAGCAAAAGCTGGTTTCCAATCCTGATGTAAAGTATGTAAACATACAGCAGAGAGTTTTTACATAACATTTCAGTTGCCTATTATCAACTATTAGCCAAGTTAAGGTCACTGTCACCAAAAAAAGAGTAAGTAAAAACCATGTAACATCCTGTAAATTTTCTTTCTGTGAGGAAAGTTAATCACTATTTTGATACTTCAGAGGTAGTTCAAAGGGACAATTGTATGCTTTTACTTACTTCAAAATCATCTTCATAATTTGCTGAAAAGTTATCAAATCCCATGTCTGAATTATAGATGCATGTATCTTTCATTTCCTAAACGAGAAAAATCAATTAAACTGTTAAATAATCTTCCAAAAAAAAATCTTTATCTGGTAAATCTTAGCCTAAAGATAGATGAATAGTTGTTCTTAGATATTTCTACATTTTCAAGCAAACATACAACAAATTCAGTTTAGAAATAGAAATAATTCTATATTTAGAACCGAAGGATAGCAGCTGGTTGTCAAACACCAAGCTAGGCACACTTTTGGTCCTTTCAGAACTGTTCAAGAGCTCGAGCCATCTAGTTTTCACAGAATGTACTACTTTCAAAAGTACTAAGGACATCATATAGCGGTTAACAACTTCAGTGGCTCTCTTGATTTTCAGAGTCATTGGACTCCTAGAATTAAGTCTACAGTATTTCAGTCTTTCTGGTTGCTGCTTTTTGTCATTCCTCAGATCAATCATCGGATCAAGAATAAGCCATATTAGTCAGGCTGTCTATCTGGGCAAAACTTCCCCATTTTCTTCTGCCTGAAAGGTTGCAGGTACCCAACAGTAACTAATTAATGTAGAATTTTTTTTAAATTCTTATTCCATTTAGTCAAAGACACATGTAGTAATACACCCACAAGGATGGTTGTAGTCTTTATTACCTTATTATAATAATGTCTGAATACGCCTATAAAGCTGTTATTTTTATTAATAACACATTGATGTTTATAACATTGCAAACACATATGGTTTTTACACACTGAAAACCTCCAACGGTCAGTAGCTGTCAAAATCTTACTGTCCTTATAAGAACCTCCTATGTTCTCATAGGCAACCAGAATCATCCTATCACAGACAGGTTCCTAAATTAAAGAACATATGGAGAATATATTGTCAATACAAAGCAGGATTGATTCCAGTCACTCGGGAATACCTGGATGACTGGCATTTGGAGTAAAAAATATATGAAGAAATCTATAAATAAATCCAAAAAATAAATCCATAAAGAAATCCAAAAATAAAGTGCAAACCCAGGGAATTTGATTTAATTATCCCTGTTGAGTCAGGTCTCAGGTAGGGTCCTTACTCTCCTAGGTTGACTCCTAAGGCCAATGAAGACAGAGAACAGAAAAGGAGACCAAACAGGAAAGGATGGAACTGCCCATTTCTCTCCGCAAACTACAAAAGAAATTTAGGTCTTCACCACGGACAATTCACACCTAAAGGTGAGATAAATCTGGGCCTTAAAGATCAGCATCAATGCCAGCTGCTACCTGGAACCTCAGCTGTGGGAATAGAGGAAGACAACAGTTTGAACTTATTAGTTGATCCAGGATGACTGCTGGCCACAGCTGTAAGAGCTGTGCAGACAAAATCTAAGAATATGTCAGAAGGAACTTCTTACAGGAACAGATAAGTATTTATGCCATGTACAGCACTATACAAGGCACTGATGAAAATTCCCATTCAGTACTGTGTTCAAGTCTTGTCACACATATTCAAGAAAAATTCATGCAAATTGAAACAGTCAAAGAGACAGCTGCTAGAATGATGAGAGGACTGAAGAATTTGGTTTGTATAGGTCTGCAAAATTAAGTCAGAGAAGAGACAAACATGCTTTCCATAAGCTCACTAGGTGAGCACTAAAGCAAGAACAATAGAAATGTACTGGAAATTAAAAGAAAATAACAACAGAGGTCTTAGAACATCCTTGAAACTGAAGTTTTTCTGGCATGAAAACAGGCAGGTTTTAATAGAAGTTAGTATGGTTTTGAAAGATACGTGTCTGAAAGATATATGGCTGCCCATAACATGAGAATATGGAAAAATGTCTTCATTAGGTGCTACCACTTTTTCCTAAATCAGGACCATAATCCTACAACATTCCAAAACAGAATTTGGATTTTGGGGGATGGTTATGAATGGGTGAAAATATGACAATATTTTAAAACTTTTTATAGCAAAGTTAAGCTGTATCTGCACAGACTGGTCCAAATAAATACAAGTCTATACAGCTTCCATTTCAGACTTGCTGAAAACTTGGTTCCGTCTGCATCTGTCCATTTAAACACGTAAAAAATACATTCCTCTCTCTTCTGGCAACTTTATATGTTTATATAAGCCATTTACTTGGCTTACACTACATATTATTTGCCTATGTCAGCTGTTAATAGAAAGAAATAATATACTTTAGGTACGTGTAGATGATTTGTATTACACGTCTAAATTCTTCCCATCTTAGGATGACATTATATCGAAATACATATTGTAATTGTTATTAATTCCAAGAAAAATGCAACATCCTAAGTTCTAAAACCAAACAGTTTTACCTCTTGTCTTGTGTCCCTTTCCTCTTTTTCAGCGAGTTTCCCTTTATCTTTCACAGCCCTATTGAAAAAGACAACATCAGTTTATCGGTTAATTCAGAAGAAAGCACCAGATGAATTTTGGTTTTGTTTTCCAGGTTTTGGGGGTTTTTTTGTTATACAAAAAAAAATAGGTCTTTTTTTTCCTGAAAAAGAAAAAATAGTTGAAAATGTCTAATAAACTATTTCTACAAACACTTTTATAGATCTCTATTTATGACACAAGATGATAATGAAACAGCCAAGTGATTAATCAGCTAAGAACTGCAAAAATCTCGTCCAAATGTAATGCCTATAATTGCATCAAAAGAGAAGAAAAAGTAAGGAGGAAAAAACCTATTAACCTGCACATCTATTAGTTGTATTAATATCTGCAGCAAAATGGAGATCAAGATCATGTTGGTGTAACGTGCTCTAAAGCTATAAATCATAGACTGACATTCAAATCTGGTCTTTAATTCAGGGGTTTTATTTATGAGGATAATGCAATCAGGGTCAGGGACCAGAAGAAAATCAACAACTAGCTCTGCTCCTTAACAATCTATTTGATTATTTTATGAGTATTGGACTTCAAGAAAAGAATGGTCTGACTTCTTAAATAAGAGGATATTCATATATACTGCGGTTGGGACTGATGAACATAAGAGAAAGCAAGAATAAAAATTTGGCTGGATCCTCTCACAATAAGTCAGAACGAGTTAATGTTGACAGTGCTTGAGGCTGAAACAGGGTTTTGGGACATCTCAATAACCCATAGTGCCTTCCCTGTCATTCAGAAATGGCTAACTCCTTTTTCCCAGCTATGCACAGACAACGACTCTCCCACACCACCCTATCAGCAACAGGTTCAAAATATAACCTGCACGTTCAGCACTGCTTGACACAGTTGAGTACTGCTGCTAGGAAGCATCCCAACATATGTATTCTGAAATATTTAATTGTTTTATTTTGTGCAGGAATACACTTCCACAATGACAAATTCACTAAAACTAAAGTGATCTGTTCCATGCTTAAGAAACAGAAGTAATACTTAGCCAATAGTCGTAGTGACTTCACTATCTCTGTCAGTGTTCCCAGAAGCCACCACGTCAGTCTTCTATTTAGCTAGGAAGCTAAACTAGGGTTTAAGAATAAGAATTGTGGCTGACAACGTACACAAACTTCTGTAAGATTTTATAGTTGCTAGTAATGAAACTTAGAAATATCATCCTGAAATTTTACTGGTTGTACTGAGGATGACCTGGACCTTCCCATTTCACATACCACAGTAAATTTGCCATATATATATCTAACATTTTAGATGACATCCAGAGTAAAAAGTAAGTAGAGATATGCAAATTAAAATAAACAATATAAGAGAGTCCTATGTAGTTCATTGTGAACCTTACATGTGCCCATGTGACTGCATAGAGAATTTCCAGGTGGTACAGTACAGTATTTCTGTCTGCCAAACTAAGTGCCCAGATTAATATATATGTAGTTTGCAAGGACTGAAAAATATCTCTCACTATCCTGGTGTAGAAAAAAAAAATAGAAATACATACATTTTTATATGAATCCTCTTAAGAGGCAAAACACAGATTTATGTTTTTTTTAATTGCTATATTATGGTACAAAGCCACAGTGAAAAAAATTACATTCACCCATATATTTGAGATCAATAATTCATGCTTATTGTTTTGGTGGTGACTGAATCTTAGTAGATACCATACAGCAAATACTTAGTTAAAATCTCTGCATTTACCTTACACGCTGATGGCTCATTTCTTCTTGAATCCTCTCCTCTTTTCTGTATTCGCTGCTCTGTAAAAGCCACACTATTCATGTGTCAGAAATGCTGGGAGGAAATACATATATCAACCTGTACTAGCAGTAGTGATATTAAAGAGTAAGAAAGGTTTCTAATGAACTGTTTCAATTACACATACTATTTTTTTATCAGCCATTGCTTGTAAGAAGTTCTGTGTATGAACTAATGCCAGAATAATCTCCTTTTTACAGATATGGTAACCAAAGAAAACAAACACCCATAAAAGACATGCTATACACATAATACGACCTTTTCATGAAAACATTAAATACTTGAGAACACAGTTTGGCTACATCCCCTTCTGCGTACATTTCAGAAAGGAAACAAGAAGGGATCTTGAGTCTTCTCCTTTGCTTAACAGAACTTTATAATGCCTTACCAGAGTAAATTCTGGCTTTTTCATAGGATACCTTCACAGTAGTATATTAGTAACAGTGGCTAAAAAATGCTCTGGGCCCAGTGTGTACTGCTTAGATTGTGAGCCCAGAGCACTCTCCTAAATAAATCCTATGCCTGTCTGAAAAACATAGGAACTAAAGGCTGACCTCAGTATGCTGTGTCCAGCCCATTTCAAAGAATGAGATTTTAACAGCATCGATTGCTACAACTCACACCACTTGGACCCAGGGACAGCGAACTGTCTCAGGCACTTTTAATTCCCCGTGTAGGGACTTGACTCTTAAATTCCATATTATGAAGGTTTGACAAAGTTTGCAAATGTATTCAATAGGTTGTTTAAGAGAAAGGTGCTTTTTCTCTATCCATGACAATCAGAAAAAGAAACATAACTCTGAGACAGAAGCATGAGCATCAGTGCTTATATTCTGTAACAGCTATCCCAAGCAAATTTCCAAGGAAGTAAAACCTTGAGCAAGCTCCTGATAGACTTTTGAATTCTGCTGCAGAAAGCCAGTTATAGGAATCACTTGTGGTGGGCCCCTACACTGAAGGTGCCTAGTATTTTCACTAGAAAATTTATTTCTTAACTTTTCTTTGAGAAGCTTGTACACCTTCACTCTTCAGGGAGCAGTAGAAACTACCCTAGTCCGGCTGAATGGTTCTATGTTCCATAAAACTTACGTGATTTTAAGGGTTACAAATTACTATATATTTCTTTTCTCAGTCTTGTAGAATGTACTTGTATCATAAAAACCAGTAAAAAAAGTCAAAATTTTTGTTAAGTCTCTAACATCATGGTCTGTATTAGAAACATAAAAGTAAACACAAGTACAGGCAAAACCAATAAATATAAGGGATCTATACCCACATGCCTACTTGTGAGTTAGATACCCATGCTCCCTTTATAGGCAATATCAAAAATAGCTTCTATTAAAATATTATTCTTTTTCTACAAAGGCAGACAGTACTTTTTAATGGACCTCTTGCCTAATCTCATCTCCACTTCAAAGCGCCAAAAGTGATAAAAATTTCAAAAGTCATAGCAATAAAGAATTTTATGAATAATAGATGTTTCTAACATACAGACAAGTTTCTAGTTTAAATTTCATAGAAGGGTTATGGGTTAAGAGAAAGCTCTGGGTTAGGACACTTATATGCAGGTGCAGTATTTTAATCTACTACTTCAGCCTCAAATTTCAGAAAATGCTGACTTAACAGTCCTAGCAGTTTTATTATTCACCTTATCAATTATGATATATCAACAGTTAAAGTAAGTTATAAGGTAATGATTTAAAGTCTTAACAAAACTAACCCTTAGATCACGCTTCTTTCTTTCATTTTCTCCGCTTTTTACTCTCTCATTAGCTTCTGCTGGTTGGCCTTCTCTGTCTCCATTGGAAGATTCCCCTTTAGACCTCTTTGATCCATGTTTTTCTTCCTCTTCCTTTACATAATGTTTATGACTTCTCTCTTTTGAAAGCCTCTCTTTTCCTGGCCTAAAAGAATGTTCTTTTTTTTCTCTGTGTCTTCTTTCTCCCTCTTTATCCAACTCTTGATCCTTCCACAACCTGTGTACGCGTTCACCTTCTTCAACTTTGTAGGCTAAAAATTTGTCAACACTCTTTTTGGTATCATTATCCTGGAAAGAGAAAAATAATACTAAAGAGTTAGAAAGTTCTTCAAGACTGTTTTATCTTCACAGATCCATCAATTTTTGACCATTAGAATGATGGACTCTTAAGTACCTCATCCCTTTCTGCCATGTGGATCTTCCAGACTTTTTTTTTTTAATTACTGATGATGGCAAGTTTCAAATTATCATATCACTTGAGATTCTGATATTTCTTTGGGGACACTGTGTACTTTGCTACAGAAAATTATTTGTATTACATATTCTTTGTTTGCTAGGTGGTCTAACATAAAATAGGATGCATACTCGCCAGTATCCTTGTAATAAAGGTATAAATAGCAGATGGAACAATTTTATGTAGTGGTACAGAAATAAAGCACTGTTTGCTATGCAAATTTTATTTTACTTTTATTATTAAAAAATAATGATGTCCTTAAAATAGAATGTCTCAGATATATTTTGTTCTTGTTTGTTTTGTACACTTGTGAGGACCTTACTATCTATGCATCTCTTGGATTTCTTGGGAATTGGAGTCTGATACAGTTTCTTCGTTGTTCTACAATTTTATCTTATTCCATTATGAAACACTTCATTCCTTTCCCTTCCTTTACCTTCTTTTCTGTATGTCTTCTTTCTCGGTGTTCACTTCTTGTTTTTTCCTCCTCTAGAAAATATATGCATAAATTAATGAAAAAGTTTGATTATACTTAAATTCTGTACAGAATTAACCCTAGCATGTACAAAATATTATTTCAGTAGCATGGGTTTTCTAAAACGTAACAGCTTTCTAAAAATAACCTAATAGTCTGTTGAAATTTTCTCTTCAAAGCTGGTTCCTCCTCCTTCTTTCCCAACGAATCCCTCTGTTCTCAGTTGTAAGAGTAATGACAGCAATCACCCTGCAACTTGGGGATTCAAATGGCTCCCTCAGTAGAGAATGTCTAGCAGGAAAGTACTTATTCTCTTCAAGTCAACTGCAAAACAGTGACATTCACCCTTTCTTCAGAGGAAGGTAAACCAGCATCAAAAATTTTAAAAGAACCAGAATAAAACTAGGTTACCACAAGATTCTGTAAAGATATACATTTCAGGAGGTACACACACTTGCCTATCTTTATCCTCTCTGTACAAATGGGTTACGGTTTCAGAGTATTTCTAGTTAAATATCAAATATTTCAAAGTACAACAGCAACCCAAAGCAACTTACTCAAATGATGCCTGCTTTCTCTTCTTCTGTGATGTTCTTTATCCCTTCCTTCAAATGATTTCAGATTATTTTGTTTATCTGTTTGCTTTATCTCATGTGTTTTATGCTTCTTGTCTCGTTCTCTATCTCTCTCCCTGTCTTTATCTCTTGGTACACTGTATCTTTCCTTCCTCAGTGTTGACTCTTGAAGCTTATCTTTGTATCTGTCTTGGTCTCCTTCTCTCTGGTGCTCTTTTCCCCTTTCTCGCTCACTCATTTTATCCCTGTTTCTTTCACCAGATTTAAACCTCTCTCTCGTTCGTTCCTTGCTCTTCCCTCTGTCTTTGCGTTCATGTTTATGAGTGTCTGTGTCATGAACAGACTTCTCTTTCTGCAGTTTCTTTTCTCTGTGCTTTTGGTCTTCATTTTGACTATCTGGTTGTGATGCCTGAAACTAAAAAAAAAAAAAAGGTAGAAAAAAATCTATTACTATAATTCAGCAATCTATTTTGATATAGTATACTCGTGAAAAAAACAAATAGTGGATTGCTAACTATGAATTTAATTTCTCAAAATATTAAAATGCTGATATATTTCTAGGCACACTTTGTAAAATTACTAACATTATGTCTGTACTTATTGTAAAAAGAACTAATAAATGAAATAAATAATAAGCTGCATTTTCAATGTATTTTAAAATAATTGGTAAAGAAAAAAAAATTACTGTGGAACCATGCAGAGCTAGGTTGAAAAAACTTAGCATCTTAAAGCTATTAGCTCATGTACACAGAAACTGTGCTATCTTGTAAAATATATTACAGATATAAACAATAATGATAGATAACTGGGCATCCTGCAGCTGCCTTTAGAATAGAATTAGCTTTTACTTTAACAGAAAGCAGCATACAAAAACTGTGAAAAAAAATTTTGGCCTAGATCCCTTGAGGATGCAACTAATCTTACATTTTGTAATGTCGTGAGAGATTATATTTTAACCTTCCTGAAGCAAGCAGCATAACTCCCACTGATTTCGCTACATGCATGATTTCAACTATTTACTCAATGCAGAACAAACAGAACTTGCTTTTATTATCATCAACGAGTAAAGTGAATTAAACTTTATCCATCTGTTTCACAGAAATTAAAGTCCAACCACACGACTTCTGTTGGAACTAAAGCATTTCAACTCAGATTTGTTTGCTTTAACCCACATGGAAGTAGCGGAAATGTCAATGAATGTCTGAAAAATACAAAGTAGCACTGGCACTGAAATAATGGAGAGCTTTGGAACACAACTGACAGAAAGCTAGGTACACATTAACAAGCAGGACGCTTTAGTTTATCAAAGGACTAGTGGAGAATCTGCACAAGACATAGAAAAGATACATGTCGGAAAACAGCTTTAAAAAATTTAGCACAAAACTAATATGGTCTAACGTAATATAATGGTGCAACTGACTGGAGCCTGCCTGAATGCCTGTTTGACCAGCGGACAAAGTAATTTCCAGTTTAAAAGCGTATGGCAAACATGATAGAGGATGATAACAAAAACGATACATAATACACACGTAGGAAAGTGAGCAAGTATGTATGTATAAAGCAGAGCTGTAACTTGGATTTGGGTGGCCAGCAAATCAGATCCCATTGTGTGCTGTGTGATTACCATAACAATGACATTTTTTCCATTTACCAAATTAAGAAATCAGTAATCTTACATGACTTGTGTAGCTAGAAACAGTTGAGTGGGCTGGCCTCAGGACACCTTGGACTAGACAGATAACAGCCAGTTGTGGCAAGGAAGTTAGCAGCTATACATTAAAGATTTGTACTGTTTGTATTCAATGATGCAGATTTAAAGTGTCTGGTGTACCAAAATGCCTTAACGAGCTATTAAAAATCCCACAAGGCAGAGTGACCAGTAGAATGAGCAGTCAACCCTCTATGTTTAGACTGTCAATGAATTCCACTGCTGTAAAGTAACAACATCAAAACTAGTAGAAATAAAATAAAATCACCCTAAGATGTTTCCTAAGTTCTTCTGATTTCCAAGTGTCTTCTTTGGTTCTTCTCTAGAACAGAAAAGACAGTGAAAGACAGAGTAATCAATTAGCAGAGAGACACAAATCATTTAACAATGAATAGTTTTTCAAAGGAAAGGATCAAGGTATATATGTCAAGTGAATTTTATAATGTAAACATTAACTTGATTTAGGCCTAATATGTATACTTAGAGCATACCTGATCTGACTGGACCTAGAAGAGGTCTGAAGCTCAGAGTTCTACAGGGTTATCCAGCTCTGTACACGGTAACCAATTTTGAGGTCAGTGCCTATGCTGGGTAACGGTGCAGGCCTTCAAGAAAGACTTAAAGTTGGTCTTTCAATGAAAAACCAAATGGGTACACAGTCAGGCCACTTTTGGAAAGTAATCAACATATCAATGTCATCAGGTTCAACCTCCTGACCTACTAGATCTAACTTCAAAGTCCTGGTCAGGCACTTATTTAGGTGAGGTTTTAATATCTCTGAGGTTGGAGGTTTTCTGGGCAACCTGGTTCTTAGGTTTGACCACTGTCAATTAAAAGCGTTTTCCTTATACCAAGTCACAATTTCCCTTGCTAATAGCCAGGGCCACCACCTTCTGTCCTTTCACTGTATATCTCAGAGAAGAATTTGGCTCCATCTTTTCCACAGATCATCTTTAGATACTTGAAGATAGCAGTAAGATCCCCTCTTAGTCTTCTCTAGCCTGAACAGCTCCTTCGCCTCCTTCCCACATACATCAGGACTCCAACCCCACAGCCATCTCACTCTAGAATCTCTATAGTACTAGGTGCCTTAAAAAAGGACATAGTACTGCAGACAAAGCCTCACAAGTGCTGATTAGAGGAGAACCGTCTTCCCTACACCTGCTAACTATGGTCTTCATGATACACATAACCAGTATGTGGTTAACCATAACCGCCTGAAGAGAACCCTGATGCTTACATTCAAGTTCCTGTCCACCAGTACACCCAAATCCTTCTTCTGCAGAACGCCTCACAGAACCCATTCACATGGCAAAAAGTAAATACATTTTCCCCTTAGTCTGAGATTTATTTCTAAACTGAGGCAAAAAACACGCAACAAACATTTAGAGATGATTCTCTAGTGCCCAAAAAGGTGCATCTGTCACTTTTCTGGGGTCTGCAGTTTTTATCTCCCCACCACCACTAGAATCTGTTGTTTTAATATATGATGATTTTCTATTTAATTCTCTGCTTTTGCAGGAGATTAACAAACAAACAGAAGGAGAGATCTGTTATAAAGCTTAAAGAAACAATATCTTCGAGACCACTGTCCCTCTGTAAGTAGAAGAATCATTATACATACAAAAAGAAATGTTGAAAGCAAACTTTGAAAGGATTTATTGAAATTTCTCACCTGTCTGCTAATTTAGAAGTCCTTATATACTCACTTAAATCCAGATTAAGATTAGTTACTTAAAACACACTGGGGTTTAACTTCATTCATCCACCCCAGAGCACGGGGAGCTCATCAGCTGACATAAAATGCCACAGACTTAACTGAACTCAAAAAGTGCTACATAAATTTTTAGTATTTAAGAATCTGTCCTTTAAACTAAGCGGTACATATGTTGCCTTATGAAGTTAGTGGAACAAGAGACCTTGCTACTTCAGATAAACTCTTCAAGAGAGATCAAGAGGGGTTTCTTCACTCACAACCCAGAAAGACTTAAGGTTTGCAGAACTTAATATTGTTCTAAACTAAGTTAAGAACTCAGTTAACTATGAAAAAGAAACAGAAGACAAGTAAATGTTTGTAGCTCTTAAGACACATAAAAGTTCATTATTTTTTACATGTAAATAGCCCACTCATTGGATATAAGAGATAGATATTTGAGGTAAACAGCACAAGTGATAAACTTGATTCGATAAAATAGAAACAGCAAAAGGAGGCTTTCTCATACACCATGGGTGTTGGTATGACTACCTCTGGGTCTTTGGCAGTCTTATACCAATTCACCTAAAAAATTTTAGATCAAAGTTTAACTTTCCATCACAATCCACTAACTCACCTCCTTTCAGTAAAGAGGTTACTGATGCACCACACTCACTGAAATTATATCTGAAGGGAAGTTTTCAGAGCGTTCCTACCCTGCTCAACCACAGTATTTCCTATTCCATTTTCTATTCAGCATGACCACAAATTAATTAGCTGTAAAATCCAGATTCTCACAACAGCAATAAGTGATTTCATACTTCTGTTTTTTCAAGTGAATACGTAACACAATAATTGATGTTAGCATTTCCCTATGGCTTTGTTTCCTTTATTTTGGAGCTCTACAAACTTTTCATAATTTAACACCATCATGCACAAATTTTGTGGGTTCCTAAAGAACTAAAACCCAACAATTAGTGGTTACAGCAGTATCAATTATTAAATATACTTTATCTACAAACTGAAACATTAACAGCTTTGGCTATTTTCACAAACCATCCTCTTCTGCAGAAAGATCTGTGGCTGATACAGCTTCATCCTTCTGCTGGAAGAATAAGGAATTCCCTCCTGCCACTGCCTGCGGGAGAGTTTCACCTGCGTCCTGACACAACAAGGAGACCTGAACTGTCCAAGGAGTACCATGGGCGGCCAGCAGAAGAAACAAGTTTCTGCCTGTGCCCCCACGGCTGCCCTCAACGCCAGGAGAAGCGGCCGAGTGAGGGACGGCCTTGGCGGGCGCCAGAGCACCTCAGGCGCAAAGGGCCGGGAGCAGGGGGAAGCCCAGCAGCAGAACCAGCCGGGCCGGGCGGCGGCCGTGCCTCCCGCGCCGCCTAAGGGCCCGCCGGGGGAGGAGGGACAGGGGCGCGGCGGGACGACCCCTCACGCGGTGGCCGCCACAGCCGGGCTGGGCGGTGCCGGCAGGTTCCCCCAGGGCCCCGGCCGCTCCCCAGCGGCCCCTCACCTTGTCACCGTCCATGCCCGGGCGGCCGCCGCCGCCCCCAGCCGCCTCCGAGCGGGCAGGAAAGCGGGCGGCTGCGTCCGGGCCTGCCTAGCAACAGGCGGCCAGGGGGAAGCAGCCGATCGGCCGAGCGATGGATGGAGCGCCTCGAGAACAGGAGGATGCTGCTGCCGCAGGGGACTGTGGGAAGGGGAGAGGGCGCGGGCGGCGGTGTCGGGCGTGTGTCATGGCGGAGATCGCCCCACTGTAGCGCGGCAGGACGGCGTCTGGCCAGCTCCAGCCCTTCCTCAGCGAGAAGCGGCGGTTTGGGATGCCTGTAGGAAGGTGTTCCTCCTGGAATCGGTGCCCGGCTGGGTTTCCTCAGGCGGAGGGGGCCTGGGGAGGGCTGGGGCCTGCCGAGCCCCGTCCTGTGCGGGGGGACGGGCCGCCGCCAGGCCGCCTCCACAGCGCCCGTCTCCTGTTCGCTCCTGACCGCTGTGGGCTGAGGATAGCTCCTATTCGGAGCTGATTCACTTTTAGTAAAGTCATGTACGATTACTGTGGAAAAAGAAACAAAATGTTAAGTGTGATATGCTTAACTTAAATCTGCCGTTTACCGGATTGTTTGGTAGAGGCAGGCGTGAGGAACACCTGTACAAATACAAATGTTAATAACATTCCCACTGTAACAAATACTGGAGCTATTTTCTGCAACACAGAGCGAGTGGCAGTTTACCAAACACGTGAAACAAACTCGACCTAAACGATTGCCTGCAGGAAAGGTGTGTGCTTGTTTTCCAGCGAATGTTTACAACCTATTAACCTGAGCCATTTAAAGGACCAGAGGAAATTCCTCCGGGCACTTTAAACTTTGTTGCCTATTTTTTAAGAATTAAAAAAAAAAAAAAATGTAACTATTACTGCTAATACTCAATGTTTGTAGAAAACTGACAACTGAGGGGAAAAAAAGCAAAGGAAAAGGTATTTTTGCACTTGAGAAACATTCCTGCTGTAGTTCATCAGCACTGACTTCAAAAAGATAAAATTTAACCCTTTATACTTGGCCTTAAAGAGTCAGTTGACAAATACATAAAAGGCCTTGATACAGTTGCTTCCTGTTCATGTTTCCAGACTAAATTAAAAATGCTTTGAAAGTTGTCTGTGTGGACTATGAAATATTTTCCTTTATCATGTTGCAGAAAAGCAAAGGCAAATTAAGCAAGCAATTAGGAGAAACAAAACCCCCAAACCGTTGATATTTTATTTAAAAAAAAGCCCCAAACAACCAACCACCATTAACTGTAAGTATGACCTTTAAGGGCTAAATGACCCTAAATAATGCCCTAAATATAGGCATCAATGCACACTGAATTATTTATAAATATTCTTATGAAATATTTAGCTGTCTTTGCCAGAGCAATAGTAATCTATAAGCATTTTATATATTCTTCCCTGAGCAAATAAAAATGCACTTCCAAGCAATCTTGGATTAACTCAAAGAGCGCTAGCCAAAATGGTGACAGTGCTATAAACACATGGAACTAGGCATCTGCTTAGTAAAGGATACTCTATAGACATGCTGTCCTACATATAGAGGCTGAAGGAAAAAAACTACCTTCAAGTACTCCAATTGAACTTTAAAAACAATATAGCAAATATATAGAACAAAAACTAGCAACTGTGACAGCAATACCAAAGACTGGACAGAACAAACACCTTTTTTCAAGTTCAGGTGCTACCATCTATCTTTAGAATATGCATATGTGTTTGTTACCAAAGAAAAAAGAGTTTTGTCTGCCAATAGCTTTCTATTCCCCCTAGCAGAGTGTACTAGTCAAGCAGCTTTATGGCAAAAGAAAAAATAGAGATATGCGAAGGCACCACTAGAGGGTTTGGAAAGAACTTTTCAAAGCTTAAAGCCAGAGATTAGACTGAAGTTTAACTGCTGCATGAGAACACAAGCTGGAATAACATCTTTGGAATAAGAGAACTAAAATTTGTGTATGTTTAAGTGTTTCCACCATGTAATAAATGACAGTTTCTCACCAATGTAGTGGAAAAAACTGAATACATGAGTAGTTTTACTGTTTTTATAAAAATGGGTGTTAGAATTCTGTGAGTAAAGGCAATAGAATGACACATATCCATTGTATTACAAGACAGCATAAAAGGATATCCTATCTTGGAAAGAGAAGTGTGTTGTAAACAAGGCTTTTGGTAGCCCTGGGAATTTTAATACGATTTTAGATTCTACATGCTTTTCTCTTGTCTGGCTTGGCACACATATTATTCACCTGCAGTATTATCTGAAAAACAGGAATATAAAATAACTCGACTTTTTACATTCTGTAGTAATGACCTATTTTTTGTCTTTAGATGGTCCTCTAATCCTGCAAAGCAATATTGCTTTTTTTTTTAACCTCTGTATGGAATGCCATACCACAGCATTACACCAAAATCTACCGGAAATATCAGTCGTCATGGGGACAACATGGCAACCCCACACCATGATTAAAAATGATTATTCTTTTATTATTTAAATAAAATAATGCTTTATTTGAATAAAGGAAGACACTTGTTAGGATCTAGGCTTTGTAGCTATATTTTCCCTCTTTATTTTAACCATTTCTGCTGAGGCCTTATGAAGATGAGAAGAAAACTCAAATACTACTATCAATGTAGGTGCACAAATGACCTTTTGGAAAGCATTCAAAGTGCTTATGGTCAGTCCTCCTGGTTCATAAATAGAAATGGCAAAAATGTGGATCTCTTATGCCTTTAATTTTGAACTATAACTTTTAAGAATTGTGTTGGGGGGAAAAAGGAATTATGATTACTGTGAAAAATTATTGAGAAACACATTTTAATGGAAAATATTTCTGTCTTCAGGAAAAATAAATATTTGAGGATCTTATCAAATTGATAAGTTGAGAGTACAACTTATGCATTCAGTGAAACTGTAGCCACATTGGGTGATACCAAGGATCACACTTGTATGGTTTTGTTCCAAACAGAAGCTCTGTATGCTGAACAGCTATGGTAGAGTCTTCTACCATATCTATTAGATAATTTGAAGCAGGCAGAAAATATCTGTGCTCTACACTAAATAATGTGAAGCAGGTTGAGACAGCTGGATAAAATCAAACACAGAAATGGTGAGTATTCCATCATGAGAATTTACTAGGATGAAACTTCACGTAAGCTATGTTTCCATTAGTAATTCAAAAATTTTTAGGAAAAAACTCCTGAGTAAAAATTATCAGATTTCTATTCAATAAAGATTTCTATTCAATAATTAAAAACCTGTAGAAAAAAGCATCAGACTGAGATAATGGTGTTGGGTGAAACAAGGTATAATATCAAATATTGTTCTTCAGGAAGATTTACTGTTACTGAAAACAGTCAAGAAGCAATAATTAAAATTGCTTCCAAAACATTTTTTCTTGTGTGAAATCTAAAGAAGTCAGGGAAATTTAGATTTTCTTTTTCATCGTATAAACTGAATTTTGACATTTTTCTCATCCTCAAAAAAAACAGATGTATAAATAAGATCTTTTGGGAAGTTATTCTGAAGAATAGTGTGGGTACTTCCTGGAAAAAAGCATCATGGCAAACTTATGTGATGCAAGGTAAAGATAAACACAGTGAGATACTACTTTGACTCCAATGGAAGCTACTGAGATGGTATCTGTAGATGATAAAATTCACTATAGAATACTTAAGGAAAAGCTGGAGTAATTTCTGTGCCAAAAGTGAGTATCTTCAAGAGTTCCTTATGCCTTGAAGACATAAGTATTAAAAAAAAATAGAATCAGGAAATGACTTAACAATTCCATGATTCTCAAGCAAATTATTAAACAATTTACCAGCACCAAAAAGACTAGAAAAAACAAATAACTTGTATTTATAGAGAACATTTTATGAAAAATGTTGTAATAGAGTAACTGACCCTAATTTATGCCCTAGCAGCAGAATTTATATCTTGATTTTAACAAGACTCGTTTGTACCTATTACAATATTGGCATGCTAATTTCATACCACCCAGTTTCTTCATCAAAATATTGTGTGGGGCCAAGTCAGTTATCTACAGAAGTTCTAAGAAGTCAGTGGTAACCTCTTTATCAGAACTTTCTAATGGTGTTACAGATAAATGCTATCAAATTAATGCACAAGATCTTGCTTCTGTTTGCCTAATTTGATTGGCACAGTATCACCTACCTTTAGTTCTGATTAATCAAACGTCTGTATCAAATCATCTGCCCAGGATTATGTGTTTGGCATCCTAAATGCTACAATGAGATTATTTTTTTTTCTGATGTGCTTCTCCAGTGTGTTAATACTGACTGTAAAGGGTACTCCTCTACAAATTCTATATCCAGATCATTTGCAGAATACACAGCAAGGCATAAAGGAGAAGGGACTAAGATGCAGCTTATGGTAAAGTGTTAGTTGGCAAACGTCATGTTAATTCATTTTTTTTTCTTATTTTGAATTTTCGTTTTCATTTGTGGTATAGTTCTGTTCTGCTTCAGATACTGTGAAATCAGATAGGGAAGTAAAATGGATCAACGGAGTCCAAGACTGTGAACAAAGGGCTTGAAAAAAAAGAAGATAAAATCACATAAAATATGGCCATTTGTACTAGGTGCTACTGAAACTCCAGAGTGAGGAGTTCACAAGAAAGTCTATATAAGCAAACTAAGTAATTAGAAGAGGCGTACAATAAATGCCAAAAATCACCCGCATCTGCTGTAGTTTGATATTATTGGTACACAAAGGAGTCACAGAATCACCCACAGTGATACCCCCAGTTTAAGGTAACAAGCTTTTATAGGGTTTTATTCTGCCCTTCCATCCCCTCACTGTTACAGCCCGTTGGTGTTTTGCGTTCTTTGGAAAGTAAAGCAAGTAAATTGTCATTTGAAATTCTTGGGTTACCATATAGTTGTAAAGTGGTGATTTTGTTACTCCTTTTTGTATCATGTGGTCGTTCTGAATTTTCATCTTGACTAACCTAATTATACAGGTGGATAACACACGGTGTGGTCAATAGTAGAGTGACATGAATCTATGGCCAGAAATTGTTTTTGCTTAGAATGGCCCATTGTGTCTAATTGCAGGCATGGAGGGGATTTAGAATTATAGAAGAGCACCTTCAGTTCTCAAGATAGGGATTCTTTTTCCAATTCTGCTGTGCAGCACTGAGCAAACAACTTTTCCTTTTGGGCCATTGCCTTTCTGACTTTATATTTCTCTGGATAATTGAAATGAGTTTGCTTTCACTTCTTAAGGAAGTGAAGCTTATGCAGCTTTCCTATTTGTCCATTTGTATGTGTTTTCATAACTTTTCCATCTATTGGCTAAATTCATTCTCCCCTCTTCCCTACTTGCAAATACTAGTCTTATAAAGTCCTACAAATTCTGTGAAAGTTGTCAGCTGAAAAGAGGAGAAAGAACCCTCATTCCCACTGAGTGAAAGGCTGGCTATTTAAAGCCAAAAGAAAAAAAAACTCCTGATAAATGCCAAGTTTAATCAGCAAGTGTGTACCAGCAAAGTGATTAGCAAACAGTTAAGGACAAGCAACAGCTGCATCTTCCAAAACTGGTGGTTACATTATTGAAAAAAATACAGGAATTGTAGGAGGAATGATGTGGTAACCAGGTGTTATGTGATAAAGTGACATAGGGCACAAGCCTGTAGAAAATAATTTATTTCTACAGATCAGGGCTTGTGTAATCCCCAAGAGCCTGGATCGTGGGTGCCACCCGAGGTAACCCTGTGTGACACGGTGACAGAGGCGTCAGCTTAATCTGAGGATGTGTGAGCAAAGCTTCAGGAAACACCTGTTGTAACTAAGGAGTAGAGCGACCGACCGGCCTCTAGTGCCTCAGAGTGATTGATCCGTTGGTCTTTTAACAACATCCCTCAATAGAGAACAAAATAAACCACGGAGCTTGTTCCTGGAGGGTGTAACAGGTAGCAACCCTCCCACCGCACACACGACCAGAGATGGGGCGATGGGGTGGTTCCCCGGGAGGCAGCACACACCAGCACATTCGCGGTTCCCGACACCTGGGCAAGCTGGTTCCGCTTCGTGCCACTCACCAACAGCCCGCTTCCTCGTTCCGAGCCGGGGGTCGCCCCGGGGAGGCCGAGCAGCACAGGCCGGTGGCCGTGACGGGCGGGCGGCTGGGCTGGCTGTCCCCCAGCAGGGCGGGCCGAGGCGGCGGGAGCCCCGGCGGCGGTGAGGAGAGCTGGGCGAGAGGCTGCGACTGCCTCCTCCTGGCCTGGATCCCGTCGTGCGGGGCCAACCCCCGCTTCCTAGGGCGGGCCTGGAGGGGAAAGATGAGAGAGAGTAACGCCGCCCGGGCCCGGCAGAAGGGAGGGGGCGGCGGGACGCCCGGCTGCCCGCGGAGAGGCGCGGCCGGGCCGGGCGCCAATAGCGGTGGCCGGGGCCGAGGCGCCTCCTCGTGGTGGCACAGCCCCCCGCCCCTCCCGCCGCACCTCCCTCCCCGCGGCGGCGGCGGAGGTTTGGGCCGGGCCTCCCCGAACGCGGAAGCGGGCGGCGGTTGGTGTCGGTGCGCGGCGAGCGGGGCCGGGCGCAGGATGCGAGGCGCCGCCGCCGCCCTGCCCCCCTGCCCGCTCGCAGCCAGCGCCCGAGGAGAAGGAGGAGGAGCGGCGGCAGCGGGAGGAGCGGCAGCAGTAGTAGGAACTGGCGCTGCGATAGCATGAGCGGGGCCGCGGCTAAGCAGACCCCCAGCGTGGGGTCCGCCACGGATCCCGCCGCCGGGGAGAAAGCGGCGGCTGGGGACTCGTTGCCGGAGCCGCCGCCTCCGCTGCTGAGCGTGGATGTGACGGGTTTGGTGTCGCAGTTCGCGAGGAGCTTCGTGCTGATTTTCCCCGTGTATGTGCTGGGCTACCTGGGACTGAGCTTCAGCTGGGTTCTCATCGCCCTGTGCGGGCTCTTCTGGATCCGCAGGCACCGCGGCGGCAAGACCTCCCGCCTGGGCCGGGCGCTCGCCTTCCTGGAGGACGAGGAGGAGGCGGTGCGGCTCAGCGTCTCCTCCGCAGATCTGCCTGCGTGGGTGAGTGGCCAACACCCTTCGGCGCTTCCGAGGGAGCACCCGCGCCCGGAGGGCAGCGCGGCCGCCGGGCGGGCCGGGGCCTGTCACCCCCCCGAGAGCCGCCTGACGCCCACCCCCGGGGCGGCCCGCTCCTCCCCGGGCAGCGGGGGAAGAGGCTCGCTACAGGCCGGAGGCCAGAGCCCCAGAGCTGGCTTGGCGGAGGAGAGGGGGTGAGGAGACGGCATCTCCCGCGCCCCTAAGGCTGCTCGGCCCGGTTTGCCATCCTCTTTAGAGACTTGGCGCCCGGCGGCGGGAGCGGCGTTGCCGGACGCGGGCGGGCAGAGGGACCCTTCTTCCGCCGCACCGCCTGTCCCCGCCACGGCCACCTGGTCCGTTAGCGGCCGCCTCTGCCGTGTGGTGACAGCCCCGCGGCGCTGCCGTGCGGCGCTGAACCTGTCATGGCCGGGGTTTCCCTCCCAGAAATAAACTTTACCTCAGGGTTTGGGTTTCTTCTCCCCTCAGGTGCCGGCGAGGCACACGCCTCGGATGTAGCGAGGTCGCTGCAGCGCACGTCGAGCAGGAATCTTTTCGGAAAAGTTGAGATTAGAGGCAGGCAAAATCGTTATCTTAGCAGTTTTGTGGTTTTCAGCAAAGCATCGCTTAATAGGGAGTGACAGAAGAACGAGATGGTGTTTCTGGCGGGGTTCAGGTTGTGACGTGAGGACTGAGGTGAAGGGGCTCTGGTGGCCCTGTCTGTGCACTGCTTTTAAAAGGTTTTCTTCAGAAGTGGAGTCTTCCTTTGAAAGATCCAGGCTTCCTAACATGCCTTTAGAACTGCCATTTTTTATTTTTTTTTAGCTGAAACTCGGCTTCAAAGTTCAATACTTTTTATTTGTAATTTTTCCTGTGGAGCATTAACAGTTTTTAAAGTACGGCTGACAGCCGGCTGCCCGACAGTGTCAGTGCTCAGCCAGGCCTCTGTGTGCCCTGGTCTGCCCCGGTGACCTGCTCTGTGCAGCTTGCTGCTCTCTTAGTCTCAATACCTGAGGTCCTGAGGGTTTCTGCTCAGTCTTTCTGCATGGTTTCTTTCTTGACTAGTCTCTGCTGCTCAGTAACAGCCATCCACATCTCTGCTAGATACTCTGCAGTGACTGTGCATCCAGCAGTGTTGCAATGATAAGTGTCCAAGTGGCTGTTTTCATGTGACCAAATTGCCATACGTGGTGTGACCTGTCCCAGCTCTGCTAAGGAAGTTATATGAGTTCAAGATGTCTGAAGAGGATATAGGGTGTAGGTGTGACATGGGAGTCTTTTTTAGTCCTATTTCTTTGTATCTTTTACTCAAGTTGTAGTGGAAGGTCATGATAAAAATGGGGACAGTGTTTAAAAGAGATGAAGTGGTTTTGCTGCTTGAAGCTGAGATGTGAGTCTTTAATAACATGGTTAACAGCTCTTATGTTAGCTTTCTGTTGTGATTTTTTTTCACCTGTAATCATGCAGCCATATAATGTAAGTGTTCTGGTTTGGTGCATTTAAAATTAAATAACTGACGCTTGATTTGTTGTGGAGGGTTGTATATAGTAACTATCAGCTGGTAACTAAGCAGTAGATACTCAAGCTTAGTGCTGTGTGTAAATTTTATTTTAAGTCACAATTTGTTTCCTTTGATAAAATGTCAATTAATTCCTGTGTGGAGTTGTCCAGATAAATAAAGATTTAGAAAGGGACCTCAGAGAGAGGAATGAGTGCTGGCTGCAAACACCTGCATATCCTATGGTATTATGAAAGAGCAACTGATCAGTATGCAGGGTTTCCCCAGAAGTGTGACCTTCTGATACACCAGTTGGCAGACATATTGTAAATCACTGTTGGGTTTTTTTGTGGGGTTTTTTGTTTGGTTGTTTTTTCCCCTCTTTAATCATATTCTTAAATTTTAAAGGTCTTGGTTATTTTCTTTCTGCTGACATATATCCTATATTCTGGAAGTGTCATGCTTCCAAATAAATGTATCTTCCAGATGAAATGAAATCTGAAGAACAGAAGTCTTCTGAGAACTGGAGGCCCACTTAAATCAAAAGTAGTCTTCAGTGTCTGCTGTCATAGTCATTAAGCTTTATACGAGTCTTTTTACTGCCTCTGTAATGTGTCTTGGAAAACCTCTGTTCTCCTTATTCTCCTTCCTTCTGCTTTATGTGTGTTGTCTTGGAGATTCATGGATTTCAATTGTATTTCAGCTCAGAGCTCCTGGATGGTATATGGAGCCTGACATCTCTTTAGTAGGTATCAAGTTTATACATCTCAGTGTGGATTCTGAACTGGAGTATGTTTCCTTCGTTTCTGGTCAGGGAATAAATTACTTGAGTAGAGCAGTGCTGTATTGTAAATATAGGGAACTTTTTACTCTTCTGGGACTGAAATGGAGATGTAATAAACCCTTTTTCAACTAAAGTTATGTAACATCCCAAACATTTATTTGACATGTAATATCTTTCTGGGTTCTTGATTGGAAAAGAACTTGAGCTGAGCAGCCGTGTATGTAAGGGGTGATTTCCTTTCCCCCACCTACCTTGGGATTAATTGCTGTTTTGGCAATTCATGTTAAGTATTCAGTAATACTGCAGTGAGCTATTTATTTTTAAGAAAATGGTTATTGCAGGAGTAATGAATTAAGATTTTTCTGCTGGCAATATGCTCAGTTAATATTTGAAAATGATACTGTTGTGCTATCACCCTAGAGTTCATAATGTTGATTATTATTTTCCTAAATTAGATTTACTTCTTCTATAAGCAGGTGATTACATAATAGGAATATTCTGTATTGTGCATGTAAGATGAATTAATTCAACATGAATACAAGTTATGTTATTTAAAATGTCAACACTGAATTACTTAAAATGTATGTGCTAAAAAATATTTTGTTTACCATCTTGAAAGAGTAAGATTTGTACTCATAAACTTGCTAACACATGGTTATACCTCTGCTGTGTGTTTGGAAGATGTTAGTGATTATAAGGGGTGGGAGGGAACAGAGGTGGGTGCTTTTCCAAATTATTTAAAACTAGGCAGCAGAATTTACAATGAGAAAGGATTGGAGATCAAAAAAATCTTTAAATAAAGTTGACATTTCCCCTTTCTTAGCGACAATTTTATACACTAGATGTATTTTATACTGGAATGAATGTCGTTAAGCTGCAAACATATGTAAGGAAAGTGGCAATTTAAGAATCACTGCTTAGAGGATAGAAGGTAGAAAACCAGGACTCTCGATTTTTAAAGGCCAGGTATCATGTTGCCTTTTATTTTTAAAACAGTAATGGAATTTCATAATCTAAGTGGTACAACAAATTTACTTAGTTCTTTCTCAGAACAACCAGAAAGTTAATCTAATTTTGCCATTGTGAGGGTTTTCGGTTGCTTAATGTGACATTATAATATGCCAACATATCATGTTCGACATCTTTTTGGATAAGTGAAGCTCTGACTCCTGTTTTTTTCGACATAAAAAGCGATGCTGTTTTGTTGTTTGTTGTTTTTTTTTTTCCCCCCCCCAGATTAATTGTAAATTTGGCCTTGCACCAGGAGCTGTATCTGTGTGCAGTCTGTCAGCAATCAGCAGGAGGCCAAAATAGGAATCGGTCTAAGCATTTTTAAATAATTGATTCTGGAAACAGATTTAGACAATTTTCTTTGTATCCCTAACCATGTATTATACAGAAACAGACACACTATATATCATTATAGTAAAAGTAATGCCATGTTAAAACATTAATTACAAATCTGCTATAGCATTTTTGATCCTACAGACTCACTTGAGTTTCTGCTCTAGTTTGGAGAGATTTTTACTATTTTGTTTTCTCTTCTACTTAAGGTAAAAGGAGAAATCCATCTAAACCTAAATAGGTGTCTAGTCACCTTTTAACTAAACTGATTTACAGTCCTATTGGAAAGAGATCCCATAGATCTTCTTTCTCTTGGGAAGCTGTATGAAATTGTTCTGGACTGTTGAGTGTTGTGAGTTACCATTGAGCTGCTATGTGACTGCGACATGTATCGGGGAGAGATAACATCAGCATGTGCCCTTTTTACTAGATGCTGATGTATAGCTGCAATAATCAATCAAATAGTTATCAACCCATGTTTAGTTGAGTGTTTTTGCAGTGGTGATGTTCAGTAAAGCATGACTTCAATGATAGTTGCATATTTCTTAGTTGAATATTGTATTGAATGTTAAACAAACTGCCAGTGTTTAGGGGATGAGGAAAAAGCAGACTTCAGGACACCTACCTGAAAAAGGAAATTGTGATTTATAGCTATGAAATTATTTGTATTTAGTCTTATGTGTTAGAAGAAAATATTCATACATTTTTTTTTTCCCCCCAAGCCTTTCCCTGAGCTTCTTGTCAAATAGCCCGATTATGTGGTTAGAGCAACAAAGCCTTTGGTATTTACTGCTATTAGGAAGGTAGACCCAGTGTCTGTAGAAGAAAAAAGGTTAGGTGGCTCTAACTGCAAGGTCATATCCTGTGCTGAGTGACATTTGCAGAGAAGGTTGAAGTGGTTAGCTCTTATGTGTATTCGATATGAAGATTTCTTAATGATGTAGGATCAAGCTTGTTAACTGGATCTTTGGTAGTTCAGGACAGGAATGTCCAAAGAATCCCTGCTGATGGGTGTTAATGATGAACAAGTGTACCTCTGCAATGCCATGTTTGTTTTTAACTGACATAGGACAAAAAGATCTTCCTCTTATTTTATGATTGTACCTTGGGTTAATGCTGTTATTATTGTAACTGTAGGAATTGTAGGTGAGGTTTTTATACAACATGCTAAAATACGTGAAGGAAGGCTGTGAGGCTTTGTGACACATTCTTCTGATCCTTTCTCCAAATGTTAGTTGAGCATGTTAGATTGAATTTACTGAGGAGTGATTTATAGGAAAAATGACTTCCGTGTATGGCTACTTAATGCTAAGCTGGATCTAGTCAGTTTATATGGTTACTACTGCAGAGAGCCGTATACTGTAGGCTGCCATCCTGCATCTGGAACGTATGAAGGGATGTAAGAATAGAATAATAATTTGTGAGTACTTAACAACTGAAGTTCACATCCTTCTGCCTGATATTTTTTTCAAAACTGCCTTCTGTTTTAGGTGACTCAGTGTATGTATATGTACGTATGTGTATTGTGGGTTGTGTGATTTCTTTTTTTTTATGGTGGTTAGTTTTTTTTTTTTAAGGAAGAAGCTTAATTTAGTTCAGTATTACTTCTTGTAGTTAAGAAGGTAACCTGAGTAACTTTGTAAGAGTACTGCATAGTTAAGAGATGTGTGAATGATGGTTTTAAGAATGGAGAACTAGAGAAAAAAAAGGCATTTATGTTGGAAAATTGATCTTTGTGTTTCTCAAATACAGTTTTCAAATTTAGTGTCTTAAAAACTCTGCTGAGATGATGTCTGTCACGGAACAGTCTCTCATGCAGTAGTGTAGTAAGCATCACTGTGTGATTCATATGTAAAGATCTTTTTCCAGAATATTTATGGTAGAAGGCCGTGTGATAAACTGATGTTTATGAACATATCAAAATATTAAAGAAAAGTACTAATATAAAAGTATTAGTATGCTTCTTGAATGTTTTTAGGTGCCGTAGGTCTTCTAAATATATTTATATAAGACAGTCTTTTCATATAGCAAATTGATATTATATAACAGTTATTACTGACTTTTGGGACTACTGCAAATGTGTTCTTTAAGTGTGCTGTTTGTCTGAATAACTAAGGAAGATGTGTGCAAGTCTTTTTTTTTAATATTTTCATTTTAGTCTGCTAGGATTTCCATGCCAAAATAGTTTTGCATATATGGGCTGGCACAGATTTAGCCATATTTCCATATTTGAAAATCTGGGAGTCATAAAGATCTCATCAGTAAAGACTGAGGTGTGGAGTATAAAAAAAAGTGTAGAGTATCAGCTGACCTTTTCTGCTTCTTCTGCAAGATTCTTCTCACTTTAAATTACTATTGCTTTCTGAGATTGTTGGCACATCACAGAGTGTGGTTCGATAGCATTCTAAGTTTGTTTTTTTTTTTTTTTTTCTTTTGCACATGAGAGCCTGCTGGGAAATAGGAAGATGAATCAGGGTTACTGTCAAAACATTTTAATTGTAGTTTTTAGTAATGAAAGCCTGTTCTAGAAATTTTAAGTATTCAAAACTATTCTGTGGTGTCCTACTCCTGTTTTTTGAAAGGAAAGAAGAGACAGCATTTTGTTTCTGGTAAGATAAAAATCTTTGACCTAAATGGTTTGATTTCTGTTGCAGTGTGTCTTCCATTTATCAAATCATCACTAATTATAGCATTGAAAAAGTTCTCTAATTGCTGAAATTGCCTTTAGCGTAACTTCTTTCAAGCTTTGCGACAATTTTGTGCTGACCATATGCCTGTACTGAATCTGAGGTGTGGGTTTGTGGAAGCTGTTTTTAAAACTTATTTGAAAATATGAAGTTTTAAAAGAATACTATTTTTAAAATATCTTCTGTAGTGTCTGAAACCAGTTTGTCAGAACCTCATCCTACTACATCAAATTCTGAAAGCAGCAGTTAATGATTATAAATTAACTTACGCCATTGATTCAACATGTGGATACAAGGGAATACATAAAATGGTATGATCCTTCTGACAGGATTACAGAAATAAGAGATTTTGTATGAGACGCTGGTAGTTTAGATACAGAGTTTTTTGACCTGTGAAGTCTCATCTTTCTCCTTGTTTTTCCTTATTGTTGGACAATGTAAATTAAGTCTGATAGTACCCTTTCCAAAGAAAGTTTGGAATGGACACCCCACCAGCAGCTCTGGAGCTTCTCTGTGGCCTAGCAGAAGCCAGCTTCCAGGTTTTATATACCAGGCTTGATAGGCCAGCAAAATTTCAAATGTAGTATATGTAGAACTGCTTTTGCATATTTGGGATAACTACTGCACCACTTGGAAGAAAAAAAGGAAGTCCTTACCTTTGGCTGTTTTTTATGAACACTTAATGAAAATAAAGGATATAAAGATACGGACTATTCAGCATGGAATTGAATGTGAATAAGAACAGTGGGGTAACTATTTTTATAAGAAGAGGGGAGAGTGCTTTTACTTGAAACAACTGTTTGAATTCAGTAAATGATGAAACTGAACTACTTAGGGAGCTTTGGCATTTTATAATTTGTCTAACTCTTGGCTCATATGGCACTTCAATATTTTTGTGTAAGATTTGTTTCAGTTGAATGATGAGAGTGTTCTGTAAAGTTTAGAAAGAAAATGTTGGATGAGGAATAAGAGGGAAGAATCAAGTAAAGAATTTTCTAAAAATGACTGTGTGTCAAATAGTGGAAGCCAGTTGCCAGCTGGACGTGTTTGACAGAGTTTGTAGCTGTCCAAGATGGCATGAACTGACCCAGGACCCGTCTTCAGTCCTATCTGCCATGACTAAATACCTTTCTCATTTTGCAGCAAAAGAAAGAGAGGATTTGGACAGCACTTGCATTTCTTACAGTCTTAATAACTTTTTTGAGGAAGCCTTGACTTCTCACTGGATGAGTCTAAAGCTCTGTTGGGGCAAGCAGGAAAAGATGATAGTGTAATTAAAAATTGGTATATATTTCTTTTAAATAAGAAACCAGCTTAATTTTGTTTTCTTTTCTGGCAGTTGCCACTTTCTCTGTGCTTTGATTTCATGTATGTTGTTCCTTTTATTATGTTTTTAATGTAAGTTTTGTGACTTGTCTTAGCTGGCAATCAAAGAATAAGCCTTGTTTGGTTTTGTTCTCTCTATGTGCTTTCTGTGACATTGTTAAAAGAGAGCAGTGAGAATTGTAAAGCTTCTTCCTACTAACACTCCCTTATTCATGAGAATATATATCAACAGCATCCCTACATTTTATTT
Source organism: Pterocles orientalis (assembly GCA_011057875.1). NCBI lineage: Eukaryota > Metazoa > Chordata > Aves > Pterocliformes > Pteroclidae > Pterocles > Pterocles orientalis. The sequence goes on along the minus strand of WKFP01015194.1, from coordinate 206,806 downwards.
GTATGCTTTGCAGGCTTTTCTCTGCATTCACATATACTTAGTGCAGGGAGAATCAGGGAGTTTAATGGCTACAGGGGATGATTCTGCAGTTTCAAAACAAAGTAAATGTGCACTGCTGACAAAAAGGGTGTTCTGCAGCCAGTTGCGTTTTCCCACTGCCTTCTTGTGTCAGCATTAGAATTTACTTGGCCACCTAATTGTAAGTTTTTTGCCAGGTTTAGTGTTCAGCTGGATCAGTTCCTTGAGTTAGTTTCCTGTGCAACCACACAAGTGTTGGTGCCTGTAAAAAGGAGGTTATGGAAGCCTGTGATCAAGTTTAAAGTGATGTGGAACAGTAGCCTGCATGAAGAGGACCTTCTTGGAAAGACGTGGCAAATAACACAGCTGAGGTGTCTGTGGGGAAGCAAAGTTGGAACTTGAACAGGTTATCGTGTCAATTTGCACATCTAAGTTCTTTTATGTTCTTTTCAACAGACCTTTTAACATAATCATCAAACGTAACAAGCTCTCAGTACTTGGATCCAACTTAAAAGTTGGCCCTGTTTTTAGTGTGTGGTTGGATCAGATGAGCTCCAAAGGTCCTTTCCAACCTGGATTATTCTGTGATTTTTGTTTTTGTTTTAAGTTGTAATTTAAATTGCTTTCAGTCTGCAGTTGTGGCTTACAAATGGTAAACAACATTTTCTGCATAAAATGCCAGTGTTTTCTTACCTATTAAGTGTACTAGAAAAAAAAGATGGCTATCTTTAGAGAGGTGTTTTGTGGGAGGTAGTGAGACTTAAGTCATTCGGATGCCTGTCAGCTAAATAGCTAGTGTTGAAATTCTGTGCAGCAAATTGCTAAAACATGCAATTTTTCAAATGGGACTCCTGTTATTTATATAACCTGTGGAAGATGAGCGTTCCCATATAATGAGTCATTGCACCAAGTTTTGTCTGCTACACCCTGATGTCACCACAAAATTCTCCTTAGGAGTTGAAAATTTGAAACAGGGCTAATGGTTTTCAGCTGAAGCAGTCTAGAATTATGTACCATGAAGCAGTTACTAGAAATATGAAGCTAGTTTGCTTGGCTGAAAATAACTGTCATATGACAGACAAGCATTACATTGTCATTTGGCTGTCCTTATCATATAGCAACATGGGTCAAGTTTACATTAGTTCAATTGCAAGCACTTTCACCTGTGAGATTTGTATTTGCAGTGTAAATTGCATACCTTTGTGCATTTGTTTTAATGAAAACTTTGATTGAGAGGGTCTAGGACAGACTCCAGCACTGTTGTTTTCATGACCTTTCTTTGCATTCCTTTGGTTAGATACTGGCTCACGTGGGTTATCCAAATTGACTGAAATAATTTCCTTTGGGAAGATTTTAAAAGATGTTAACACAACAAAATTAAATGTATTGACAATCTGTTGTCTTGTATTCCATTACCTGTGTATCTTAAAAGGAAGGGGGAAGAAAGTGGGTGAATCTCTAACAATGCGGTGTCTTCCTGTGTCATTTTTAAAAGTAACCACAAGATAAGTTGAAGCATGAAGGTAGCTATGAATTAATTATGAATTAATTAATTGTAATTAATTGTTCAGTGTTATGATCCACACTTCTGCTCTGAAAGTTTGTGAGTGTTCATTTTTAAAGTAGCTTACTAAAACAAATGGATTGTGGATAGGAAAACATTGTGGGGAATGGGGGGGACTCAAATGGAACCCCACTCAGGAAGCTCGTATTGGCTTTCTATTTAAACGTTGTTACTGCTTCTTTGTAATCCATGGTTCTTCGTGCCTTATTTCAGATCTGCATAGCTTGGTGTGAAAAAAAATGCATCTGTGCTTTCTCAGATGCCTTCCTTCACATAGCGTGTTCTTAGACTTAACTTCATCAGCCCTGAGAAACAATAGTGAATAAGTTTACAACTTTATATCCAAAAATTTGACAAGAACTCTCATGTCATTCTTCTGCTGGGAAGAGTATTACAAGGCGTGCTCTGTGCTGTTAGGTTTTGTGCAGGTTTACAGAGCGAACTCTCAGGACTTTTTGGTAGTTAGCAGGTTTGATCTGTCTGTGTGTTTCAAGGAGACTATTAATGTAATCAGTGTATAACACTGCAAATGAGGAACTGTCTTTTCTTAGTTTGTCAATATTTCCTAGTACAGTAAGCTTGCTGGTCCAGAATTTTGAAAAATTGTAATTTGTCTTGAGTCAAGTCTCCTCCCCCAGTCTGTTGATTCATCTTGTTAATTGTTGAATTAGAGTGCTAAATTCTGTGTGTGGCTAGGAAGTTGTCTTAGTTTATTAATCCATTTCATGATGCAGACTGTATTTCAAAATGCTATGTTCCTCACCCAATGACTTTCTCCTAAAATACTTGAACTAGAAAAAGAACACTTTTCCACCCACCCACCCACCCTCTGCCAGTTAAATGTCAAATAGCAGCCAGGAAATGATAAGAGAGTGTTTCATGAGGGAAACAAAAAAAACAGTGTTCAGTCTTTTGACTTGCATGTGTTATAAGAATAGTGATTGATATATTCATTTAAATTGTAGTAATTTCTTGTTCTCTATTTGTTGATGATCGTCTTTATTTTGGTTTATATTTTAGGGGAAATATTTGGGGTTTTGAAAGTGGTTTTGGGGGTTTTATTTAATTTTTTTTTTAGGATGTGTTAGGTTGTGTTGTAGCGATGTGGATGTGCCTAAACATGTTCTTTTGCCTAAACATGTTCTTTTGATAAAATCATTTTTTTATTTCTGTTTTGTTCATATAAGTCTTTATAATGAGAATTTTCTACTAAATGTGGCTATGTACAAAGCTTTTTAAGAGGTTGCATATAATATGTGCTTGTGTTGTTTTCAGGTCTTGACATAGATGTATGATAACAGAAAACGTATTTGCCAACAATTGTTTTTTTCAGTTCCTTTGTGATTTGAAAGTTTTGCAATTATAGTCTGAAGTTTCTTTCTTGTGTGTGTCTGTCTTTCATGAATTCTCTACAGTGAATAACAAAAGTATTACCAATCTGTTCCCCTTGTTACTTTGCTTTACAAAAAAAAAAAAAAGGGTGTTTTTTTCCTTTTTGGTTCATTGGAGTAATCCATTACATGCAGAGCCATAGTAACAGGATAAAAATAGGTTTGATTTGGAAATTGCTTTTTATAGAAATCAGTTTCTCATATAAGAATATAAACTTTAGTTTTACTGTATGAGAGATGAGGAACTACAGAAGTATCAATTTAAAACAGTAGTTCAGAGTGAAGTGATTTGTTTGCAGCGTGCACGTGTTGTTATTGGTGTACCTGCTTCCTTTATACCGAGTTTTTCTGTTTTCTGGCACAGCTAAGAAGGAAGTCTGTTGTACTAGTAACACCATAACAATACTTCTGACAAAGCTGTTAATGGAAGTACAAGTGTATATAACTGAAATCGGGTATTTTGCCAATGTTTGGGGTTTGTTTTTTTTTTTTTTGCTAGTGCTTAAACCTCTGTTGGGTTTGGGGAGAGGGTCTGCACAATGCTGTTGTGGATATTACGCAGGAATGGTAGGCAATTTAGTTAGAAGTTCTTGTTTGGGAATAAGTGTAGGCAGGACCATTAAGGGTTAAGGGACAATTTTTGAAGATGCTCAAACATTTACCTGGGAAATGGGTAGCAGGAAAATTCTGTGGGATACTGGGGAACAGTCTGTGGTGGTTCTGGCTCAAGACATCAAAACTTTCATCTTCCCTTCAAGTGAGTTTGGTATTGGGATGTAGCATGTTTGCAGGTATTATTTAAAACTTTTTTTAGAGTAATAAGTGGAGGCATTTGTTCTTGAAGTGAAACTCTGCTAAAGGGATGGAAGTGATTGTAGCTTTTACTTAGAATTGCTTTAAAGCATTTATCCTCGTCTTAATAACATTGATTCACATCTGTGTCATTGGAGTGTAAGCTGAAAAACGGTAGAATATCATTGAAGCTTCAATTTATTGAAAAGCAATAGAAATTTATCCACTTGTCAGAGAGAGATTAGGTCATCAGTGTTCCTAATGTTAATAAGTTTTAAGCTCTGACAAATCACTTTGGAATTTCCTCTGCTGTAAAGTTTTGATTCTTGATTCCCATGTAACCCAAGCTTCTAGTTTAGATGTAACATGGAAGAACTTAAAAGGTCATTTGGTTTCTTGCTTGAGACTTGCAATACTTGGGGAAATGGTTTTTCTTTTTGTCAACCCCAGCTGTCTTGCGAGTTGTCGTTTGTTCTGGTTTCTTCTTCCAACAATCAAAGTGATGAACTCCAGCTCTGCTTTCTGATGCTGTCATTGTTTGCATTGCCAGGCACATGGAAAAAACGTCCCTGTCTGTCATACTCCAGTGAATGCAGTGTGTAAGTAAAGCTGTTACATTGCAATCTCCCACTGAGTGAAATGGCGAAACCCTCTGTTTTGGAGCAGCTCAGATTAGTCAATGACGTGGGATTTGAGATGTCACTATTTTAACAGAAAGTAACTATATGAGCTCCTGAGGATAAAAGAGAACATTGAGAATGAGACATTGAAGTATGTATTGCAAAGACTGTTTTAATTTTTTCCAACATATTTTACAAGTTACTTTTGATTGGAAACATTTCCATAGGCAAATAGATGTTCATCTATTTAGTTAAAACAAAAGTCTTCAGTTTATCTAGTTTTTTAAAAGATGTCGCAGATGATTGTTAAGCTTCCTGACTATTTGATGGCCTAAAAATTTTTCCAAAACATTGAGCAGAGTCAGGACTGTATCAGATGCAGCAAATCATACATGGCAACAAGAATGGTGGATTTGATTTCAGCATCCCTTTGATGTTGAAAAGAGATAAAATCCTTGCTTTTTTCCTCAGAGGCTAGTTGTACATGGAAAAGCCTTTATCAAATTCCTGAAAATACTTTTTTCTGCTGAAATTATGTAGTTGCAAATTAACTGCTCTTTGTGCAGATTGCTGAAAATAACTGTGGCATTTTACTCAGGGGGTTTGATTTCATTTTAACTGTCATCACTGCATTCTTCTAAACTCAAGTGATGTCTTTTGCAAGACAGCTATTGGATGTGATTAAGAGCTGCGTACGGATCTTAGACTGCTGAAAAAAATCTGTTGGTTGTTCTTGGGCTCAGATTCAAGCCTAAAACAACAAATCAACAGTAAAAGCCATTAAAAAAAATCTATTGCCAATTAGCGCTCACAATGAAGTTTGCTGTAGCAAACCTGCTGGTCCAGGACACCTCATTTCAGAGATGTAACTGTTTCTGGTCTTTAGTCAGTGGGAATGTATGAGCTGAATATTTTGCGGGAGGTCTCTTTTCTCTGTATGGTAAGAACCTACAATAGTGAGGTCATAACTTCACTACTGCTTTTTACATGCCTAAATTTTGCAAAGAATAATGGACAACAGCTGTTAGATTTTAATTAATACATATAGTAAATATTCTGTTGTAGAACTTCTAAAAACATTATCACCGTGCAGCAGCATCTGTTGTACAGTCTGCTGAGAATCCAGGAGCTGTCAGTGACTTGGCTGCTTATATTGCTCCCTGCATGTGCATGGACATTAACCTCTCCTTCAAAAGAAGTGCGGACTAAGGAAGGTCCTGCTTAGGAGCAATCATAGAATCACAGAATGGTTTGAGTTGGAAGGGACCTTAAAGTTAATCTCGTTCCAACCCCCTGCCATGGGCAAGGACACCTCCCACAAGCCCAGGTTGCTCAAAGCCTCATCCAGCCTGGCCTTGAACCCCTCCAGGGATGGGGCATCCACAGCTTCTCTGGGTAGCCTGTTCCTGTGCCTCGCCACCCTCACAGTAGAAAATTTCTTCCTAATATCTAATCTAAATCTACCCTCTTTCAGCTTAAAGTTGTTAACCCTCATCCTATTACTACACTGCCTGATCAAGTGTTCCTCCCCATCTCTCCTGTAGCCCCCTTTAGGTACTAGGAGGCTGCTATAAGTTGTTCCCAGAGCCTTCTCTTTTCCAGGCTGAACAACCCCAACTCTCTCAGCCTGTCCTCATAGGAGAGGTGCTCCAGCCCTCTGATTGTTTTGCTGGCCCTCCTCTGGATTCACTCTAAGAGGTCCATGTCCTTCCTGCGCTGAGGACTCCAGAGCTGGACGCAGTATTTTGGGTGGGGTCTCATGAGAGTGGAGTAGAGGGGAGAATCACCTCCCTCGACCTGCTGGTCACACTGCTGGTGATGCAGCCCAGGACACAGTTGGCTTTCTGGACTTCAAGCACACATTGTCAGGTCGTGTTGAGCTGCTCATCGACCAACACCCCCAAGTCCTTCTCCTCAGGGCTGCTCTCAATCCATTCTCCACCCAGCCTGTATCTGTGCTTGGGCTTGCCCCGACCCACGTGCAGGACCTTGCACCTGGCCTTGTTGAACTTGATGAGGTTGGCATGGGCCCACCTCTCAAGCCTGTCAAGGTCCCTCTGGTTGGCATCCCTTCCCTCCGGCATCAAATAAAGTGGCATAGTTATTCTGGTATTGCCATGGACAATCCCTTCTTGAAGCCAGATTTTAGGGAACTGATCAACCTAGGTGATGGATTATTTGCAGCTTAAGCAGTTGTCTTTAATTGGCAAAAGTTTCTTTCCACCTGTAGAGTTAATATTCAGTTTGCTTTTAGGCACAAGCTGTTTGATTTCCACTTAGAGCTAGAATTTGCTGAAACTAAATTTGGGCATATAAGTCTGAATTAATTGGAAATTTTCTTTATGATCAATACAGGCATCTCCAGAGGACTCTATCTGACTGTAGGAGAAATGTTCCAAGATGTCAGATGTATCTCTCCAGAGGCCCTTATTTCTCTCTATTAATGATAAAGCAGCTGTAAAGTGACTGGATTGTTCTTGGACATGTAAAAGAGAATTTTGAAAATTAGAAAAGAATAATTCAGCAATTGCAATTGCCTACTGATCACCAATATTTGAATCTTTAAAATTGGAGAGGTTTAAATTTGCTGTGAAGCCATATATAGGTAAGAAGGTTTGGTGAGGTGTAAAGAGAGTCTTCCTGTTGTTGTAAACTGCAACCAGCATCTAGTGGGTATGATCTGATATCTCTGTTCCAAGTATACACTGCAAATACCCAGTGGAACAGTAGGTGTGGATTAAAATGCAGATGTGGTAAGCTGAAGTGTCAGTTATAAGCAACTTGGTCTTTAAAGACTCTGTTGTGTGCTTAATGTTATGATTCAATTGTAGGCAGTGTGTTTACAAAGCGATTTAGTACTGCTGTCATGAGTTAAAGTATTATTGATTTATGATGGCTGTTTTTTGCTGCTAAATTTGGAAGTAGAAGAATATAGACTGTTTATAATGGTTGAGTTTGGGGTAAGGAATATTCAAGAGACCCCCAGATGCTTGGGTTATCTTCAACATGGATGATAATCAGTAAAATGAGAGAAGAGGTGACAGCTCTGTGCTGAATTTATAAAAGGAAAAATGTATCCAGCTCTTCTTTCTTCAGCCTTATTGCCTCTCCATCCTGTCTATCAAACAACCCATCAATTCCAGCAGGTTTAACGCTGGAGAGTTCCTTCTCTGCATCCAAGAAAATACTGAATCTTAATCATTCATCTGCTTGCTACCCATCATTTGTTTGAAAGGCAGTAACTGCCTTTATACAAGGGCTAGTGTCAGTTGTGGGTAAACATCTTCATGCAAGCACTTACTGAGTAAGCAATGGCTGTGTGTATAGAAACAAGGTTTTGTGGTTCAGGTCAGGACTCTGTACACTTGATTGGGCATGCGATGTGGAAGTACAGTGACGGTATTATTGAAAATCTTTGGTATATACTCAAGATAGTATCCACAGTTTACTTTTCACTTAAGGGCTGGTTTTGTAACTGCTTCTGTAAAAACTACAGTATATTCTTTCAAAAACTACAGGAACTACTCTCTGAGCATAAAAAAATAAAATGTGACTTTACATTAAAAGCAGATAAATTAAAATGGAGTGTCATTTAAGATATATATGGCCAAATATTAAACCTTCCAAACAACCAGGGAAGGCAGATTCTTTAGTTTCCAGTATTGTTTAAAAATAAAAGCTTAGTTTAGAAAGGATTTATGTTGCTTTTAGAGTTTATGATCACTTTCCTTGTTTTTTTAAGATGGAAAAAACCCTTTAACAGAAGCTGGAGGATGTTTTGATGCAGAGCATTATAACACTACTATTTTGAAAGACTGTATCAGTGATGGTTTGCAGTTATAACATGAGAGAAAGTGTCTGTGTCTGCAGGAATCTGGAATCTCAGGGGGTGTTTCCTGGAACGAAGGCCTGCAAGAATTTTGGTAGGGTGAAGCTTTTTATTTCGATTTAGTCATTTGTATTTTTGTATTTACCACTGATCTCTTAAAAGATGTAATGTTCTTGAAACCTGGTCACTAATTTAAAAAAAAAAAGTGAAACGTTGGTTTTGATTTCCTACTTATATCAGTATTTTTTTTCCCTGGGCTTTGTTCATTTGTAAAGAGTTGCTTAGAAGGACAAGCGACTGGAGAAATGTTGCTGTGTACATAAGTCAAAGGACCAACAGGTTTGTCAAGTATATAGGTGAGTTTTAACTATAACGTTGCAACATGTAGTAGTGTGTTGGAGAAAGGTGCTGAATGCCCTTTGGTAGTCATTTACTCATTTGCTTCAATTCCACTTGCGGGTCTTAATTTTCCTCTTTTCCGAGTGTGGACTTTTTGCAAACTTAGAGGTGCCTGCCAGGCAGCATGCGTCTGTTTGTGGTTGATCATAAATCTTGTAGTGCTGTGAATGGTGTGTTTTGGTATTGAATCCACTTTCTGATGAAAATTATTGTACAGTTGTATAGAGACACTGCAAGCACACATTGTCCTCCTACTTGTTCTGTCTGTAGTCTAGAACAGCAACTTCTGTAAATGTGAGATTCTGTTTGTTTCTATTTTTATTATTTTTAGTGAAAATTGAGTTCAGCAGTGTCAATGTTGAGTCTCAGTGCTGGGCTGTCAGTCTGTTTTTCATGTTGTGTGTGTCTTAGGCACTGTATCCATATTCCAGGGCAGAATTGTGAATGTTGTGTCTGCCTGCTGAAGGATTCTTCCTCTGAGCCTGCTGAATTCATAGGAGTTTGGCAGCTGACTTGACTTGGACCAGGATTTTACCCACTTTGCTAGTTCCAGAATAAAAAAAAAAACCAAACAGCTTTGCATTTGTGTGTGAAAACCTACTGCTTCTGACCTTCCCACAATATTTTTCTGTTGGTGACTGTGGCTGGCAGAAAGCACTGGTCTTGCGCGAGATTTGCACTTGCTGGATGTTACACTGTCCAGCTGCCCTGTGCGTCAGTCCAGTAGCACGAGCATGCTTATTTTCTTCAGAGGATGCAGTTTCCGTACGATACTTCCCTTCTGCAGGTTTGGTTTAAGTACACTTACTCTGCTTTTTCTAAAATAGCTACTTGGATAAGAGGTGCTAAGCTCAGTCATGGGACAGATATTCCAGTTGAAACACAGGCTATCAAAACAGATCCACAATTTGGATGTATATGAGAATTACAAACTCTGGGTGCAGAGTGAAAACATGCTTTTAACACCTTTTCAATATACAATGAAAATACTGTATTTTCTACTTCAAAACCAGGTGATATTACTTGGTGGGGATTTGGTGAGGATTTTTTTTGTATGTGTGTAGAACGTTATCTTCTGTCGTTTGATAAGATTTTTTCCTTTAAAGTATCTTTCGTTGCTAACACATAAGAGCCAAAATAATAAGACCAATATTTAAGGATGACGATACTAGTTAATTTAGTTGTGAGGCAGTCTGGGTTTTACTTCCACCTTGTAACTGAAACAGATGGAGGAAGTAGCATACCTAAGTTTAGAAACTTGGTTTAGCAGGGAGTGCCTCAGTGTCTTTCCTTAGCAACCCATCCTACCAAAAACACACCGAAGCTGCCCTTCCTGGTCTGTACTGGGGAATGGTAGCAAACTCCATGGTTTTAAGGTGGAGTTTATAAACAGAAAGAGGATAATGATGCCTGCAGTTTTAGGGGACTGGAATTCAGTAGTCAGAGTGTTTTCTAGTTATGTATTTCGTTGATCTCATATTTTCAGCCTGACGCTGTGTGAGGATAAGGGCTGCCCTAAAAATCAAGAGCATGAGTTTTGTCTAAGTAGACTTATCTCATACAAGGGAATTTGTAAAATCAAATTAATGTTTCCTTTTTTTTTTTTTTTTTTTTTTTTTTTACTTGTCCTGCCCCAGTCTAAACTGTTCACTGAAAACTTAAAATCGTTTTCCAGCTGGAAAGTAGAAAAGAAGTGTGAACACAGCGATTCAGGAGAAATTACGAGATCTTCAGCTGCAGTGAGAGTAAAGCAGTTTGGTTGGAGGGTTAACCTCATCTCTTGCAGTACTGAAGCCTGAGTTACGATATATAGTACTAGTATACTAGTACCTGAAGGTAATTCTGAAATTAGGCTGTACTGGAAGATGACTCTGCAGCAGAAGGCTGAAGGCTTAAAGGTTTCTGTTTTACAAAGAGGTAATGGACGAGCAAAGGAAAGCTGTGTGGTTCCCTCTAGGAGACATAGCATGCTGTGTTCAGGGTAGGTTTTGAATCCAGATACAACAGAAACCCATGCCAGTGTATTTCCAGATGTTTGGAAGGAAATTGTGTAACCGCTAGTGGTAAAGCAAGGGATTTTTGTTGCATGTGTTGTTCTTCAGGTGATTAAGCCAGGATCCTTCTGGAAGTTAATGACACTTGGTTTTTAATTTCTAGGCTGAACAGCTTTCCTTGAGTTGGGGTTGCAAAGGCTGAGCGTCAGGCTGGGAGTAGGATTTCCCAGTTCCATTACTTACTAGCAGACTACCGTTCTGTCATTCTTCCAGAGCAGATGCTTATAATGCCTATCCCAGAGGATTTTGTTATGGCAAGCTGCTGCAAAGTAGGCGGTTTCTGTGCAGTTTTGCATTGCAGCAGGCGTCCTCCATCTCTGCAAAAATAGCAGCAGTTAGGCAAATTTTATGTAGTTTTCATACTGGTAAGTCAAATTGCTGAAAAGTAATGCAGCTCTTGACAAGCCTCACTGCCACTATGAGCAAAGCATATTTAATAGAAGTTGAAGTGGAAGATACGCATGGAGAAAATGAAACGGTTGTGCTTTGTGATGTCTCGGCATCCTTCAGTTCTGAATTGCATGACTGGCTTCTGGGCTGCCGTTCCAGTCCTATCAGAGCTCTGGAGCAACTTCTAGTCTGGGCTTTTGCAAATGCAGCATTATTTTGCATTGCCAAAGACATTGTTTGCTGTAGAAGTTAGGGGGAATGTCCACATGAGAATATTCTGGGGATATCGCAGGGCTGCAGAAGGATGGATTTTGAGTCCGTAGCTGCCACAACTTCAAGCTGGTCGGGTTTTTGCTATGCTGCTGTCAAAAACTGGAGTAGTGTTAGTTTTCCGAGTGCCGTTCCAGTGAATTCTGTAACTAGGAAGAAAACAGGGGACAGCTTTCTCAATTACAGTCTTCTATACATATTTTATATATAATGTGTATTGTTAAAATATAAGCAAAGTAACATCTTTGTATTATTTAAATGAGAAACATAGGTACATTTAGGGTCAGTAGTAAAATTAAAAAAAAAAATTTGAATATTTTGAGTATAATTGTATGGTTTAATTCTGGCACAGCAGAAAGGCTGGATGTGAGATCCCTCTGCGTAGTTTGGGCTTTAGTTAAATTCAACAGTATGTGTGTGGCTAGCTGTGACTCTTCTTACAGAGCTGCTACCATTTGCAGCATTTTATGAAGACCTATTTTATGCTAGTTTAGCCTGACTTTGCAAAAACCAGCCTATGTGCTGCTAGTCATTTTCCTTGTCTCAGAGGTGTAGTATCTACAAATGTGTTAGGAAATACGTCCTCCAGGGCATACCGGGATGCTGAAGTATGCTGTGTATGCGAACTACTGTTTATTCCGGGTTTGAACTGGTCAGTAAATTAGGTCTTTCTTTAGATCTTGAGAAGAAGGGCAGAGTAACAGAGGTAACAGAAGGCTGCAATGAAATAAAACTTTCTATATCATATAAAGAATCTCAGTTGTATTACTTGAGTTACATTAATTTTATTGTAGTAGCTTTCCTGTGTTAGTATTGAAACCCAGGGGTGTTGAAAAGCAGTTTGTTTCAGACTTTCTACAGGTGCCAACTTGTTTTGTGTTTAATTGCCCTGTTGTTGAAAGAATTATTTTTCACTTTGATGCTCAGGCTGACTCTGAGGCAGATAGTTTGTGAGGCAGTGGAGAATACGGCAGAGATCATGCTGGAGAACTTGTGCTAATAGCTGTCTGTAATTTGTTGTGGCAGCTCTTGGGAACTGCTGAACTGATAGTGGCAGCTCACATGGGATGCCAATGTTTGTGCTGCTAGAATGTTTTGGGAACATTTGGTGGGATACCAAGTATGGGTTTCTAATACCGCTCTGGTCTCGTAGGTGAAAATCTGACTCAAAGGGCATGTCATTCCTTTATTTATTATTTTATTTATTTTTAAAGGTTTATTTTGTTTTTCGATGTGTTGTCCAAGCACTGAAATGGTTTACATTCCAGTTTATAAATAAATACTATCCTTAATCTTGCTTGACATTACAACTCTCTCTCACACGCGTGTGTATTCTTTTGGGTTGTTTAGGTTAGCTGTACTGATTTACGCAGGTTATTCTAACCACTGTTTTGCGAAGTACCCTGTGGGCTTTGATAGTGCATTCAACAAAACTGATTTTCTATATTCAGACTGCTGCTGAATCTTCCAGATGTTTCTGTTGAAAGATATTATGTATGCAGTACACCTCTAATGATTCTCAGTAAAACTGTCTGAAGAGTCCTGGCTTAATCCCTGTACCAAAGACATACAGCATTGTAATACAGAATATGAATTTTGTGCAAAGACTAATCATTTTAATATATTTAAAACTGAAAAAAAAAATGCATGTCAAAGCATGCTAAACAGAAATGGAATCAGATTACCAACAAAATAATGGAAATAGCAGTTGTTTGTTAATTTAGTAGCAAGTGCCTGTGGTTAATTTTGAGGAACCCTATTTATTAAAAAAAAAACCCCTTCTCTTTCAGGAATACTGCAGCCTGCAGTTCTGCAACAGTAAATGTTTAGTGTGTTGTGCCTTGTAATTCAGAAGATATGGGAACTGCAGTATTTCTGGCATTGAAGAAGTTGGGAAAATTGCTAGGATAACCCTGGAGGTAGATTATTGGAGCAACAGGAGGCAGCCTGGATGCTCTGCTTTCACTTCCAGCTCCCCCTTCTTTAGCTCCTATTAGAAAGGAGCGTTTGTCCCCCCAGTCTGTGTTTGAGGATAAACCTCTTCAGGTTATGTGGAGTAGAAATGAATACTTCACCTGCTGCTGAGCCCTGCTTCTCCAGAGAGAGAGAGAGGGAGAGGACTGCTGGCTGGAATACATGGGGTGAAGCCATTAGCCCTGCTCACCTAAAATGTCCTTAGGCCATCCTGCTTTACCGACTGGAAAACACAGGATTGAATAGCTGCTTAATTGAGCTTGAATACCGCTGTATGACACGCTGTATTCTCGTCATGCTGGGATTCTACTTAATTCTTTTACTAAATTTCTCTGGTCTTTTTGAGTTACTAGTGCAGTGAGTTTGGACAAATTATTCTGGCAGTTATAGTTTAAAGAATCATTTAATTTTAGTGTGTTTCTTTCCTGCCACACCACCTAGCTTTAGGTGTAGTAGTTAAATAACGGCGTGTGCTGTGTTCGGAAGGTGATACAGAGCACCAGCGCTTGGCTTCTGTTCCGAGTTCCCTTCTGTGGGGATGCTTTCCCTCTCTGCTGATGATGCATCAAGAGACCGTGAAGACAAATTGCGATACCTTTTTATATTGTTACATTTAACCTAGACAAATGCGTCCCATCCCTGGAGGGGTTCAAGGCCAGGCTGGATGAGGCTCTGAGCAACCTGGGCTAGTGGGAGGTGTCCCTGCCCAAGTTGGGACTTGATGATCTTTAAGGTCCCTTCCAACCCAAACCATTCTATGATAGAGAGGAGGATTTTTGTATGTACTGTTAGCTTTCCAAAGTAAGCAGAAGACTGATATCTAATATAGGATATATTTGTGAAATAACTGGAAAACTAACTGTTCAATAATATTTAGTTACATTGTAACTATAGCAAGAAACTTTGTTAGATTGTGTAACTTTATAATTTAACAAAAAGGTGCTGGTATAGTTTCTTTAAGATCTGGAGCAACAAGTGCAAATGGAAGCAAACAGTACAAATGGAAGGAACTAGATATAAGCACATAATGCTGGCTCTGACAAGTATCTGTTAAAGAGAACTATTATAACATGTTATTTTGAATGTAGTCTACGACTGAATTCTTACCTTTAATCTTTGAGGGGGAATACAAGGGAAAAAAAGCCAATGCACAGTGGTGTGGGGGATTTGATTTGGTTTTTTTTTTGTTTGCTTTGTTATGGTTTTTGTGTTTGTTTTTTGGGTTTTGGTGGTTTCTTGTTTTTTTATTTGTTAATCTAGACTGCTTTTATTGCTTCCTTTTCTTAGTTTGCTGTAATACTCAGTTCATGAGAAAGTGGTTGATTTGTATCAAAAATAGTTTTCACTTTATGGAGTACTCTGGTCAGTAGCAGTAGTTTCATACTTTCAGTGTAGATGCCATTTTTGTTGTTTTGGTTCATGGAAATAATATTTAGGACCTATGTAATCATAACGATTAAGTAGAAGTTAAATATAACTAGAGCTGGCTGATAAATAGCTTTAAGGATGGAGAACACTGCAAAGATAATTTTGAAAAGAAAAATATTTTACAGTGAGGGGGTCACTGGTTAATAATAACTACTGTACAATTTATATTTTAAAGTAGATTATTAATACCTGTAACTTGTGCTGAGAGTAATTCACCATCACTTCCCGAAGGCTGTTGTAACTTCATTCTTTCTGATTTTTCTTGTCAATGCTTGCTTTTGGTGGCATTTATGTACGTATATATAACCTCCCTTATGTGAACAAAGAATTATATTTAGGACAGCTTTTTGTGCTTGAAACTCATTTGATGTCATTTGCTGATTACTGTTTGACTTTTAAAAATTTCCCACCAATCCGTAGTCCATGGGGTTTGAGTTAAATGGTTACTATTCTTTGTCTGTCCTTGTCTTAGTAAGATGCAAATGATCATCTGGGCAGAAAATTGAGTTAATTTAGCTAATATGAAGAGCATATGTAGAGAGTTTGAATGATAAAATAATTGTGGGTAAGAAATGTTTCTGCTGTTACTACGGAAATAGGAGCTTGTTAGTGGTTTTCTTTTGTGCCTGTTTTGTTTTATTATATTCCAGGACAGAACAAGGAACTGCATTCCTTAGGCTCTTTCTGGTATTTTATGGATCATTACAAAAAATAACGTGTCCTGAATTGCGTTTTTGAAAGTGCAGGATATGAGCACATCAGAAATAGGAACTAAACATGAGAGCTGTTTAGAGCTGAGCAACAGCAGTTGTACAAGAAAGCTAAATCGTTTATTTTAATGTGCAGAAATGCATCTTTTGAGCACTTCCAAGTATCGTGTAATATAACTTACTATTTCTGGAACATGTAATATTATAATGTTTTGAACATGGTTGTTAGGGTATTTCTTGGAACAGTTCTCTCTAGTTATACTTCCCTTTGAATAATAAATAACTGCCAAATGGTTGAAATGAGACAGTACTTACCAAACCTGCATGAACAATTTAATAACAGAAAGCAAGTGGAAAATGCTTTTAGTCATTGTCTTTGCTGAAATCTTGACTTCTGTCTCTTTTTGTCATGCTTGTCTAATAGGTTTTATACAGGAGTTAACAGATTTTGCACATCCATTAGTCTGATGCCTGCTTCTATTTCTGGCCATAAAATGTTTGTGCATTTCTCTTGATGCTCTTGTGTCAGTCCTGGCTGATCCAGAGTACCAGCTTCCGTCCCTCAGGTTTTCACCAGTTGTCACTGCATAAGATTACATTTGATATCAAAACCTCTTAAAGCAAAATTTAATATTGCAGTCTCCTATAGTAGGCTGAAAATGTCTAGAATTAGTAGATTGATAAATGTTTATGCCTCGTTTTTAGCCTACCTGGTTGTGGAGCATCCAAAAATTAAATAAAGCTCAACTTTTGATTCAAGATTCTCTGGATTAAAAGTTTCAGAGTCTTGAAGCTGGAAGATTGCATTCTCTTCTCTCTGTTTTTAGTGTCAGAATAGACACTGAATACAATTGAATGATGTTAAAAGTGGAACGAGTAGAAGAGCAAGGATAGAAAAGGGATGAGAAACAGGAATAGATGATATGATTGATTGTATTATTTGTTGCCTCTTAATGTGCAACTGTAGAAGTGAAGTAAGCTTTATAATTAAAGGAGTTGGCTTAGTACTAACTCAAATAATGGTAGGAGCATGGTGGGTGTGGCACACTGAGGGACAAGTGATTATTAAATCTGGGGAAAAATTATGAACCATCTCTTTTTAAGCAAGGTCTTAATAAAGACTGTACAGTAGATAAAATTCAGAAGTAATACATTAGCATGTGTGGCTAGATGTTAGTGTATGTGGCATCTTGATTGCTTCCCAGCCTGTCTCAAGTGATTCTGCACAACCCAGGACTGAACGTGAAGGGTGCTTGGTGGGTGCAAGAGAGAGATGCTGCCTGTTTCATTCCAGTCAGATGTATTGAATGTCCGCAGTGTGCATAGTGCAGGGAACATGGCCTGTGCCTTGGGGAGTTTATACCCTGTATCTGGAAAGCTGGATCACTGTGGAGGAGGACGAATTTAATCTGGGCTGAGATTATGTTTAGGATGGGAAGTCTTTCTCAGTCTAGTGTGGCTCTCCTTTTGGTGTTACCTGGATACGTGTACAAAAGACAAAAAATGAATTGTGAACATGGGAACTCTGTTATGTCTTGCACTACTTGCAGCAGACAGATTTGCTTTTAGTATTTCCATTAATTTTCTTTTCCTTTCCTCATCTAGATGTTTAATTAGTTATTTCTTTTTGATTTATTTTGTTGCCGTTCATTACAACGGCTGTAGTTCGTGTTTTCCCTTGTATGATACGGCTCTTGAGTTCCCAGCCTGTGATCATCACTGATTGCTCTCCTGAGCAACTCAGAGTGAAATATTCATGTTGATCCAACATCATGCTTAAGAGATAAGTCATTATTGAGAATTGGCTATTTTCCATCTTCAGTTTTAGAAGGCAAGTATTCTAGGAGAAAGGTCAGAATGTTACCTGTTAGCATTAGGGTTAACGTCGTATTAGTTCTGTTGGTTCCTTTAACTTTTTGATCACTGGAAACAACGCTAGAACTCTGCAGGACAAAAATTGAGTGGAAGCTCTGTTCAGATATAAACTAATGCACATACAGAAACAGCTTGTTTTGTCGTAAATGCAAAAAAGTATTTTTTTATTTTTAAGAAAGCAAAAATATTCTTGAATTTCTTCTTTTCTAGTACATTCATTAGCAGGGCTTGCTTTCAAATCCAACTTGTTGATGATACAGTTTAAAAAGTGTGTATTTAACTGACTGTTCGCATTTGGGATATATGCATAATAAAAATAACCAGTAGGCACTGCTGTTAAAACCAGTGGTACAATCTGTTATGCTATGAAGAGATTAAGACTTCACAATTCAGTTAAGCAGAGATGTTGCTTCACAAAAGTCAGTATATGTAGGTCACAGTTTTTAGTGTGTTCAAAGGCTCTTTGTGTTTCAGAAGTGTGATCTGCATCTCATAGAAGCTGTTCGTTTCTAAAGAAATGTTTGTTAACTCTGCTTCTACTGAACTGCTTCATGCTTTTTGATTTTTGGGGGTTTTTTTGGTGTGTATATAAAACTAATAACCGTGCTCTCCTTCTGTGTCCAGAACACTGTCTATTCTTCCAGTGTTTAACTGGTGTTTTCCTGGTGTGATGGGTACTTTCCATCCCACGTATATATGGTCATCCTTCTGTCTCTCACTGATTTCTTTGGTTGCTTAGGAAAAGGAATCACTAAGAATATCTTTTGAAGGGCTTTTGGCAGGACTTAAAACCATATTCCTGAGCATCAGCTTCACTGATGAAATATTTCTAACCATGATTTATTGATATTGCAAAAGATCTGGCACGGATGAAAGGAAGTAGAAGTGCAGTCAGGATTCTGTCAGTGGTGTTAAAAACCCTGAAACGTGAGAGTAAGGTAAATTTGGTTGACAGTAGCTGTGTCAGCCATGCTACTTTATTTTTTTTTAAGTTTGTTTATGGTGTTAAAGCCATACAGATGCCACTGTTAAGTATATTCTTGGACTTGTATCTATGCAGTTCAGAGATGAGTTCATATTCTATCTGCTTGGATTCTAATATTCTTGTCAAGAATGTTAGCTGCTTAATATGTTGTTCACTGTATACGTTGCCCATAGGGAGATCCCTAAGCTTTCCTGTTTCATAAGTAGCTGAACATGATTGAATAAGAGGCGTTTTCTTTGTATTAATGTTTTTGTTTGGTTGGGTTTTTTCAGGTCCATTTTCCTGACACAGAAAGGGCAGAATGGCTCAACAAGGTAAGGGCAGTCATTAGCATTGCTTCCAAATGGGAAGGGGGGTGAGGGAAATTTGAGATTAAAAAACCACAGTGAGGCAAGAATCTGAGAATAAAGTAGTTTTAACTTTCTGTGCTCTTTATAGACTAGAAGCTTCTGGTCGTTGATCCAGTTAGTCGTGAGAAAGATTAGATCTGTTTTCATGGTCTTGAAATTGTGGGTTTTGGAGAATGACTTTAAGTGACATTAAAATAATATCAACTGTAATTGTCTGGAAGTCATAGCAGCTGTAAACACTGTCTTTTGTGTTCGACTTGTCTGGGATACTTTCCAGTTACTGTAGGTTCCTGACCTACAATCTAAAAATACATAAATTTTGCAGTTGTGATTTGTATGTGTGGTAATCTAAGATACAGATCAATGTAGTTTGGGCTTTTTAAAAATGTCTTTCATTCAAAGAGCATAGAGGAACATGAGTTAATTAGAAAAGAGTGAGAAAAATAAACTATATGGAATTTTCAGATATGACAGTAAAATACTGTATTTTTTACATTTATAAACCTTATACATGTATTTAAGAAATGCAGTTGACCCTTTTTTTTTAATTATTCCTCTCCTTACATGAAAATAAACTTAGCCCTCTTCACCCTTCTCTGCAACATTCAGCATCAATGCAGAATGCATATGCATTTGTGGGATAAAAGAAGAAAATTCTTATTATTGTTTTTCCTCTTCCTCCAGTGCTTCAGATTTGTGTAGCTGTATAAAACACACAAACTGAGATTTCCAGAAAGCTTTCCTGTATGTGAAAAGAGACCAGTTCTTATGTCTGTAATGAATTGTATAGAAAACTTGTATGTTTATAACTTTGTACAAAATTTCTTACATATGCCTTAAAGAATATTTTTGAGTTATGTGTGAAGTTGTATTCCATGTAGATTTTTTTTATTTCCTTTAGACTGTAAAACAGATGTGGCCTTTTATTTGCCAATTTATTGAGAAACTCTTCCGGGAGACCATAGAACCAGCAGTAAGAGGAGCAAACAACCACCTCAGTACCTTCAGTTTTACCAAGATTGATATTGGTCATCAGGTCAGTGCTTGGTAAATTTTTTTTAAGAGGCTCTGTCTTGTATACCGTTTTCATGTAGCCTGTTAAAATCTACACAAAAATATCTCGGTGACACTTGGTGGTAAGCCTGATTCTAGTTTCTGTTGTAACATTAAAATAAAAATGTGTGTGGCTTTTTTATCAGAGACTTTATTTTTATTTTAAAATTTTTTTTCCTGGGGTCTCTGCTTCAGAAATTTGCCTGAGAATTGGGAGAAGACTCATAGTAACTCCTGGTCATGTGAAGAGTCCATAGCAGCATGATTTTAATACTGTTCATATAATGTTTTACATTAAGTGAGCAGGGACTGTTGTCCTTTTCTTGTCAGATGATCCAAGTGCTATTACCATTCTTGTAACAGGGGGACTTTTGATCATGTTAGGTACCAAGTCTAATGACAAGGCTGCTGGCTCAGCTTTCCAAAGGACTGTACATAACATAATATCAAGGAGCAGATAGGGTTTACCTTCTGTTTGGTCCCATGAAAGAAGTAGTCGTAGTATATAGCCCTTACATGCCCACAGGAGAGCTCGTTTGACCACTCCAAACTGAGAATGTTACCTCTCCTCGCTGTAAGTTTGGCACTACTTACTTTTACCTGCATCAACCAGAACTGTGCTTCTGTTGAGATGTAGCTTAACAGCTTCTTTGTGAAGTTGTCTTCTGTGTTCCTCTTGCTTGTCATAAATGGGATTTTAAGTAAGGATTGAAAAATGTTCCCCCCCGCCCCTGAGTGTTAGGAAAACTGAAGTTAAGTTTCCGGTGTGATGGGAGGGAATGATTTTTCTCTCTTTGTGACTCTATTTCATGTTAATGACAGTTCATTATAGTTTACTGCACCTTTGTGTGGTGGGGTTTTTTTGTTTGTTTTTTTTGTTGTTTTTTTTTTTTTTTTTTT
>WKFP01015194.1:156184-179503 GCA_011057875.1 Pterocles orientalis | reverse complement strand
TTTATTTTATTTTATTTTATTTTATTTTATTTTATTTTATTTTATTTTATTTTATTTTATTTTATTTTATTTTATTTTATTTTATTTTATTTTATTTTATTTTATTTTATTTTATTTTATTTTTTTATGTATATTCATTCTTTTAATTATTTTCTTTTATCCTGCTTTTTCACCATTGTGGCTTCCTTCAGCCCTTTCTACTGTCAAGTTGTTTGTGGCAGGGTATATGCGTTTGCTTTGGACCTCCTATACAGTAGTTTCACTGGGTCTCCAAAACACTTCTTTAGTATTTTTTGCATCTTCCTTTTTTTAGTTTTTGCCTTTAAGTTTAATTACACAAGGAGTGTGTTTTCGTTTAGTTTTTATTGTTCCTGCAGGGATATCGTGTGCATTATGTTCATTGCTTCAGAGTGGTTTTCAGAACCTTCTTAAGCAGCTCCCATGCATTGTTCATCCAATTAAGAACTTCACTCTAGTAAGCAGTTTGACTAGCTAATCAACAAAGCAGTTATTGGAAAATATATTTAAAGATTCAATTTCAGGACCACATTTGCAAAGGGAACGCTTTACCTTTCTCTTACTGGGAGCTTTATGTTAAAAAAATTGTCAAAACTCATGTTACAATTTAAAAGTCTAGTTTCTGGCAACAAGGATGTGTGAGGGAAAAATGTTAACTACTTGAGCAAACAAAGATAAAATCTAAATAAATTGTTAATAAATAGAAATCTTATATTTGCTAATGAGCATGAATGTTGTAAACCTTTGGGAAAAATTAAAGGTTATGGATCAATAGAAAACACGATGAACTGTCAAATTAAATGTGAACTGCAGTAAAGAAAACCTAAAAAGGCTGAGAAATTGAGGAAATGCTTGTTAATAGCCTACAATTGAGTTTTTTTCACCTTCTCGTGACACAAAAAATAGAAGCATTAAAAGAAAGTTTGAGGCTGCAGTTTTAAATATATTGAATTTTTTTTTTTCGTGTGGCATACTTGTCTGGAGAAACTTGCTACCGTAAAAATGGGGTCAAAAGACCTTTAAAAAATAATGAAGATAGTTGAAAGTACAGAATAACAAAACATTGTAATCTGGGAAATAAGTTTGTCATATTCTTTGTTTTTTTTTTTTTCTGGGTATTTCCTATGGGCTACAATGACCACATACAGTATACTGTGCTGCTCATCTGATTCAGTACAGCTGCTGTTACAGACTTACAAGACTGTCCTGTCCTCATTAAACTGTAATCTATCTCAGTGATCTGTACATTACAGAAGTCACAAATATTCCTGGGATATTATGATCTGAATGTATAGAATTTGCTTACTAAATGAGCCTTCAAGTTGTATGTTACGTTACAGTGGAATTCTGAATGGCATCAGCTGTTAATGGACCCAGCCAAATACTTTAAGGGATAAAACTATGTTTAACCTTATAATAAGGTTAAAAGTTGTTGACTTATTAACCTCGAATGCAGTTTGTTACTATTTTTACTGCAGTTTGTCATCATGTTATTACAGATTTTCAAACGAACATATTGCTTCTCAGTCTTCATAACACAAATAGTTCTGATGCTACAAAATGCCAAGACTGAGGTTTCAATTGCAGGTCTACATTGACCTTTCTGCTCTGTGTCATGTTGTTATGTAATTTTTATATAGATATATATATATATATGTGTGTGTGTGTGTGTGTATACCTACTACCTCTCTGTATGGATAGACAGGTATAAATAGAAATTACACAGTTTTAAATTGTGTATTAAAGATTATGTACCTATTTTTAAACTGTACAGTCACACTACATTCTTTCCAGGGAAAGCAATGGTCACCTTTCTTTCACATGGACCCCTGACATGTTGTCGTCTTCCGGTTCCCCAGGCTGGTCATTGTGCCAAAATGACCCTGCACGCTGTTACCTTTTGAGTAGTTCAAAATAAATTCCAATGGTGGACACTTACAAGAATGTCTCGGAACTATTTGTTTCTGTTTAAGCGATTGATAAGGTTTGCATTTGCTTGAAATCCTATAGGCAGCACCCTCACACACAGAGCACAGGAGGATGATTTGAATGATGGATATCCTGAATGCAGCAACTCTTATCTTAGTTTTCTTTTGATAGTACCTTGTGACCATCAGTTGTCAGGTGGAGGGGACAGGTGTCCTGCTGTTCTACTCTTACTGTGATAGTGATTTACCTTGACTTGGTCTTGAAGTCTTGGTCTCACCTGTATGCTTCCGGAGATGATAACATACCTCTTTGTGTTAATTTCTGACTGTTTTTAATGCCAGTGGTGATGTTTTGAGTGGGATACATTTTTTTTAACGATCTTGACTTTGTTATATGTTGTACTGTTTTAACATGCATTTTAAAATGTGTAGACTAAAAGACAAAATTGTTATCACAGCGCAGAATTCAACTAACAGTGTGTTGCAGTTTAGTCCATAAAAATGAAATATATAATCCTTTCTCTTTTAGTTTTGTTGGAAACTGTGAAATTGATTTGGAGATCAAGAGATACTTCTGCAGAGCTGGTGTGAAAAGTATACAGGTGAAATTCATTTTTTTTTCTTTTGATTTTGACATCATCATCACTGAATTGTTATTTTCTGATGAAATAGTTTATATGAAAGAACCATAAATTATGTAGTTTTGTTGCTTACTGTTTTTTTCTCAGCTGCATAAAATATTGATACTGCATAAAAATCTCAATAACAGCATTTAGTTGAAAGGGTAAATTCCTGAATTGTTTTAAGTATATAATATTTGTATATTTAGATGATACAGTGTATCACATACATTTATATGTGAAAGGGTAAATTCCTGAACTGTTTTAAATATATAACATTCATATTTTCCTGTTATATACAGTATTACATACATAACATTTATATGTAAGTATATATTTATAATATTCATAGAATCATTAAGGTTGGAAAAGACCTCAAGGATCATCAAGTCCAACCCAACACCACCTAACTCACTAACCCATGTCCCTAAGCACCACATCTACACGTTTCTTGAACACCTCCAGGGATGGTGACTCCACAGCTTCCCTGGGCAGCCTGTTCCAATGCCTCATCACTCTTTCAGTGAATTTTTCCTAATATCTAGCCTAAACCTTCCCTGGTGCAACTTGAGGCCATTTCCTCTTGCCCTATCACTTGTTACTTTAGAGAAGAGGCCAGCACCCACCTCACTACAGCCTCCTTACAGGGAGTTGTAGAGAGTGATGGCATTTCCTCTCAGCCTCCTCTTCTCTAGACTAAATAACCCCAGTTCCCTCAGCCGCTCCTCGTCAGATCTGTTCTCCAGACCCTTCACCAGCTTCGTTGCCCTTTTCTGGACCTGCTCCAGCACCTCAATGTCCTTCTTGTGGTGAGGGGCCCAAAACTGAACCCAGGATTCAAGGTGCGGCCTCACCAGTGCCGAGTACAGGGGCACAATCCCTGCCCTAGTCCTGCTGGCCACACTATTGCTGATACAGGCCAGGATGCTGCTGGCTTTCTTGGCCACCTGGGCACACTGCTGGCTCAAATATATATACATATATAACATATATAACATTTTTTACTGGAAAAGATGGATATAATTTCACAGCAAGCCAATGTTCGTGTGATGTGTAGGTTCATAAAGGGAACATGGAGCTTAAAATTTTGTTTTATTTAATATTTCAGTGCTAGATGCAATTATTAGTTTATACGTAGTTATTACTAGTAGCCTTGCCTTTTGATATGGGTTCTAAGATTTTCTTAACTTTCTGATAACAGCTTTCTCTCTCTAAGGAGGAAAATTAGTATAATTTTTTTGTGTGTTTTGACATACCTATAACATTTACCTACTTTTTTCTAGTATCTGTGGATGCCATTGTATCTGTTTGTGCCACATTTGCTTGCATTTAGCTGTATAAACTTCATATTTCTACCAAATTACTACTAGTGTGACATGACACAGCATCATGTAGATGAATGTAATGAATTTGTAAGCCCAACTATTTAGTGCCTGTGTTAATTTTTTGTTTTTATTTGGATGATATTTAAAGCTATATGTATAAAATTCTTCCATAATGAAGAATTTAATGAATTAGAAGTGTGAACATCGCCAGTGAATAAATTTGATTTAAAACTTGAACTAAAGTCAATTCCGTTGCCTTTTTTTCCTTCCCTTCCACAGATCCATGGTACTATGAGGGTTATCCTGGAACCACTAATTGGAGACATGCCTCTAATTGGAGCACTATCCCTTTTTTTCCTTAGGAAACCTGTGAGTACTTTGTTTCTGCTCTTTTTGAAGTGCTGATGACAGTAGTCACAAAACAAGGGATCAAGAATTAAATGGCAAAAGGAAGGAATTTGGGAAATCACTACCATTTGGTTGAACTTTCCCAGAAAAACAGTGGAAAAATTTCATGAATACTAGAAGAAACAAAAATTAATTATCTTGGAATTACGAAGCGTCTTGTGTCAAACCTGTCAAATTTTTCTTACAAGTCTTCTCAATAAGGAAAGATCAAGATACCTTCTAGGTTGTTTGTAAAAAAGCTTTTGTTACCGTTTCTCATGACACTCTGCAGGACAGCATGGTCTAAGTTAAAATTCCACAAGATCGGTGCGGTGTTGTTTTGAAAACCATGCTGGTGTTACTGCTAATTAAAATCAGAATGGGTGTGTTGAGATTACCCACTATGATGATTAAAGTTTTTATCCTAAAAAGCAGGTGAGCAATTTCGATTACATTTACTAGTGACCCAATTATGAGAACAGATGAAGCACAGAGCGATATGGAATTGGAATTCAAAACAATTATGACAGTAGCAGAAGTTGGAGGGAGAGAGGGTGTCACATAGATTCAATTAAAAGATGTGATAGACCAAAGTCCACATTTGGGCAGGAATAATAGCAAAACAAAGGTGAGCCAACAATATGTTGCTGTTATGTAAATGGTGTAGCTAGACTGGCACATGTAAATAAGAGTATAATCTGTAAAATGCTTTCAGTTTTAGACAGAGCACTTCAACAGAGATACTGACTGGTTGGAGAGTGTCCAAAGTAGGAAGATGAAAAATAACTTGATCCCTCAAGGACAGACCAAAAGAATGTATTTGTTTAGTTTAGAGAAGACTAAGGAGAACATGTTCTTCAAAAATGTGAAGGGCTCTTACAGAAAAGAAACACACAATCTATTCTGCATATCCATGACAGATAGGATAACAAATAATTGCAGCAAGGAAGATTCAGGCAGGACAAGGGGGATGAGGAAAGGCCTGAATGGTAGTGCTGTGGAGCACTGCAGTAGGCTGCCTGGAGACATAGCGAATATCTTTCACTGTTGACTTTTAAGAACAGACTGGACCTGCAGCCATTAGGATCGACGTAAGTATAGCTCTTCAAGAACCATTTACACAGATGGGCTTATGAGGTTATATCCAACCTAGTGAGCCTTGCAGAAGGTGAGATCCTGGGCATTCTAACTGGCTTTTTGTAGAAGGATTGACCATGAGTTAATAAAAGTCAGAATACTTCTTAGTAACGAAGAAAGGTTTTCATTTTAAACAATATAATTATGTAGAAAATGAAATTACTTTCAGTGTAATATGGCATTTGTGTAGGATTCTACAGCATTTTACCACCTTTTTTGTAGAAGTGATTTCTTTATCTAAATGAAACTGTGACATACTTCAGAATCTTTTGTGTCATTCCCTGTTCTTTACTATTGAACAACAATGAAAGTAGCTGGGGACTTTTCGGCTCAGCCAATATCAATTTGTATCATGGAGTCTGACACCAAAATGATGTAATAGTTTTACACAACATAGCTGCTTGCTCACACTCCCCCTCCTGGGGATAGGGGAGAGAATTAAAGGGGTAAAGGGAAAAGAGACTCATGGGTTGAGATAAGAGGAATTTAATAACTAAACTACAATAATATTGGAAGTAATGATTATTAGGATAATAATAGTAATATATACAAATGAGTGATACACAGTGATACTGCTTATCACCTGATAACCAAGGCTCAACCTGTTCCTGGTTAAGGATCCCAGAGCAGGGAGAGTCCTGAGACCACAATCCCAGAATGGAGATTAGAGCCCGAGCTGAGAGATGGAGACAACCCTGAGAGAGTGGTGACCCGGAGGGAGGCAGACCAGAGCAAGAGAGTGAACTTCTGGACCAAGCCTCACCTCACCTACTGGGCATGACATGCATGATATGGCATAGACCAATTTGGGTTTAAATCCTAAACTTAAGATCAAATCCTAGCCTACTAATTTGGGCTGTGCTCCCTCCCAGCTTCTCCTGCCCCTGCAGACACTGTCACAGCAGAGAAGCTGAAAAGTCCTTGACTGTCCTGGCAGCAACTGTAAACACCAGCGTGTGATCAGCCTTCTCAGCACGAATCCAAAACACAGCCTCACACTAGCTACTATGAAGAAAGTTAACTCTGTCCGAGTTAAAACCAGCACAGATGTGCATTCTTGCAGGATTCAATACCATTGTAGTCATTCCAGGCATATTTAAATTCCCTTGAATTAAGAGAATTGAAGAAAATTATTCTTAGTTCACTGAAGAGGAAGAAAACTTCTTCATCTGAGTAATTAAGAGAAAATGAGTTAAGGAAAGTTTTCTGAGGCCACAAATGTTTCTGAATTCTGGCCTACCACAAATTACCTGATACAGTTAATTTTAATGAGAAGTTGTCTTTTAGATGGCCATCTTACCTTTTCATGCTGAACTTAAATATGATCTTTTTTACAATACAGTAAGCGTGGAGGTGGAAACTAATAGAGTTTTTGAAAGCTGGGAACTGGGCTGGTATAGTCATACCATTTCAGTTCAATACTTTCATCTGTGTTAAAAGGATAGATGCATGTCACTGAGGTTTGGGGAGAATGTAGAGGGAATGTAGACTTAAATCTTAGCAAAACATGCAAGAATTTGGAAATGTTTTGTGGGTAGTTTAGTGAGCTTTTTTGTAGAAGTGAAATAGTTCATGCAAAACTGATAAAACATCATTGCTCATATTTGGAAGTGGTTGGAGAAGTACACTGGGATGAACCAAATTTGGATTTCCACATGTTTGTTTGAAGTGAGTTTAAACATTAGGAGATGTCTGCTTAAGTTCTGTCTCATTTTTTCCCTCTGAGCAGTATGAGTGTAGAGCATCTGTTCATATTCATGTTTATACTAACAGACTAAGCAGGGCCATGAGAAGGATTGAGCACTGCCTTATGCAGTCTGCACAGTGTAATTGTTAGCGTACTCTCTGATATTATTTTGCTATTTACTGCTCTCTCAAACAATTTCCAGACTCAGTACAGTGCCCAGCTCATTATAGGGACCATCCAGTAAACAAGTAAAACACAAACACACTATTTTGGGGGAACAGGGAGAAGAGTTTAGCTGTGTGGACCACAGGCTTTACATTTTTTTTTTTTACAGGATTAGGAATGACCTTTCTTCATGTTGTAAATGCGGTTTGTGTTCTCTCTCCAAGTTCTGTTTTGTATTCACTGAGGAAGAAACCAAGTGTGTGCTCCTTCTACAGAAGCCTTCTGGCACACTCGGTGCCGGAGCCATGACCTGATGCAGAGTCTGGACTTGATTTCCTGGGGTGCTTTCTGTGTCTACTGCTTTTCTGTCCCTTTCTAGGGGAGGGGTAGGAAAGCTGGCAGGGGATAGGGAGGGAGAGATCAGCAGCAGGCATGCTTGTAAGCAGTTCCTGACATTTCCTCTGTTTCCCACTCCAGTGTTGTGCTCTGGTAGCATTTGTCTGAAATTTGCACTTTTGGTACTCCCGGATACCTCTCCAGTCAGCTTTTAGCTCCTGTACTTGTGCTGGTCCTTTCTGTCCCTGATCCACCAACTGCCATACATTTGCTAAGTGCTTAACTCAGACAACTTGCACCTGAGACAGGAAACAGAAAATATATCAAATGAAACATTTCTCATTTGTGGTCAGGAACTTTCTGAACGCATCACTTCGGGAAAGACTTTGTCCAGGGTAGTTTTGTCTTTACTCCTACCCCCATGGCACTTTATTAGGGATCTGGTTGACTTAGTGGCACAAAAAAGGATGGGAAATAGACCGGAGTCTGAAAATTAAAAAGTAAACCCCTCTCCAAAAGTTTTCATGGAAGTCAGTTACAAAAATATTTAAAAGTGTTTTTCACCCTCCTTTCATTTAAAAACTAAGCTAGTGGTCAAGGTCTGAGCAAACTTAAGGGCTGATTGTTCAAACAATGTACCTTTGAATGAAGTTATTCCATAATTTTGAGTTATACGTGGATGTTCTGTTTAGTCCAAGCAGACTTCTCTCCCCACTGCAGTGTGTTGTCTTGGTGTTTGTTTTTCTAACTTCTGTAGAAAAACATAAAATATACCAAATTCTGTCCTCTTACTAGAGAGCAAGTGGCTGCAGCCAAGGAAAGCTTTTTTTCAATATTTTTGTTAGAAGAGGAATTAGTTGGCAGCTAGCATTAGATTTTGTTCTCATATTTTCCAGTCTAAAGTAACTGGCAACAATTTCTCTTGCTCTGTTTCATCTGTTTGCTGGCCTTAATGACTATATAAGGCAACACTGCCTAAATTAATAGTTCCGAACATACTTGTTTAATGAGTTTACCAGCCTTGTATTTCTGAGTAACGCATGAAGTTTTTGATAACTGCAAGAGTTCTTATTTTTGTGAAACTTTTAAAATACTGTATTTTGTTGTTATTTCTGTGAAGAAAGTACTAAAGGTTTCATCAGCTTATGAAATACGTCCAAAATATGTAAGAGATTTCAAGGGCTAGAAATATGTGCATTCTAATGTTCAGAAGTAGTCTTTTAAATCTCTGAGCTTCAATGCTAGAGAGAAGTTAGCACTGTGCAATAGTCAGGATTTGTAAGGTTTTTCACATCTCAGTATGTTAACATTATGTATATTTACCATATATTCTGCTTCTCTAAGTGTAGTTATCTTTTACTTTTAGAACAGAATAACACATAGTTAATGATTTTGAATTTTGGTTCCGTTATAGAAGTGTATATGGCTTATAGCTGTACTGCAAATTGGTAATTTCCAAAAGCTTGTTTAGTGGCATACTTAATATTGAAGGTGTGTTTTAACCCAACCCTGTTCTCTTTAAAAAAATAAAAACATATCCAACCAACCAAAAAAAAAAAAGACACATGAAAATACCAGTATTATTGTTCTAAATAAACAACAGCTGGAAAACAGGATGCGTCCCAGGAAAAGGGGGCAATTCTTCCAAAGGTCTCATTTTTATATTCACACTTTTGCCCTCTACTTGCTGACTTGAGCACTGCTCTCCCTCTACTCACTTGACAGATTGGTTCTGTCTTGTAGTTCTGATTTATTTAGTATTGGTTTAGTTTAATTTAATATTGGCTCCCTTGGAAAATTCAATGCTGGATGTGATTTCAAAATTGTCAGTATTGATGAAAATTAGACTCAAAAGGAGTGTTTGCACCAAGAATGTGCCCTACTGGAATGGCTGGAAAAAATCATGAAGTGGCTGTGGAGAATGCAGAATAGTGTTATTTTGGTGTGCTTTTAGTTGATCAAAAATGCGTTCAGACTGTATGAGACTGTTGGCATCTTTGCTTTGTAACCTCTTTTAAAGGGGTTTTGTGGAACACCTGGATAAATTCTGAAGTGTCGGTACTGCTATAATAATTTGCTAGGTATTAGTCTTCTTGCTTGTGAAGTCAAAGTTATTTGCACTGTTACTTTGTATACTTATAATTTGCTGTAACTTAAATTCTGTTAGGGTTTTTTTTGATAGCTTATGGAATGTTTTAAGGGCCATCACAGTTGGTGCTTGCACAATACCATATTCTTCTCTGCCTGTGCCCTCCCCCTCAGCGTTACTGTCTCTCTCATGCCTGTGTTGAAACTGATGCTCCTGAAGGAAGCTGGTTAAGGGACATAAGCTGGCAGAATGTTAAACACAACAAGAAATGACTAGTTTCCTGTCCTTAAGATGTGTTTTAGCATCTTGAGCTGGCTCACTAGGGAGAGTGTTACAGGATGTAAAATGGACTGAGTGTACAAAGCAGTAGAAAGTGGAAGGAATCTGCTTGAGCTGTAGCTTTGAGTAGTTGACACTCTGGAGAACAGCAAGAAGCACTGGATTTTTGTTAAGACCAACTGTGATCCTTCTTCTGGTCATTTTAACTCAATAACTTGCCTGCTGACTTTTAGACCCAGAACTATACATTTTACCTCTGTAGCAATTGTCCCAATTAAATATTTAGATAGTTATAACTGGAAAACTTGTTCCTGTTAAACGCAGTTCCTGTGCAGAGACATGCTGTGTTTCCTATAGCAATGGTGAAAACCAGTGTGATTTCTGCTTTCTGTGGTATTGTATAGTCAACCCTTGTTTGAGAGACTGAGTTTATTATGTATTTACAGAGGAAATACACTGGGTAATGTTACTTATTCAATTATTACCGTAGTGTTAGCACTTTAGCATTGTAGTGGTAAGGGGCTACACTCTACAGACAAATTGTACTGTGTTTCTGCGTTCACAAGTAACAGAAGAGGACATGTTAATCCGCTTCTTATAATAAATTTCTGAGAAGAAACACAACTTACCCGTGGAATTCTATCATCATGTCCTGTAGCAGACCTTAAATTTGTCCTGCAGAAATCTTATACTTCCATAACTTGATTAGCAGGAAGCTGTTCATCAGCGTTTTAAAATACTTTGTGGCTTCTCTTCTGAGAATTAGTAGTACTTATGGCAGCCAAATAAAGCCACAAGGTTGGCAGCATTTAGAGGCTGTCTGTTGTACTGCTATGGACTTCACTAATGCTCCTGTATATTCTACATTCCTGTACATTCTTTTCCCTCTGTAAAGGCACCTAGGGCATTGAGAACACCAAGTATGTGAAAATGATAGTCAGGTTTTTTTTTTTAACTTATAGGCTGCAGGGATGTAACCTAGAAGAAATTACAAAAGAATGAATTGTGAATATCATAAAAGAAATTAATTTTGATGCAAAACTGAAGGCAGTAGTTGGTCCTGCTTGCATGCCATATAGCCAGTATCATTCTGTGACTGAACAGAATAGGAAAAATGAACTGACCTGTTACTGCCTCTGTTCAGAAGAGTAAAAGCTCAGTTACATGATTAGATTTAAAAAATGTTTCCTACTTGTCTGTGACCTTCAGTGATATGTTGCACCAGGAAGTTTTAAGGGATCCCTGCTTGCTGGACTTGTTTTTTTCAAGGCTGTTGATCTTCACAGAGTTTTAGGAAGATTGTTCCATTACTGTTTGTTGAAACATACATGAACATCAGAATTATTCTTGTATCTACTCGTTATGCATCCTGACACTTATTCTAACTTATTCAGGGATTTATCAAGCTCATTAATGTAGTGACAGATTGAAATAGATCTTTACATGTTTGCTGTGGCATCTGCATGGCTATTTCCCCAACAGAATCTGAATAATGTGTATTTGTTCATTTGCATTGTTTTGCTTCATCAACACCAAAATACACACCTTGCACGTTAGATACTCTTGACCTTTTCCACAGTCCCTTGAAACAGAAAAATCACCATGGTAATTAGCAAATTCATTTGTTTCATATTCCGGTTGTCTTTACAATCACTTTTCCAGATAATTAATAAGCATTACATATAATCAACTCTCTCCATCTCTTACGTATAAAGAGTATATGGGAACTTCCCAATTTTACTTTCTGCAGGCTCTCTCTGGAATAAGCTTTGGAAACTTTCCACTTTTCATGATGCTTCTGCCATTGTGTTGTGTAGGTGAATTCCAGTGTTTGTGGGTTTGAGGGCTTTTTTTAAGCATACCTGAAAGTCTCAAATACTGTGAATATAAGATGGAAGGAAGGAAATAGCAAACAGGAAAACTCAATAAATGTTTAGAAGTCATAGCTTATGCTGGGATTTCCGCTGTGTAACACTGATATACAATGTGATTCTACATGATATCTGGTCTCGGTTGAATGTTTGATAAATTCCACAATTACATTACCCTGTGATGAGATCTTAAGTCAGCCAGGGTTTTGAGGTACCCCAAAACACTTCTAATCACTGTGTTTTCTTAAAATGCAAAATAGGTAGGGTAGGTTTTAAAACAGATTTCAGCTCTAGCATTTAAATCAAAGTCAACTAGTAAAGTTCGAAAACCAGTTTTGGATATTTTTCCATGTGGGGTTCTTGCCCCCTTGCAGGATGGTTGGGAGAAGGTGTTCCATCAGTGCCCTTGCTGCAAGGCTGCTCGCACTGGCTCCCTTGCTGTAAATGCTTCTCTGCTCAGTAGGTCTTGAGAGGGATGTAACTTCTGGCTCTTAAGTAGATGGTGCCCTGATTGGACATCCTGTAGCCTAGTGCAGAACAACTTGCAGCCTTTCACCTCCCCTGCCTACTGCGGGCAGCTTCCCTGTGAACTCAGCATATAAGTAGTCCTTTGTGTGTGTCAGTAGTTCCAAAACTTTAACTGTGTGTCCAGACTCCCGTGTCTGCCTGATCAGATCCCAGCTCTCAGGCTACCTTTACCACCAGCTCAGGGCCTGAACCAGTAAGCCTAGGACAGCCCATGAGCATGAGCTTTGGACCAAGGCCATATTTAAAAGTAAACGTGTTTTGTTAGCAGAATACCACGTGCAGTAACACTCACTGTTACCTGTGAGTACAAAGACGTTTAATCAATTTTTAGCTATTAACAGTGTTGGACAAGCACTGGTTCTGCACACAGAGATTTTGTGTTCCTTTCCCTTTCCTCCAACTTAGATACGAAATCTTTACAGGAATAAGAAAGATTTATGTCTTGGTACACTTCAGAGTGTGTTGCATTAGTTGTCAGTAGAGAGCCTTGATAAGACACAAATTCCTTGGTTTTCAGGGAGAAAACATGATTTGTTTTGACTGCTGAGAGCAGAGGAAGAACTGAGAGAGCTTTGACTAACATGACGCACATACCGCTTCGTCGGAAAGTGTAACTGGTGTCTGAAACCTCGCTCTAGGCCTGTGAGCTGGCTGTTGGCAGTCTCTGCAAAGCATATCACCTCTCCTGGTTGCAATGTGTTGTGGAAAGACACCACGTTGTTTCTGGCTCCTGGCAGAGTTTCACTCTGTGACAAATCCTGAACTCAGTCTTTCCAGTGCCCTGTTAGTTCTGCTGCAGAGAACCAGCTGGCATTCCC
The DNA here is from genome assembly GCA_011057875.1 of Pterocles orientalis. Taxonomy (NCBI): domain Eukaryota; kingdom Metazoa; phylum Chordata; class Aves; order Pterocliformes; family Pteroclidae; genus Pterocles; species Pterocles orientalis. Next base: position 166,315 of record WKFP01015194.1, on the reverse strand, counting down.
TGAATTCAACTAAACTAGGAGAGCTGTGCATCACTTGAAGTGGTGGCAGAGAAGGAAATTATATTGTTGAGCTATTCTGGAGATTTATAGCCAAAACTTAATTTTTAAGTATGGATTTTTTTTTTATATTCGGTGCTTCAAAAAATGATTAGTCAGCTGGCAGCTTGCTCCCTTTTTCTCCACAGTGCTCTTCAGTTTGAGAGGGTGGTGGCATTGCTTTGACTTGCTGTCAGAACTGCAAGTTAGGGAGTCTGTCTCCTTTCCAGGAAGTCATGGCATGGTAATGCCCAAAATGTAGAATGAAAATCCTTGTTATTGACTGGATGGTGACTGGGAGGCCTCCCTCTTGTGTATCAAGCAATGTGTAGATTCAACTGCTTTCTTCTCTCACTGCTGCGAGTTTCTCTGCTGTCAGTGCTATTGCCATACTGCTGCAAGTATAAGCATTTTTGCCTTCGTTTGGTGTTGCTTTTTGGAGAACTCTTTTTATATCACAAGAGGTGTATCTTATGCCGAAGTTTGGAAGCCAAAAGTACAGAATGGAAACAACGTCACTGGGAGAGGAGCATGGGAGGTGAGGGGAGCAACATCAAAAAAACCGAAACCAAACCAAACAAACAGAAAAAAGCACATGAAAAGAAAAAAAAAATAAAAAGGCATCTGTCACAAATGTGTAGACTGAGATTAGAGAGTGTGTGTTACTGCAGTAATGTCAGTGCCCTTCATTGCTGCTGGGCTCTTCTGGTAGAAGTGAAAAGGAAGAACTGTGGTGGACAACTGTAGCAAAGCTTCTCTGCAGGAGAACTTACCTTCAAAGCCCAAATAATTAAAGCTTGATTTATGCCAGGAGTTTGAAGGCTTGTGTTCCTTACAAAACATTTCACGGCTTAAGATTTATTTGCAAAGCTCTTCTAATAATCCTGTAAAGTGCTTAGCCTTAGTAATGATTTTGAATTTCTTAGCTCCAAATTTCAAAAGAAAAGAATTTATCTTTAACATTTCTGAAATTGACGTCTTTATTTACTTCTGTACAATAAGTATACGAATAGAAGTTTTGCAATTTGAAAAGTTTTCTGAAGATGCTCATATCTATAGCGTCTCACATTCTACCATTGCATTCATCGCTTGGTGTTAGGTACAAATTATTCAGTTAATTTCTTGCACATTCATCCGATGTTTGTTTCATTTCATAGGTGAAAAACTAAATCCAAGCCTGTCAATATTTATTTTAGAATGACTGTTGTTACAAGTAGCAAGAATATGATCTGCTTCATTATTGTGAAATGTGCTTTAATTATTAATTTCTACCATGTTGTTCACTCAATGCTTTTGAGTGTTGTAAAAGTGCGTGTAAATTTTTTAAAAAAATCCATTCTGAGATGGTCTTTTGAAGTTATTTTATAATGAGAGCAAATATCAGCTTCACAGATGGATTTCAGAGTCTCCATCTAACATGAATTGTTTATATCATGTAAAAGAGCAAAAAGCCATAACTATTTACCTTGTGTTTATAAAAGTTAGGATTTTAGAGATATTCCAAACTTTGGGTAAGGACACTTTTCATTAAAATTTCTAGACTCTAAAAATCAATTATTTTATCACAGAACTTATTTTTGAAAAGCTGTTTATTGCCACCTGTTGATGCAATTTGGTCTCTAGAGCTACTATTACATTTGGATAATGTCTTTCCTTATAATGTTATTTCGTTTACCTCTAATGTTGTGTGCATCTGGAAACATGAACTTGGAAGTTCAGATTTATATTAAATAGCATCTGATGCTGTGTTTTATTTTGTACTGCAAGCTAATTTATTTCACTTTGATCTGTAAAATAGTTTTAATACTCAACATTAAGTAAATAAACAACTAAGTGAGAGGATGTCTTTTGAACATACTAGTTATAAAGACAAGATATCTTAATTGTTTAATGCAATTACCAGCACACAAATACAATTTTTGATTTTTAGGTTATGCAGTGGTGCATGTTACCAAGGATGTAAAGGCTAAACCAAAATTGATACCAGAAACTAATGCAAGAAGTATTATATCTTTGTTTCTTTATGCCCTAAACTACAAAAATAAATTATTGCTATTCAGTAAAATGTTAAAAATTCTGTTACTTTTTTTCCTCTTCCAACATATTATTTTCAGTGTCTGTTTGGGATAATGTGCTGAAAAGAAAATCAAAAGGAAGGATCAACTTTTTGATGAAAGTTGCAAGTTACAGTTTTAGAATTCTCCTAAAGATCAACCCAAGTTTTCCCAGTCGCATCAATTCTGCAATATCTTATCTAAAGCTGCCAGTTCTCTGTACTGCTGCTACTTTATTGTGGATACTTTGGGAAAGTGTTCTTTAAGGGTCTGAGCAGCACAATAAAAATGTGGTGGTTTTTTTTTCCTGCTATCATAATTTTGTCATTATTGTATCTGTTGAGATATTGAATATAATTCCTGGGAAAAAAAATCAGTGTATGAAATGGATGGTTAAAGGAAATACTCTGTAATTGGCAAAGGGAGAAGGGTGGACACAAAGGCATAATTACGTATAATACATACAACTGGCAGAAATTTATTGTTTTCTGTATATTAAAACATACAATATAAAATTATGTGAAGTAAGAAAATGAATTGAATAGAACTAAACCACAAAACTTATCTGTTATTCTGAGAGCTCTTCTCTTCTGTCTGGTGGTATAATGACAGAATGAAAAACTGTTTTGGCTTTTGTTTGTTCTTTCAGTCTGGGACACATGAATATCCTGAAGGGTTTGGAAAATTACATTTAGAAGAAGCAAACATAAACTGTATAAATCTATAATTATTTTGTTCACAGACTTACAGAATAGTTGGGGTTAGCAGGGACCTCTGGAAGTGATCTAGACCAACCCCCTTTTGCTCAAGCAGGGCCACCTAGAGCAGGTTGACCAGGACCATGTCCAGACAACTTTTGCATATCTCCAAAGGTGGGGACTCCACAACCTCCCTGGGCAACCTGTGCCAGTGCTCCGTCATCCTCACAGTAAAAAAGTGTTTCTTAATGTTCAGAGAGATTCTCCTGTGTTTTCGTTTGTGCCTCTTGCCTTTGGTCCTGTCACTGGGCATCACTGAGAAGAGCCCAGCTCTGTCTTCTTTGCAGCCTCCTTTCAAATATTTGTAGGCATTAATAAGATCCCCCTGGGCCTTGTCTTCTCAGCCTTTCCTCACAGGAGAGATGCTCCAGTCCCTTAATCATCCTCATGGCCCTTTGTTGGACTTTCTACAGTATGTCCATGTACTGGGGAGCCCAGATCTGGACCCAGCACTCCAGGTGTGGCCTCACCAGTGCTGAGGGGAAGGATCACGTCCCTCAGCCTGCTAACAATGGTTTTCCTAATGCAGCCCAGATAGCGCTAGCCATCTTTGTGCCAAGGACATGTTGCTGGCTCATGTAGATTCTTCCAGTACATCCCATGATATGTCTTGCCTTTTGTTTTGGAATATTCAGTTATTAAATCTTAATAGCTTTTCCATTGAAAGGTGTGATGGGTTAGGCCTTGGGGGTCAAACCACACACACCCGCTCACACAATTCGTGCCCCCATCCGAGGCTAGGGGAGAGAATTAAAGGGGTAAATGGAAAAGAGGACTCGTGGGTTGAGATAAGGACAATTTAATAACTAAACTACAATAATATTGAAAATAATACTATATACAAATATACAAATGAGTGATACACAGTGGTACTGCCCCCCACCCAATGACCAAAGGCTCAGCCTGTTCCCGGCTAACGATCCCAGAGAAGGGAGAGAATGAGTGATACGCAATGATAACGGCCTCTCCCCATCCAATGACCAAAGGCTCAGCCTGTTCCTGGCTAACGATCCTGAAACTCTACTCACGATTGCCCCAGGCAGGGAAGGGGTAGGGGGGGTGCACCGCTCCCAGAGGCACTCACAGGATGGAGATAACAGTCCAAGCGTCCCAAACTGAGAGCTGACCGGAGTGGGGGGAAAGCGACCACCTGGCCCCACCTAACGATCCCCCCAGAGAGGGAGGGTCCCAAAACTCATGGAACGGAGATACCAGTCCAAGCATCCCAGACCGAGAGCTGACTGGAGTGTGAGGGGGGGAAGGCCTTGAGAGGGCGAATGCAGGCACCTGAAGTGAGATGATCTGGAGCCAAAGGGAAAAGGGACGATCCTCCGGAAGGGTCCTCACCTATGTACTGGGCGTGATGTGTATGTTATGGAATAGATTATTGGTCACTCTGGTTCTCAATCTAGTAACCGAGGAACAAATCCTAGGCTAGCAACCGGCTGTGCCTCTTCTCTTGTCTGCCGACCTTGGCAGCAGCACAAAACATTGGTTCTTAGCTTGCTTCTGAGCATAAATCCAAAACACAGCCTCTTGCTAGCTAGAAAGTTAACTCTCTGCTTAACCCAGCACAAAAGGATAATGATTTTTTTCTGCTTAATTGTTTATTACAGGTAGGCTAGGTGCTTCATAGATAACATTGTTGAAATATTTTGCCACCATTACAAAAGTATATTAAGTAACAGCGTTCCTTATGTAAGAAAATGTATTACATGTTATCTTTAGTCAAAGTATTCACAAAGAAAATCACTAGTTAGCTATTAATAGATCCTTTATAAAAGAATGGTATGTGCTGGGGATTTTAAATAGAAAATGAATGTAGGATGATTATTCTTGCCTGTTTGTGGAAAGATGCAACGTACGTTCTTGTAGAGATTTTTTGTTTTGTTTCAACATTTAACTGAACCACCACTATTAGTTTCTTAACTGACGAATCTCAAAATCTTTTAAATCTTTTTCATACGCTTAGTCTTAGATTGGGTTAGTTGGATTTAGAAGCATGGTGGTAGCCCTGAAATAGAATAAATACCTTTATGGCATTTGTACGTCTAATATTCTGTAAAGATTTTCGGTGAGGGAACTATATATGATCTAGCAGTGAGTTATGAATTATCTCTGAGGATTTTTCTCACTTTGATACTTAATCCTGTTAATAACTTTCTTCTTTACTGCATCAGTGGTAGAATTAATTTGTCTTTTTGGAGGGCCTACAGGAAAGCTGAGGAGGCACTCCTTACTGGGGAGTGTAATAATAGGATGAGGGGTAATGGTTTTAAGCTGAAGGAGGGTAGATTTAGATTAGATATTAGGAAGAAATTTTTCACTGTGAGGGTGGTGAGGCACAGGAACAGGTTGCCCAGAGAAGCTGTGGATGCCCCATCCCTGGAGGTGTTCAAGGCCAGGCTGGATGAGGCTTTGAGCAACCTGGGCTAGTGGAGGGTGTCCCTGCCCATGGCCTGGGGTTGGAACTAGATGATCTTTAATGTCCCTTCCAGCCTGAAGTATTCTGTGATTCCATGAAAACAGCTGCCTCTGTGTTTGCAAGCTGTTGTCGTGTTCTCCTTCTACCTTCTTAATCCCAGTCTTCCTTCTTTCTGTTGGTCGTATCTTCTAGATCTCTTATTTTCCTGGTCTCAAATGGGATTCTTCATCAGTTTATTATACTTTTCAAATTCACGTTGGTGACTGTTCAGCTGTAACAGGTCTATGGTGAACATGAAAATATTTTTCCAGAAAATAGGACCACATTTCATGATTTGATATTGGTTGTATGTAGTAGATACCATGTGCATGGCTATTGGGGTGTGCAAGTGTGCGTATGTGTATGTGGAAGGGTGGATAAGAGGATGGTGAGTTGTTTTTATAACTCTGTTTTAAAAACTGTGGCTAAAAATTGTTTAGAATGGAAAAGCTTTGGTCTTGTGTTTAGGAAAATCCTGGCAACTGGCCATTAATCATCCACTGATCAGAATCTATAGTGATCAGGTTTATTTCTTTGGTGTTGTGAATTCTAAGTTATTTTTTTTTTCCCCCTTCCTCTTTTATCTGTAATTCACAGCTTTTGGAAATTAACTGGACTGGACTGACCAATCTTCTGGATGTTCCAGGACTGAAGTGAGTATATGTCAAGCAGTGTTTGATATTTATCCACCCCAATAAACCCCAGAAAATCTGAAGACCATCAGCTAAATAATTTTAGATTAAATGACTCTGAGCAGTTATCTCTTAATTTAGAATTATATGAAATCGTTGAATATGCAGAAGGTAATGATTTCACTACAAGTGAAAGTACATCAGAAGCATATCTAGTAGTTCTTGTTAAAAACATTTTGGAAATATAATTTTTAATCTGCTTTATTTAGTGTTCTCAGCCTTTCCCGATTTCTGTAATCTTGTGAATTTCCTGTCTGCCATCTCCTAGGAGAGCAGAAAAACAAAGACCCTTATTTTTCATGATGATGGATTCACATCTTGTCTCATGGCTTTGTATGCCGATAGAACTCTAGTTGCTTGTGGAAAGGTAGCTAGAAATACCTTAAGGCATTAATCAAATTAGATAAACTTTTTAATCTCTTCAAATACTTACTTTTAAAGCTTTCAGTTTATTATGTGAAGATCAAATGGAGTGGCAAAACTATTGACCATATATAGCTAGAAAAAATGCTTGGCTTATTCAGAGCTTTTCAAAATAGTACATGATAAAATCCCAAAGAAAAAAGCAGAAGTAGAGATGAAAACCAAGCTGCTTTGAATCATTGCAATCCGGATAAGGTTAAATCCATGAATATATTAATAATTATCAAGCTGTAATACTTACCCAGGGGCTTTTTAATATTGAGACAATGGCTAAGGGGATAATGGTGGATCTGATACACACTTGGATTTTGTGACTAGTCCTTTTATTGGGTTCCATACTCTAAAGTGTTGGCTGACTCTAGAATTATTTTTCATTGTTTAACAACAAGAGTTTGAATTTAGATATTAAATTAATCCTTTAGTGCTCAGTTCCATGACTGAAACGGTTTTTGCTTTACTGAGACATGTGAAGCCATTACATAGAATCCCAGTTGAACAGTTTGAAATTAGAACTTGCAGAAGTAGGTTAACGCCTGCAAGAATTGCTTATGTTTCAAGCCTGCTTAAGACTGCCTCTGAGGAAAGAAGTCTTCTTGATGAGTGAGAAAATGGCTTCCAAAATACAGCTTCCGAGCAATAATTTGCTCTTTTGACATAACACTAATACATTTATGTTCAGTACTTAAGTTTACTAGGCTCCTGGGATTTGTATCATGCTGCATATTTGCCTGACTGCAAACACAAAACCTCAGATGTAAACAAAGTCTCACTGAGTGTCTCAAGTTTATGGTTTCCAGAGCAACCAAGCTTGGCCACATATGCATATAATGGTGCCATCTAGATGTGGTATAGTTTCTATAGTAACTGTAGCTGTGGTGACTCATGCTCTGCCTTGCCTAGAAATTTCTTCAGTGCTGTATTTTTTTTTTCTTATCTGTATGGATAGATTGTATATTTTGGTATAACAGACAGACATATTGTAGTTGTTATAAACAACAATGAACAAGAGATTGCTGTCGCCACAGGCACCTTTCTTGTCCTACGGCCGTTGGCTGCACACTAAATTACTTATTTGGACGGTTTGCAAATGTCTTCTGCTAATGAATTTCTCCATTTTCTGCTGGAAGCTTCCCTGACAGCTGTTAACAACTTCCACTGCTCTTCATGTACGACTCCACAAGGAGAAGGACACAAAAGTAATTCATATTCCATCATTAGTATAATTTACAGAGGAGTGGAATTAAAATCCCTTTGTGAGGAGGAGCCAGGCTGTGAGAATGCTTAAATGCTGCCAGGTGGGGATGTGGATGATGAGAAGATGCATTCTGTTGTGGTTGCTTGAGACGTAGTAAAAATACTCTATGCAGTCAGAGGTGTGCTGTCTCTGCAGTATGAATAAAGACAACACAGGAAAAATACACAGCTGCTTATTCTGTCACTAAAAGTTAAGAAGAGCTAAACAGGGAGCAATACAACAGGGTAGGTAACTGCCAATTATTTTTCTGCAATTACATTGAGCTTCTGAAGACTTTTACCACAATAAATTATCTGAAGCATTTCACACTTCTCATTTTTGTGAACTGAAAAAATAACTATAATTAGAGTCAATGACTTAGAGTTTTGCAGTCTTAAGAAGCTGTGTATCCATGATGTGTCAACATAAGGGTTTAAACTGGTACATCTCTCTCTGTTGCTTGATCAGTGATTTGTCTCTGTTTTCCATAGATCAGACCTCTTAGTTTAAGTATTAAAATAATTAAAAATATTGTCATTTTTGCCTTGTATTCATGAAGAATACTTTCCAGCTGGGAGCATCCCAGTTGGCTAGTGTTTGGTTAGATAAGCTTTAAATAGCTTGAAAGTGTGATGTTGTTTTAGAATTCATTTAATTCATTACGTAGTTGTGATCTTTGGTATTCTTTTTCAGCTGTTTTTAAAGATGAAATATCTGCTACCTCCTATGAGTTCGGTTTCTCTGTATAAAATTCTGTGAAAATCCATTAATGCTGGTTCATTTTTCATATTAGTTTATTAGTTTTAGGGAAATTCAATGTTGGGATAAAATTATGAGACTGACCTTTGGAATCACAGAGTTGGGGTTTGGTCCTAGTATAAAGAATTGCAAATCCTTCAAGTGACTGGGCTCTGTTGTGCTTCAGGCTGCGTCTTTCTCTTCAGTGAGATCTCCTGTAGTTCCATTTGAACAGTAATCGATCTCTGAACCTTTTGTTAGTCTAGGATAGGTTTATTTATGCCTATAGCTTATTTCATAGTGTGTGTGATCTTAACTAAATCCAAGAGACGAGCTCAATAACCTTTCTTTCAAGGCAGCTCTGGTACCATTGCCTCTATTGCACTGCTCCTCTGCTTTCTCTGACCTAGGTCAGTTAGTTTTCTCTATTAATCATCTGTTCTTAAGGCATGCACTTCACTGAGCATAAAGGCAGAGCCTTCTCTTACTGGGTAGGAACACTAACAGAAGCATGAACAAAACAAACTTAGCTGATATCTCTACTGGAGATTTATCATCAGACTTGTATTTTGAAAAGTGTGGCTGCTGCTTGTAGTTACCATCACCTCTGCTTTTTTTGTTTGTTTGTTATTGCTTTTAATGTTAAGACTGTTTAGGATGTTTATCTTCAGTTTTGAAGTCAACTCTAACAAATTAATGGGTTCTGTTTTCTTGGCTCATTTTAGAGAAAGTTTAACGTACATAAGGTGAAATCTTGCTGTTTAGCAAAACTGAACTGAGAAAGTTTGAAAAGCAAAATGTGTTACCATGACTGCAGGAAGCTACTTATTTTCAAATAATTATCTTGTTGTAGTAGTTTTCCTAAGAATTACTGAAACTATAAATTTGTAGTGTTCAGTGCTCATGTAGAATGAAAATCTTGTCTAAATGTGACTGAATAAGCTCTGCAAGAAAGGAAGGGAAATGAAGACTCCTCTTTAGGACTGACATGAATTACCTCACAGAAATTGAGAGAAGACTTTTCTTCTGAACAATGTCTTAACATTGTCCAGTGTTGCTTCTTTCAGAAAATAAATAGAGGTGCACAGACCTGTCCATTGATCTTTATGTTGTCTTAAGTTTCTTCTGGTCCTGTTGTACTGGATACGATTAAAAAGTCATCCATGTTCCATCAAGTATCATAATTCACCTGGATTGACAGTGGAAGTGTGTGGCCAAGGCTGTACAATTTGCAAATCTCCGGCATGAAGCATCAATGTGAATTTGAGACGGTCCAAATTGTATTTAATGGGTTAATTCTATTACCCATCTTTACCATAATATGTTTATTGCTCATCACAAAATCTTCTTCCCAAATTAAAATATTATATTACATTTCAGTGCAGCTTTTGTGTTTGCCTGCTAGATGCTGAGTCAGAGATACTCCCAACTGCATATTCAGTCTTAGAAAAGACTTCACAAGGTGATTACGCACAAGTGCTTCATCTGATGTTCTAAGTAATCAAATGTTATCTGCATCTTAATTTCATAAAGACTGTAAAAGGAGAATCATAAAGTGTATTTAGGAGGAGAAATCATTGATCCTTGAAGCAGCTACCAGCTTAAGTGAGAGTGAGTCTGCAGTTCAGAATACCTCAAGTATTTTTATAATTTCCTCTGAACCTTTGTACATAACCCTAAAATGTTTCTGGATACTTGTTTGCCATGGTGAATTATACCAGTTCAGTTCTGC
>WKFP01015194.1:133418-148053 GCA_011057875.1 Pterocles orientalis | reverse complement strand
ATTGTATTTAATGGGTTAATTCTATTACCCATCTTTACCATAATATGTTTATTGCTCATCACAAAATCTTCTTCCCAAATTAAAATATTATATTACATTTCAGTGCAGCTTTTGTGTTTGCCTGCTAGATGCTGAGTCAGAGATACTCCCAACTGCATATTCAGTCTTAGAAAAGACTTCACAAGGTGATTACGCACAAGTGCTTCATCTGATGTTCTAAGTAATCAAATGTTATCTGCATCTTAATTTCATAAAGACTGTAAAAGGAGAATCATAAAGTGTATTTAGGAGGAGAAATCATTGATCCTTGAAGCAGCTACCAGCTTAAGTGAGAGTGAGTCTGCAGTTCAGAATACCTCAAGTATTTTTATAATTTCCTCTGAACCTTTGTACATAACCCTAAAATGTTTCTGGATACTTGTTTGCCATGGTGAATTATACCAGTTCAGTTCTGCAATGTGTGTGACGAGTGATGTTGGTCTGGAAATGTACGGATTTGTTGCTGGTTCAGATCCAAACTGGGTGAACTCGTAGCTTAGGAAGTCTTTTTCTTTTCTGTGTTTGTAGGGGGGTATGGGGTTGGGTTCTTTAAATTGCCGTTCTAATTGTACTGCCACTCCCTTTTTGCCAGAACAAAACCTGTTTTGCTTCCCTAGGCTATATATTGCTCTGCCATGAGCATGTTTTCTTTGTTTTCAATGACAGTCCTCCCAGCTCAAGAGGACGACTTGTTTCATAACAATACAGGAGTGGTTGGCCAAACTTTTAGGGACAGTTAAATCATTGTTGAAATACAAAAGCAGAGTAACAGTTAACATCTGCTTGGTTATATGCAAGAAAACTTATGCAACAGGCATTTGCCCTGGGTGGTTTAAAAGGCAGGGGTGAAGGGGAAACTTTGCAGTGGCAGGGAAATGAGAACTTCATATTCGTCTCTGGTTTCTGCTGTTCGGTGTCAGCTGCTTCCACCTGGTGGCCATTTTGGCAGGAATCCTTTATTTAATAAAAATTGTTTAAAAAGGCAAATGTTTTCTCCATTTAGGTTGTTAAGCAGCAAAAGGAGTATATTAGTGTAACATAACATGGGTTTAATTCTTATGAAGTAACTAAGGAATATTTTCTCCAACAGTGGCTTATCAGATACAATAATACTGGATATAATATCCAACTACCTGGTCCTTCCAAACAGAATTACAGTCCCTCTTGTCAGTGAAGTGCAGATTGCTCAGCTGCGCTTTCCTATACCAAAGGTAAGCACGTTTCTGTCAGTACTAATGAGCTGGCATTTAGTTTTTTCTGTAGTAGTAACTGTATGAATCCAGTCACTTAAAATAATTGATTTAATTTATAAGTAATTTCTTTGGAGCTAATGTTTCATAATGATGTCAAGAAGGATTTTTTTTGTTTTGCTAGAATTTTAAACATAGTACTTGCTAAAATATTGTTCAACTGTATAGACTAGAAATTAAAGTAGCATATGTTTTAGATTATCACTGCACATTACTGTTAGTGTTCTTCACTTGAAATTTGTTACTGCTCACTGCTACTCACTTCCAGTAGCATTGCATTTCTTGATATAACTGGCATGTTTCTGGTTGCTGATGACAGTTTTTCTTTTCAGGAGTCTCTTGAGTGCTGTGTTTGCTGTGTATGTGGATCATCATTGATATCCCTCCATTTACAGTGTGTCCAAACTAAGTTTCATGCTAAGGAAATCACAATGGAAATGATGAAATATACATTGCGTAAACTGTGATGACGTGGAAGCTTTCAGAGTACTACATAAACTCGTATTTTCCTTTTTCAGGGTGTTCTTAGGATACACTTCATTGAAGCTCAGGACTTGGAGGGGAAAGATACTTACCTAAAAGGCATTGTCAAAGGGAAGTCAGATCCTTATGGAATCATCCGTGTGGGCAACCAGATTTTCCAAAGCAAGGTCATCAAAGAAAATCTCAATCCAAAATGGAATGAAGTTTATGAGGTACACCCAATAAAAATACCTTGTTGTGCTTTCTGTAAGGTTGTCTTCTAAAGTTTCTTTTGTTAAAGAAAATACTCTGGGGACTTCCTCAAGTAGCTTCTTGATGTCTCCCGCTAAAAGCCCAAAATTCTGTAACCAAAGAGATTCTCAATTGATGTATGTACTTTTTTTTGTCTAGACTAAGCATCAGTAATTCTGAAAAGCAGTCTAGTCTCTTAAAGCCAAAATTAGCAAATCACATCTGGAAAACTCTTATTCTTGTTCTACTCATTAAATTCCATCTTTTTTTAAAGCATTTGCTTAGTGATATGTTTTAATACACAAAGGCACTGCAGTTCAATATTTTACTGATATTAATGCCATTTAATGAAGTTAGTTTTACCATTAACTGTGCCATCTTGCTGTACTTCCAGGCCTTAGTATATGAACATCCAGGACAGGAGCTAGAGATTGAGCTGTTTGATGAAGATCCAGATAAAGATGACTTCCTGGGAAGGTAAATGTTATGGAGAATATGTTTGTAGGTATTGAAAAGAGATTATATGTTTTGATGGAGTGTTTTTTTTCCTTTTTGCATTTTATTGCAGTTGTAGTTCTGCTACATTACTGTGTTGATAAATTAATTATCTTTTCAAAATGGTGGTAGTAAGTAGTTCCCTAACTACTTCATATATATAAATATGTATATAAAAATGTATATACACATCTATATGTTTACATATGTTTTTAAAAAATAAGGTAAGTATTGTGGGTACCCAGAGAAAGAAAAGGGTGGGATGGGTTTTTTCTGGAATTGCACCCTACCTGCTTTAATGTTTGTAAGCTAGCAGTAAGTCTTAATTATTCCTTCAGGCAAAGCTAATACAGCTTTATAACTGTGTATCTTCTTCATCTTCATAGTTTTTAAATGGCTAGCTCACAGTTTATTTTTCTCTAAGAGCTGATGTTAACTATTTGATTAAAGAAAATATTTTGCTGTAATGCTTTCGCAAACATTACTCACTCTTAGATTCCATAGGCCTACCTTTAGTGTTTACCCATAAACATTTCAGGGTTTTAGTCAGCTTCTTTCTCCAGTAATTTGTCACCTTTATTTCTTGCAGAGTTTTGGAGCTTCCCATTGTTGCTTTCCATACAGAGTAGAACTCCCTTATCTTTCCAGCTCCTTCTCTCTTAACAGGAGCAACAGTACCTACTTCTCTTCTCATTAAAATAAAGAAGTAGGTAGTAAAAAGGCTTCTTTTCTTTATGCTTCCCTGATCTTACACTGAAGTGGTGGGAGGGGAAAGTGGCATAATGTGTACATCTGCACTAGTAAAACATAAAGCCACAGATGTTCATACACTGGCATGGAGTTGTCTGCCCTGTTTAATTTTTAGCAGATTCCATGGTACATTGTTAGCTTGGGTGTACTAGCACTCTCACAGACAATGCCAAAGCATGAATTCAGTCGTAGTGTATGTCCAGGGGCTGTTTCCAGTGGGTAGTTTGGATGTGGTCAGAGTTTTGAGAGTTTGGTCATATGTATGTGAGCCAAATTGTGCCGGTTGCCCTTGTAGCTATAAAATGGGCTCTAGTTATAGGCATACTTTCTTTTATCCTGCATTCATCCCGTTCAGCCATTTCGTTCCCTACTTCTTCCTCTCTTAGGGGCTCAAAGAATAGTTTTCTGCTCTTTTGATCTTGGTGGAAGCCTGGATGCTCAGCAAGCACAGGGTGGGGTTTGAGTTCTGTGTTAGATTTGTTGCTTCTTAGCTACAACACCGATTGCTTTTTTCTTTTCTTTTTTCTAGTTTGATGATAGATTTAATTGAAGTTGAAAAGGAACGTCTTCTAGATGAGGTAAATGTTCAGTAAGTTTTGGCTTAAAAATCCCTACATGTTGTATATGTATTTGCTCTTGTAGTAGTTTTTTTTTCCTGGGGATAGCTCCTGCATGTGCATGGATAACCTCAATGCTGTAGAAATAGATTCCCTGAGTGCAGTGCAGTGTTTTATGGGATATCTGGATTGGTGAAATCTGAAGAATAATGCCATTCTTCTTGTTTCTTGGGGTTTTAAGATTACTAGTTTATAAATGCAAAAACCAGTAACTTAGGCATTTGGTGAGAGCTTTTTCCTGCAGAATAGTTAATAGCCTGATTTAACTACTATTAGACTTAGCAGGCTCATTTTTGTCCTATATGTAACAGAGATTTTATAGTAACATTATGCAAGGTTTGTGTTTCCTGAACATTGTTACAGAACTTAGTGTTCTCTTAATATTTTAAAAATGCTTTTATTATTATGTTGTAATATTTAGTGTGAAATAGGACATTTTAAACAATGAACCAGGTCTTTTCAGGTTATGCAGGCTTCAGCTCTAGGAGATCTGTAGTAGAGTTTAGCGTTTCCTAACTGTCTTGAAGATCTAATTGCAATCATGTATTGTTTGGTGTCAGCTTATTTCAAATTTCTTTGCTTAACTTTTAGTGGTTTACTTTGGATGAAGTGTCCAAAGGAAAATTGCATTTAAAACTGGAATGGCTCACATTGATGCCGACTGCTGAAAATCTAGACAAGGTATTAAAGGAACACATTACTTTTACCCTAATCTTAGTTGTTGTGGGGTGCATTTTGTTGTTTGGTTGTTTGGGGTTTTTTTGTTAAATATGTAAGTAATTTAATTCTCTGGCTGTTGTGAATTTCAATAAACCTGTAACTTTATTTGAAGCTGTTTGTCTTTAGCAATCTCAAACCAGTCATAACTGTCAATGTACTCTCGTGGCATAGGATTTTAAAATGCTTTTGTTGTCCTCTTCTTTTCTCTTAATGTTATGGTTTGAGAATATCAGCTAACATTTCATTAGCCTGGGCTGTAAAGCTGGATATAATGTTGTAATCTGTTCACTCAAAAAAAAAAAATTAGGAAGTGAGGTGGAAATTTACATAAAAATGGATTTGAAACATCTGTATGAGTCTTGAAAAGTTGCTTCTTATGCTTCATAGTGTGTGTTTGTGAATGTTTGTGTGTTGGGAGATGTTTTAAAAATATCTTTTAAGGAATGGGACAGAAATAATAATATTTGATTTTCAGAAAGGCTTATAGTCTGTTTCTGGTTTAGGTGCTAACAAGCATTAGAGCTGATAAAGACCAAGCCAATGATGGGCTTTCTTCTGCATTGCTTATTCTCTATTTGGACTCAGCAAGAAACCTGCCTGTAAGTTCTATTCTGATGGATACCCTTTTGTCATGGGTATCTCTTGCATATTTCCAGCATGTCTTGCTTGGTAGTATGGCACACTGCTTTACTAACACACATTTTGCCATGTTTTCTGTACTTTCTCTTGTTTCAAAACGTGTAATGTAAGGTCCACATTTCTAGTAGTATAGTATTATAGATATATATTTAATAAAACATTGCTCTTTAATCAGTGTGATTTTTTTTTAAAGAATGCTCCTTTCCTGGACTTGAAAGGCTGCATGTTTTTATTACACAGTGTTTTCCATAAATAGTATGGGATCAGCATGGGGAATTTTAAGGAACTAACTGGGAAAAAGCCCATTCCCTTGAGTTCAGGTAAACTTGCTTGCTTTGGTTTAGGGCATCTGTGGTAGATTTGAAGGTACCAAAGTCCTCATCATGATATTAAAACTGTGCAACTGTTGTTACAGTGGCAGAATACTTGTATGAGATTTCTGTCAGGTTGTCATTTGGAGTATTGTTTATTTGCTTGTGCAAAACATAAAACCAAAAACGAATGTTTCTGTCATTATATAGATTATACTCTGGGGCTGAGAGATAGCTTGTTTATGACACAGAGTGTTTTGTAGTTTATTTCAGGCTAATAAAAGTACTGTTCCTGGTTGTAAATGATAGCAGTAATAAATTAAACCCTACCATAAACAGATATGTGAAGCATAACATTGGGGTTTGCTGTTTTTCTGTTAGACGGGAAATCCCGGAAGTGATGACTAAAATACAAATCAGAGAATAAAGCTTTCAAGCCTCTGATTTTTTTGTATGCATTTTTCAAATTTCTCCACTCATCTTAAATTTAAGTTAAAATGCTTCCTCAAACAGAGTGGTAACAAATGAAACCTTAGTGGCCTAAACAGTTTACATCATGGAGTAGTGGTTTCATGTCTGTTCCAGGGTGTATAGAGCAGAGTTTGGAAGCAGTGTTTATAGGTTATTTTAAAAGCTAAAGAGATGTAGCTTATCTGGAATAGAGTCCTGCATTATCTTTTCAGCCTCACTGTCTTGAATTTGGGGAACTCTGTAGTTTAGCAGAAAAAGAGTAAAATTATTCTAATACAGAGTAAGCAGAAATAGCATGGAATTATGATGAGCTTAACGTCAGTTTCAGAATACTGCAACATGCAGAAAAAGTCCATCTGCCCTCTGTTTTGTGCATGAGATTAAATTGAACCCATTTCTGTATTTTCGTGTTCAACTACTGGATTTTACTGAAATTAAACTGTTACAAGTTTTATATATTTGTTAAAATACACTAAAGCCTCTTACTTAAAATGAGTCGTTTAAAGATCTCTCATGCACAATTTCCATTTTTATTCCATGCAACGCTGCTTCTCTATATTAGATTAACTTCAGAGGCTTTGTCATTAGTTTAGTTTTTTTCCCCTTCCTTCTGTAACATTGTCTCCCTCCTTCAGAGGGAGATAGGCTGCAAGTCTTGAGTTCTGCCTACTTTTGAGGACAGCATTTTCATTTCAAAGTCTTAATTGGTACTTCTAATCAGTAGATCTCTGAACTTTAGGGCGTGGAAAGAAGTTCCTTACATAAAGCTGACCAGTTGAGAAATTTGGGAACAGGATCCCAAATTTCTTATTGCTGTGTCTGAGGTTCTGTCTACAGTACAAGATTGCCTGGGTGGGTTGAGAATAAGGAACAAAAAGTTCAAAGAGGATGAAGTCTGTTAAAATTACACTGACCCTTTAGTCCATAACTTTAATGTTAAAGCTGAAATATTTTCTAGATGGATAACTACTTTTTATTACCTTCAAAATGGATTTCTTGAGTTGTTGCTGATCACTGGTACATTTTAGATCTTGGCTCCAGCCTTGTTTTGTTTGAGTTATAGTGGATAATCCCCAGCGTAGCCATTTCTTTTGCACAGATGGTTCATAGTTGTGGGTTTCTGAAGCATTGGGATGATTCATCTGAAACATGTTTCAAGTGAAACAGTGTAGAAGGCTGATCTCTGCCATATAAATCTGAACTACCAAGAGTAAACTTGGAAAGTAGACTAATATATTTGAATAATTAATAAAAAATAAAAATAACTATGTTTTGACAAATACTTCTTTTTATCTGCTGTTTTCTCTGGAATCCTTTGACTGTTTTCCTTAACTTTTTTGTGTAGTAAAGCTGCTTATGCATTCATTCTGCCACAATCCCATCACTCTGCTTTCTCCTTCCATTTCCATCTTCCTAAGAGTATCTACGAGGGAAACTTTGGGTGTGGATACTTAAAAGAGAGGAGAGCATCGGGACTAGTCTTTTGTGAAAACACTACCTCACTCTATAGAGCACTATTTGTGAGTTCTCTGGTATTATTTGTATTGTACCTTTTATCTGCCAGAGTGTGGATTAGTGCTACTAAAGCCACTCACTCTAGTGGAATGAGAGCATGCAATTTGTTTTGCTGCATGGTTTCAACAAGTGTGCATTGTTTTTGTGCTATTTTTATTGCATTTTAAAGGCTACTTAAATTTCTTTAATCAGCATATCATTGGGTAAGTAATTAACTTTATGATAAAAACCCAAGATAAGTTTTTTGTAAAAGGTCCTGCATTTAACTAAAATTGCTGATTCATTGAGAAATAAAATGCATACTACACAGCACGTGTGCTGGTGAATTGTTGGCTTTTATTGCAAAAAAATTAAACTAGTAAGTATTACAGCCAACATCCCTGCAGTTTCTTTAAAAGGTGATGCACTCATTTATAAGAACTTGCAACCTCTCCACACTGGTTCAAATATTGCTTTTAAAATGGGTGTTGTTCTTTGTGCTCCCCAAACTATAAATTCCCTTGTAAATTCTATTTCACTCCATAATGCTCCTTGTTTTGCAAATTCCCAAGCTCCTTTTCTGTTTTTCAAATCAGACTGTAGTCAGAAAAAGCCAAGATAGGAAGAACCACCAATTAATATTTTTTGCTTGAATTTAAGGTTACAAGATTATTACAAACTAATGAGCCTCTGAATATCTTACACTTAAATCTGCAAATGCAACTTTGCTATCTTCAAAAAGAATGATAATCTTTTGCCAGAGGGAGGTGGGTATGCCATTGTAGATTGTGCAGATAAATCTGCTGCTGGCTGGCTACTTTTGGCTCATATCAGAAACCTTGATTTAAAAACACCTTCCCCCTTGCCCCACCCAAATCCCAACAAAATCCTTTTCTCTCATCCTTTCAATTAGTTTCTGTGTAGAAGTTCATTTTAAAGTATTACATAAAGTTACATCCTTTACCAAATCTTTTAAAATGTAATGAATAAGAAATGTGGTTCGTAAGCTATGGTTCAGTTATCTTGGTATTAAAACTGATGAGTAGTTAGTTTCATTTAGTTATAAAAATACTAGATACATCCTAAAAATCATAATTTTTAAAAAACACCAAAAACACCTGATAAAGAGTGTAGCCCTGATGTTTTTTGTTGATCTTAGGGTCTTTGCATTAGTACATGTCGTCTATATACAATAGCATCTATTTAGATGTTGGACAAAACTTTCCAAATCCCTGAAGCGATGTGTGAGTCAGAGTGGAACAGCAACCATTTTAAGGTCTGGATTTCCTTCAACAGCAGTGTTGACTTCCTTGTTCTGCAGTTGCATGGGTGCTAGTCTTGCAGCAAGCAAGAGGACAAGATTTATGGCTGGAGGCCAGGAGAGAGGAGAGGACTGTATGTAGTAGTGCAGAGACAATAACAGCTTCAGCAGTCATAAACCTGAATTTTGTTTTCAGGGCGTCTTTAAACACAAATTATTACACAAACATCCACACCGGCAAGTTCAGGTATCTAATCGATATGTAACATGAGTTACTTGATGAGGAGAGGGAGGGAAAGTGTTCAAAAGGGGGTTCACTTTATATAGGGGGAGGAAAAGCCAATGCCCTGAGTGCTCTCTGTTACTTTCTAGACAGTTTTATTGACTGTAGGGAACCTAGATTCATGACACTTAATTCAGACATTTACCCATCTAAATCTCCTTTATCTGAAGTAAGGAGTATGAATAGTGTTCTTAGTATGAGTTGCGCTAGTTTTATAGGTTATCATTAGTGCGTAACAATTTTTCTTTTAGTTCGGTGTTTATGTAACATATAAATTATCCCTGTTTTAAATCAGCTCTCGCAGATCAGTGACTGTCTGCTGGTTATCAATTGAGGATGCACTCATAGATTTAGACACTTCTAAAGCCCCATTTTAACCCCAAAGAAGACTCAGTGAGTCAACAGAAGTAATGAGTGGTACCCCAAAGCATAATGCATTAGGATGTGGCTTAATAACAAAACAGCTTGTGAGTTGCAGTGTAATTTATGGGGTTTTTATTAGGACTTACTGCAAATGTCACTGGCTGTTACAGAATGCTAGCCTGAAATCTGATATATTCCACTGTGTCAGTTATCAGTGTACTTCTTGGATAGCTGTCCGCTTTTCCTGTAACTGCAGAGACACTTGGAACCATAGCAAGACAATTTTGTCAACCAAGGCAAGACCTTTTCTTGGCTCTTTATATTGAACACTCCCTTTTCTTCTCCTAGTCTCCTCCTTTCAGCCACCATCCTCATGGACCTGCAGCTCCTTCCCTTGAAACCTGAAGTCTGGCTTAAACATACTTGCCCCAGCTGATGTCCCTCTTGGCCTATCCTTGCTATGTATGATTCCAGAGGAATTGAGACATGTTCAATATCCAGGAATCATTGGTTGCCTGCCTTTATAATTGATCATATAGGTTTGTTTTTGACTTCTAAAATTCTTTGAAATAATAATATAGGGGGGAGAAAGATGTGTACTGAATATGCAGGTGCAAATGTGAAGGAGAGACAGCCAGTAAGTTGAGGGGCAGTTTAGGATTCAAAATTATCTTGATGAGTTGCAGAGATCGTCTGGAAAAAGAAGGTACTTATCCATAGAGGATGGTGATTGCACCCATGTAAATATGGGAGGGAAATAGCTGTCTGATGTATAGCTCTACAGAAAGAGATCTCTGGTCATGCTGTATGATGCTGCTATGAAAGACAGACACCATACTGCATATGGAAAGAGGAGTGTAGCCTGTAAGATGTATGGACTAAAAGAGGTATAAAAAGGTATTTCTGCACAAAGGTTAAATCTCTCTTCATATTTAATCAGGAAGGCATTTCTTTCAGCAGAACATAAATATCAGTTCCTGTTCATAAACCAGCATGTTTAAAAAGGCCATAATGCAATTTTTTTTGTTGCCAGACATTACAGCTTTTAAAGCAGAATTCTCCCTTGAAACAAAAATTTGTGCTTAAAGAAGAAGCCAGCCACTAAGCACACTAACTTGAAGTCTGTTTTATTTCAAAATCGTATTTCCTTAAATTGTTTCTTATGAGCTAAATGCAAATTTTCTGTAACATTTTTATACTTTACATGTGTCACTTCAAGAATAATATACTATTCCCAAAATAAATTTGCTTAATTGATGGAACATAGTTGGAGGTTCGGTCCTGCCAAATCAGTTCAAATTCCTATCGTTAGTGTATTTGCACATCTTTGTTCAACTGAGTAAAGTTAGCATGCAGTGCTTGTATCATTCATCTGCTGAAGAGGCTCAAATGACTCAGATTTTTATAATGACCTAAGCCCTGTCAATACTTTTAGCATAGTAATTTATTCCATAAAAGGACTTCTTCATGTAATTACTTGACTTATCATCAGAGAAGCTTCTATGTTGTGAAAATATACTTAACCAGAAGGCAGTCCATCAGGCATTCAATAAAACCTATTTTGTGAAGTTTCCTTATTATGGTAAAAAAACCTGATAAGGGAAATATAAGTGGACTGAAAGTGACTATATTAGTTTTAAAGCAGAATACAAACAGAGAGGACAAAAGGGAAAAAAGAAAGTTTTGTCAGACTTTTGTTGTTGTTGTTGTGGTTCCTTCATTGTTTTGTTTGAAAGATTTTTGAGATTTTTTTTAGGTTGATTTTTTTCCCCCACCTTGTCCTATGTTGTCATGTCATAATTAATTAACCTGTGAAATTGCTTCATTGCATGACTTATTAACCCTTCCTATGTTCATTCTCTCCTGACTTAAAAGCATAATCCATTAGAATTTAACCCTGATGGCTTGAAGAAGGCTGCTGTTCAGAAAGCCCTAAAGGTAAAACCAATATAGCTGTCAATTTAAGGTCACAATAGTAATTATAAATGCACAAATGCCTGCAACACTTCTCTTCCAACAGCAGGTGGAATTTCTCTTGCCAGTTATATATTTAGTGCAAGTTTGCTTTACTTAAATTTGGTTTCAAGAAGTGGTCAAGACGCTGGTAAATACCACGGTCTATGGTAATTTGAATTTTAAATCAGTTGAGTGGAGTATAGACTGCTTTACAAGACTGGTGGAAAAAAAATAGTCCTGAGAACTAATCTGAAGTAGTAACTAAAGAACAAAGCTGACATGAAAGCTAAAACATCTTTTACATACTGAGTGATACTTTATTGGTCAGCTCTGAGTGACTAACCAATAAAATCCGTTCGTGACACATTTTGAAATAAGATAATCTTATTTCTGCTAGATATTTTTAGAAGGCTTTACACCCTTTATATAAATGCTAAATAAATTTAGCCGAGCTTTTTGCTATGGGAGACATAGAATTGAGAGGCAAGTTTGAAAGACGTAAGCCACGTTCTCAGCTGGAGGAACTTGGACAAGAAGCAGTCTCTAATAGACTGTCAACAGCAAAGCTGTCAGTGGCAGGTGTTAGAGTTGCGTTATGTGTGTGTGTACATATTGCTACCTATTTAGCATGAATTAAAGTTATTTATATTTACATATCAGCATAAGCAATAGGGTCTTCCTGTCAAGTTCTGTAGTTTCATCATTTTATGAAGAAAAGGGAATTTCAGGCACCTTTTTATGGACAAGGAAAAAAATGTTACTAATTTCACCTACCATTTTTAAACATCAGTTGGAATGTAATCTGACTTACTTTCTGTTCCTTAAAACTGTGTTCTGTTGTCTTTGGTGAGAGCTAAATATTTTTGAGTGGAAATAATGAAAAAAAGAAATGCGTCATTCATCCAAGAAAGGAGAGCTTTCTTAACAGCCTTTTGTCTAAAGGAAAGTATGGTTATAAGCAGTGTGTCACATGAAAGTCAAGTAATATTAGTGGAAGATGTCCAAAATGTAAGTTCAGATCCAAAAATACCTAGAATATCACATTCTTAATTTAAAAATATGAACTATTTCAATCACTTGGTGGTAATTGTGACCTTACATGCATTAAGTAAATTTCAACTAACTTTCTGTTTACATACCTGATGTGTACAATTTCCTACATGGTAGAATTCAAAGTATATTATTAACCATGTATACTATTATTTTCTCAGCCTTTTAAGCTGCATTAACACCTGCTTGAGATGATTAACTTTCATGTCTAACTTTTCTTTATAACTTAATTTTTTGTTAGGTTCATTTGAAATTTGTGAAAGTTGGGAATGTTCCTTTGTGTATATAATTTGTTTCTAAACCGATGTTTATTTTCTCAGTTTGATGTAATGCTATACACCTG
Organism: Pterocles orientalis; assembly: GCA_011057875.1. Taxonomy (NCBI): domain Eukaryota; kingdom Metazoa; phylum Chordata; class Aves; order Pterocliformes; family Pteroclidae; genus Pterocles; species Pterocles orientalis. The sequence continues at coordinate 135,297 of WKFP01015194.1, read as the reverse complement.
GTGAGCAAGGCTCAGATATGGCAGATGGTTGATTCTCTAATAAAGAGCATTTGATAAACTGCAGAAATATAAGTCAGGTACATTATAGTGCATCTTCTTTCTCCCCAAACTGAAAAGGGGGGAATATAAATGATCTGATGTTACATCCAATTTAATAATATTACTGCAATGTAAATAAAGTAAACTTCCTGAGTTTGTACTTTCTCCATATCTCCCATCTGCATGCGATATTCATTTTTCAGTCATTTTTAACTATGCTTCATTAGCTTTGGATGTTGTAAACCTCGTTGAAGGATAAGAATTTTCACCTTACCAATTTCCTTTGAAGAAAACGGAAAGGAGTCTAAAACTCCTGCTTATTTGTAGCATTTGCTTCAGTGTATTTAGGGTAGCTGGATGCCTTCATGTTAATGTGTTCACTAGTTACTAGCCAGTCTGCCATTTAAGCCTGTTAATAAAACACTGAGAATAATAGATAAGCATATAGTAGAAGGCATATGATTTCTATTTTTTAAGATACACGCATTTAAGTTTCAGAGGAGAGAAGTTTTGCTTTATTCTGAAGGCAAAGATTTTGCTTTTTCTTTACCAGTCAGGAAAGAAAATAAACAGCAATCCCAACCCACTTGTTTTGCTGTCAGTCGGACACAAGGCACAGGAAAGTAAGGTAAGTTCCTACTCTTCATACTTTGGCTCTGGCTACGAACATTTGGTGGCTCTGTGTGCTTGGCATTGGCTATCCAGCCAATGAACGTATCCGCTGCACTAACTGAAAGTGCCAACAAGAAGCGAAGGATTGAATGGGTGCTTACTCAATTTAAACTGTGTGTGAGTAAAGACCAGATTTTTAACTATTTGTAGATGTTCTTCCACTCTAGGTTCTGATCTGCAACTGGGATTCCTGCAGTAATGATTATATAAATAACATCTAATTTGGCTTCTTCATATCTTGTCAAAAATTGTCGCAACGCCTAAAACAGATCTTATACATGGTCTTAATTTTGATACTTACTCAAAAATAAAGATAGAAATTCAAGTCCTTTATTCCTTTTTTTTTTTTAAATGTTTTTTTCTCTCTTCACCTCCCCAGCCCCCAAATAATGAGTTTCTGAAAGTAGTGACATTTGGCAATGAAACCTTCCACGCGGCTGCTTGGAGGTTAGAAGCAAAAATACCAGTTTCTATAAGTTCCATTAAGTTAGTTCGTACCTTACAAAGAAGTATGAGAAGAGAGAGAATGTGCCGGTCTGAAGACCTTGCATTTGTTCATGGACTGGTGTGAAGTAAAGGTTCTTTAGCAGGAGTTTAAATTTGCATACAGCAACTTTAATACAAAACGTATTCTGTTAACATGTCCTATTTATAATTTTATGTGGGATATTACATATGCCTCAGGTATACGTACCACTTGACCTTTGTTTAAATGTCAGGTTTCAGAAACAAATTTTGCAAAGCCAGAATGAAAAATGTACTCAACTCTTGACATTGGCTTTATTAGACAAAAGTGTTTTATAATTTGTGTGCTTCCTGTTCTCTAACTTTAGATTCGATACAAGACTAATGAACCAGTATGGGAGGAAAACTTCACTTTCTTTGTGCACAATCCCAAAAGGCAAGATCTTGAAGTTGAGGTATGTTGTCTCACTCTCTTTACATACCATCTTTTCTAAGACGTTTTGGTAGTAACATTCAGACATTGCAGGCTGTTATGAAATGAGACTGAATATATTGTGAACACCATTAAAATGATACTTATGTGTCTTTTAAGACCATGCTATGAAATGCTTATTTGCATTTACTACTAAAAAGAAGAAAGACCGTAACCAATCTCTCACCTGAAGAACATAGTTGATGGTTGTCTTACTTAAAAAAAAAAGGA
>WKFP01015194.1:118897-132375 GCA_011057875.1 Pterocles orientalis | reverse complement strand
AAAACAGATCTTATACATGGTCTTAATTTTGATACTTACTCAAAAATAAAGATAGAAATTCAAGTCCTTTATTCCTTTCTTTTTTTTTTTTTTGAATGTTTTTTTCTCTCTTCACCTCCCCAGCCCCCAAATAACGAGTTTCTGAAAGTAGTGACTTTTGGCAATGAAACCTTCCACGCGGCTGCTTGGAGGTTAGAAGCAAAAATACCAGTTTCTATAAGTTTCATTGAGTTAGTTCATACCTTACAAGAAGTATGAGAAGAGAGAGAATGTGCCGGTCTGAAGACCTTGCATTTGTTCATGGACTGGTGTGAAGTAAAGGTTCTTTAGCAGGAGTTTAAATTTACATACAGCAACTTTAATACAAAATGTATTCTGTTACATATCCTATTTATAATTTTATGTGGGATATTACATATGCCTCAGGTATATATACCACTTGACCTTTGTTTAAATATCAGGTTTCAGAAACAAATTTTGCAAAGCCAGAATGAAAAATGTACTCAACTCTTGACATTGGCTTTGTTAGACAAAAGTGTTGTATAATTTGTGTGCTTCCTGTTCTCTAACTTTAGATTCGATACAAGACTAACGAACCAGTATGGGAGGAAAACTTTACTTTCTTTGTGCACAATCCCAAAAGGCAAGATCTTGAAGTTGAGGTATGTTGTCTCACTCTCTTTACATACCATCTTTTCTAAGATGTTTTGGTAGTAACATTCAGACATTGCAGGCTGTTATGAAATGAGACTGAATATATTGTGAACACCATTAAAATGATACCTATGTGTCTTTTAAGACCATGCTATGAAATGCTTATTTGCATTTACTACTAAAAAGAAGAAAGACCGTAACCAATCTCTCACCTGAAGAACATAGTTGATGGTTGTCTTACTTAAAAAAAAAAGGAAAAATAAATAAATTTTGATACCTGTTTCAAACATTAACAATCTTAACTGCTAGCAGAAATTGCTGTTATGTATGGCTAATTTGTTTCCTCTCTCATCCCAAGGAAGTCTTTGCTTTATCCAAATACCATATCCCTTTACACTGCTGACTTGTCATTTACATAGTTCAAAGAGACCAAAGTGTAAATGACTGTCCTAGTTACTATTCCTCTTACAGTTGTCGGGATTCATTTTCATGCAGACCATTTGGAAACCATGTAGTTATTTTGATCAAGGGTCAGGTAGATGTAGAAGCGATGGTTAGTTTTCTGTCTTGCTTTTGCTGTACAAGATAGGGATGAAGAAACAAATACACATTGAGTATATTTGCTATATGTGAAGTAATGTTGTGATAAGGGAAATTTCGTTTAAGAACAAAGTACATTTTATATTGTTTAGATTTTTTTGTATTTAAACTGTCATTTCCTTTTCTTTCTCTGAATTCTTATGAAGCAGATGATCCAAAATTATTTAGCTTCTGTGTTCCTTCAGGTGAGGGACGAACAGCACCAGTGTTCTTTGGGGAACTTCAAACTGCCTCTAAGCCAGTTGCTGGAGAGTCAAGATTTAACTATGCATCAGCGGTTTCACCTGAACAACTCTGGTCCAAACAGCACTATAAACATGAAGATTGCACTCAGGGTACTCTAAAACTTTTCCCATTGTAAATATCTGAAAGCATATTTAAGACTACTGTGACTTCAAATCGTTCAGCTTTATGAGGAAGATAGTACATTTCCTTGGGTGTCGCAGTGCCAGGTGTCATTGGTTGTGGCAGTGCTCTCAAGGACACAAAGATAACCTCTAATTTCAATACATTCTATTTCAAGAACAGAAAATTCTCCAAACAAAACAGGAATCAGCTACGTTAATTAAGACTGAGGTTCTCCATGTCTTTAGGCTTCATAATAATGTTTGGAATCTGAATTCCTTCAAGTCTTTTATGACTCAGTAGGCTACAGATCAGTGAAATCATCTTTATCTTATAGAAATGTAATTGAAGTCATGATGGTTTAAAAAGAAAAAAATTTATAGGGAACATTGGAGGTTTGAAGACAAAACTTGCATACCTGAAAGTTAGCTTGTCATTTTCCCCAGCTAAGTTATTTGGTCTAATAAGGTAGCGTATCTCCTTGCAAACACTGTCAAACTTCTGTTAACTGCTGTTATTTGTTTTTTTCTAAAGTACTTGTCATTAATAAATGAAGGTAACCTATAAAAGAGAAAGTAAGGACAATGAGTGGAAGAACTTGTGATGTAGGATTAAATTTCAATATATTAGGGAAAAACAAAACATTCTAGAATAGCTTTCCAGGTGTCTAGAGCTGTAAAATAAATAGCATTTGCACCAGAAGTGTGTAGGGTATGGGAAGGGAGTAAGGAGGAAAATAATTCTAAATGAGTGGAGAATTTCACATTGGTTTATAGTTAACGCAGTTGCCACAAAGAAGATGGAGTTGTGTTTTCCTGTGCAAAAAGTTTACTGTTGTAGAGTGAATAAGTGAATATTTTTGGTCCTGCTTTAGTGTTTGAACTTAACAACTTGTCACCAACCAGTACTCTTGTAGAAGCAAATTTGTTCATGTTTTTTATACTGGAAAACAGTATGTTTTATATTGTAACAGTATATTTTTTCTGTATGTAGGTCCTTTCTCTTGAAAAGCGAGCAAGATCTCCAGATCATCAACACTCAGCCCAAGTTAAAAGGCCATCTCTTTCCAAAGATGCAAGAAAATCATCTTTTAAGCCTCAGATTCCTGTCTCATCACCACCTGATTCAAATAAATCTGTTCCAGCTTCCCCAGTGACTGATACTGATAAAAAGACTGATACGGCTGAAAAAAGTCAGCCTCCCAATGCCAGCCCTCAGTGGCCAACAGATCTCAGCCGAAGTTCCTCTAGTCTTCATGCCTCTAACTTCTCCTATTCTCCCAGCCACCTCTCAGTCAAAGAACCCACTCCTAGCATCGCCTCAGACATATCTCTGCCTATCGCCACGCAGGAGCTACGGCAAAGACTACGACAGCTTGAAAAGTACAGTGCTAATTACTGGTTTTTGCAATACATCTAAATCGGTTTATAAAAAATGTCATTAGTGCAGCCAAAGAAAGAGTGTGTACTTTGCATTTTAGTAATATTTTCTCTGGTTGCAGTTTGAGCCTGACATTTGAAAATAAGTCATTGAGATTTTTTTGCTTCCTTCTGGTACCTGAGTTAGACAGAATCTGCAATTAGAAGTTGCCTTACCCTTGCAATGATCTGCAAGATAAAGTCCACACTGTGTAGTGCTAAAAAGAGTGGGATGGCAAGAGGGAAGGATATTTTTCAATATAACATTAGTCACTTTCATGGCAATAGTTGCCTGTTTGTGCTCTGAATCCTATTAACATTAATATTAAGCCAATTAAGCTGAATATAGCTGGTCTTTTTAAATTACTCGGAGGGATAGTTGACTGTAATGAATGTTAAATGATAGCCAGTTATTATTCAATTAATGAGGATTGCTGCAGCCATGCTTTCTTACATTCTGTAATTTTTTTTGTACTTGCCTCCATGGGCAGCTATACTTGCCAATAAAGATAGCTGAGCAGCCATTCTGCTCTGAATGGGAGAATGGAAACCATTAATTCCCTATTCATTTAGCTTCTCTGTGAATCTAAGCAGAAAGATTTTAATTTTTTATTTGTAAGGGATTGAAGTGATTCCTCTTTTTCTCTGTCAGGATTCACAGACTCAATAGAGTAAGGCAGGCTGGAAGGAGCCTCTGGAGGTCATTCTGCCCTCTGCTCAGTGCAAATCCCAGTTCAAAGTTAGATCAAGTTTCTTGGGCCTTGTCCAGACAAGTTTTGAATATCTCCAAAGATGGAGAGTCTTTAACTGTTCAGCAATTCTGTTGCTTAGTCACTCCACTGTGAAAACATTTTTTTTCTATTTCCAATTAGAGTCTGACTCAGTCTTCTCTGTAACGTTGAAGTACCGAAAGGCTGCAGTTGAATCTGCTGTTGGCCTTCTCTTCAGTCGGTACAAACCCATCTCCTTTACCATCTGTTCACGTGCTCCAGTCTTCCATTTATCTTTATGGTGCTCTGTCCTCTCGTCTTCTGTTTGTCAGTCTCTCTTCTGGCCTAAAACTAGGTTAGACTTTGTTAATTACAACAAATGTTGAAATACTTCTCCTTATTTAACACACAAATTTCATACTTTCTCGTTAACTGAATGGTAAAGCTTCTGCTAAGGGAGTCCTTTATTGCAGGTCCCATGTCTTTTAGGTACTCTGATTTTTTAATTTTTATTTTAACTAAGAAAATACTGCTTCATTCTAGTTTTTAAAGTGAATGACTTGGGAATTTTAATGGAATATTCTGCAGTCACTTTGTAGCTCTTCATAAAAGAGGCACACCTCCCCCTTTAAGGTCAGATATCCTTCAGAGAGTTGAAAAATGCCAAGCATGCCATGTACTGTCCTGTGTGAAAAGGAAAATTCTGCTGCTCAGTTTACACAAACTAAAATAAGCATTTTGTAGAGATAACCAAACTTGAATGTGTTGGCCATTCTTTAAAACAGGAATTCTTAAACCTGGTACTTGGGTTTTATTTACGGAAGGCCTGCTTTTTTAAAACTACATTAATTCTAATATTCTTTTCAGTGCAGCATGAACTACAGAAAAGTAAAGTGGCTGTATTTATACTGTGATTTGAGCTTTTAAGTGAGTTTAAGAATCACTATTTAAAGCCAAGAGTATCTCTATTTCTGCATGAGGGAATTCAGAAAAGGATGAGCTGCTCTTCTAGCTGCTTCCTGGTAAGAGTGGCTCATCTGAGGTATTCATTGCAGTTTGCACCATTGTTCTTTACAATTTCCTAGATACTGCTTTAATCTTAATTTTAGGGTAAGCAAATTCTTTACTGATAATAGCTTTCAGAGCACTGAAGAGCTGCTGATCTGTAAACTGACAAGAATACCTAGCTTGTTCCTTTGGAGAATACAGGTGTAGGAACTGAAGTACAAGAAACTGATGAAGATATGCTTATGTGCTAACTTACGTATGCTCTCTTCACATTGATTACTGAAAAGTTAAATGGCTAATACATGATTTCTGGAAATACTACTCAGCATGTATTTCAGTTAGTTCTTACTGTAAATATGCATATAAAAAACTAAGCATAATGTTCTTTTTTATTCCTGCAGTGGAACAACTCTGGGGCAGTCTCCGTTAGGACAGATTCAGCTCACAATTCGTCACAGTTCGCAAAGAAACAAACTGATTGTGGTAGTGCATTCCTGCAGGCAAGCATAAAATATCAGATTCTATTTCTGTGCAAATTTCCTTGTAAACTTTGTTACAGCTTGACTTATCCTCTTAAATTGTTTTATTCTCTGGATGATCTTTGTTATTTTTAAAATGACATACAGATTATTTTTATGTGGAAATACCAAAACATGCAGAGCTATGCTCAGAATCAGTAAAAACTTTGTTGAAGTTTTTGCTATGATTTTGTATTTGCCTATAGTCCCTCTGTCAGATTTTAAATGAAAATGGCATGTAGATTTTTATCAGCAGTGACTTAAAGCTGTATCTGACTGAATTCTTCATGGAATGACAAAACACGTGATTTTTGGAAAGCCATGTCTAAACTTTCAATTGGAATGTAAGAAACCCAGTATTCCCATCTCTGCTCTCTGCTTACCATCTGATCTACAAGTCAGTGCTTGGTATTTTTGTAGTTTCTCTTTTCCACTGCTGTTATCTACATGGTGTATCCTGCGCACCATACTGTGTGCAGGCGATCCCACAACTGATTCAGACACGAAATTAAGTGATAGTAGTGTAAACATTTACATTCAGCAATGTCTCATTTATTTTCTAAGTGTTTTTCCTTGTTTTTCACTGGTCACAGAAATCTAATAGCGTTTTCAGAAGAAGGATCCGATCCATACGTGCGAATGTACTTACTGCCTGATAAGAGACGATCAGGAAGAAGAAAAACACATGTATCAAAGAAGACATTAAACCCAGTGTTTGATCAAATGTACGTTCTAAACTATGTGTAGTAGTTTTATATCATGTAATTACAAAACTGTCAAATCAAGGCTTCTCAGTTTACCTGAATGGATGAGCTGTTGACACTCTGAGTTGTCACCACCAGACTTGATCATACCCCTTTCTTCTGTCATAATAGCTCTTCCCATCCTTCTATTCCCTGTTATCACTATAGCTGTTGTTACACTGTTACCAATCACTTCTCTCATATTTTCTCCTTATCGTATGTCAGTTACATCCCCTTTGTGCTGGTGGCTAAGAAGCAGTGTGCACTCTTCCAGCAGGTGGCCAGAACATGAGTGCCTCCTTCTGCCAGGAAGCATGTCGATTCTAACTGCCCGACTGCCTGGCTGACCCATCCTGCCTCCTTGGCAGTGTCTATGCGTGATCAAATTGCTCAGTCAATCTACTCAGTGGCATTTACCAGCATCTAGGGAGTCAGGAAATTTCCTTGTAGATTATATCCCAGCCCATAGATCGGAAGTTGTACAAGCTTGTCCAGTATTGTATTTCGTAAAAATCCTTATCTTTGCACTCAGCTTTCTGAGTGAGGGCAGTTTCCCTAACGCATGCACCCCTTCCTCCCTCACCCATCACTTATCAATAAAGAAAACCTTTCTCTACAGATAGAAACTTAATTTGGGGAAAACAACTCTTCAGTACTTCAGTCCCTTTAGGCCAAGGGAAATCTGTAGGTGATTAGTTAGAGGCTCTGGTAGGTTTTCCTGATACTGGAGCGCTCTCTAGTTTATTCGAGGTAATAGATTTGTTTTACTGTGCCTTTCCTAGTAAAACATATTGCAGAGCAATAAAGGTGTTCAAGAGCTGTAGTGACAAAAAGGTGTAGATTGTGGTATAATCTTGCTCTCACTTTCTGTAAGTTTCAGATCTAGCAAACAAAATGTGTTCTTCCTTAAAAGCTGGTAGGTTTCCTGGGTGTGCCAGGAAAGAAAACGCGCTCTGGCTGTAGAGGACTGAGGATCAGTAAGACTGACCAGTCTTTCCCTTTTGCAGAATAGCAATACTGAGCTGACAGGATAGGATTCGTCTTTCTCTCCTCTGTAGAGTCAGTGGTTGACCTTTTAATTGTTTTGCTTGATTTTTTTTTTGTTTGTTTGCTTTGTTTTGTTTTACAAGTGGCTTCTAGAGACCAAAGGTAACAGAAGTCTCAAACATTTGATGTTGATATTGATCATAGTACTGAAGAAAATTTTAGGCAAAACATTGGGATTTTTTTCTTCGTTTATCTCATTTACCTCATTTACCTCATTTTTTGTTTGGGGAGGAGGATGTTTTTGTTATGGTTTGAATTGTTGTTTGGCTGCAGGAACTGAAATTGCACTTCAGGTACAAAATTCTCTCTAAAGCATCATTTTGCCTCTCAGATTTGATTTCAGTGTTTCCCTGCCTGAAGTACAGAGAAGAACACTAGATGTAGCAGTGAAGAACAGTGGTGGTTTCTTGTCCAAAGATAAAGGGCTGCTTGGCAAAGTAAGTTGATAAGAAGCAAATTCTATTAATACAGCATGTCTTATTGCATAAGACTAAAATCCTCTTCTCATATGAGCTTGTTAGTGTTGACTGAAGCAGGTATGAAATTTTTAAAAATTATAGATGGCTTAGATGTGAAGGTTCACTAAGGGAAGGAACAAAACATGAGGCGGTGATCTCCTCTAGAGAATGGCAAGTTCTGAGTCTCGCAGTAACAAAAGAAACCTGCGTGTCAGAATTATACAGTCATGTAGCATAAGCACACCAGCTGATTGCCATTGCCAAGGTATGCCATGTTCAGAATTTAAGCCTGTGAGGTGCTCTGGGACCATATCACTAAAGATCTTTAGGTCAAAACCAGCAACTTGAAACTTTACTACAAGTCGGGCACCTAACAGATAGTTATGATGACAAGGTTATAAAATATATTGTTTGTTAGTGCCATTACTTACATTGTAGTTTACAGGATTGTCAGATTTGATCTTTAAAAGACACAGAATGAAAGGCACACATAAGGCACTGATCACTAATTTACCTTTCCACAGTCACTAATACCTCTGGCATCTGAAGAACTTGCTAAAGGCTGGACGCAGTGGTAAGCATCTATCCTTTATTAATAATGCATACTAATAACTGGTGTGTTAGTGACACACGTTAAATGTAAAAAAAATTGTTTTTTTCATTTTCAGGTATGATTTAACAGAAGATGGTACAAGGCCACATGGTGCAAGTTAGACCCGTGGATACTGGGAATTCTCCACGCATAATTTTGCCAACCTTTATATATTTTTAAAGCATTGTTCTCACAGATGTACCAATATTATTTTTATAGCTTTACTGATTTAGTTCTTAGACACATCCCCAATAATTTTATAACACTTGGTCATTTTATGTAGACATAGCCTTTCTCATTGTTAAACTTTGTATTTTAATTTGCTAAACAGTTTTGTGTTACTGTAATGTGCAATAGTACAGTAAAGTAACCTTTTGTGTTTAAATTGATCTTTATGACGCTGTACCTACTAGAAGGTGAAAAGATTATGTTCTGCTGTTTTCCTGCCTTGTTTTATATCTCACCAAGGTATACTGTACCATGTAAATATATACTATTTTTTTATAATTCTTTCATGTTGGTTTGAATTCAGAAGAAAATTAGATAAAGGATATAGGTATTTTCTTCTAAATGCATGTTAATTTCTTCAGATGAATCTCTTGTCTTTGCAGCACAATGGTCTTAATCATTTTGTGATATTCAAAAACAAATGGCAGAAAAACATTTCTACTTTATTGTTTCTGGCCCAGTGTGGCTAGCTTAAAATGTACAAAACATTAACATTTTAATATTTATATATAAATGTATTATTGGAAAATCATGCTATAGAAGATTATAAACAAAATGAGAATTCTATAAATATTGTATAAATAGAGGATGAGGTCCATGAATTGAAGTTTCTAAACCTGAGTTTTCATTTAATGGAATAAACATAACAACCCGTACAGTTTTATTACACAGGTTCTCTTGGATTTTGTTATTTATTCCTGTACTCTATAGTACCAGACATGTGACCTTTTGAAGGTACGAGGACATCGATTTTTCCGTATTACAAACAAAATCTCTAACTACTTAGAACTGTCCTTACTGCCATGTTTCACTGATTTATGAGGTATACAAATCAGCTTGCAATGTAAGTTCATATAGTAGGCATACATACAAGATGTTATTTTTTTTATACAATACTGTGCTAAATAGTACCTGATGCTATACTTTCTGTGATACTAAAATGGAACACCAATGGGTAAGAAAGTGTGAAACTGAGTTGAAACAGTCTTTACAGTTACTTCATTGCTACTTAGTGTATTTGGTGCATGAAAAAAACTGCACTTCAGTGGTCCATACAGGTTTCTTGAGAAATAACGGCGTTCTACTGAAGCATTGCCGTAGTCTGCTGCGAGACTGCAGCGGTGATTAGCACACACTGATAAAAGCAGACAGTGGAGAGTTGAAGAGAGAGTTTCAGCCTACACAGCTGAGCTCATAACTCTAATTTTATGAATTATGGGAATTTTTTTGTATTCAGAACTGATTTTTCTTTTTCTGGTAAGTTTTCTCAGACTGTTATAAAAATGTGCATTAAGAATCCAAGGGAACAGTTCAGCTCTTTCAGAGCCAACGCCCTCATTCTTGGATAAGTATGCAATTAAACAGACAAAGTATATTATTTAGCTAAGATTCTAGAATGATCTCTCAGCCAAGAAAGAATTTTAAAGCAGAATAATAAACTCCTGAAATTAGCTTTATAGGAAGATTACTGACAGAACCTTAATTCTAGAGGTAGAATATGCCTACGTTACTAGATGTACCAAAGTGCCTACCACAGATGTAGCTTTTTGGCTTTTTCAAGTTTAAGAATTGACTCATTTCAGTTTGTCTAAATTCAGTTTAACATAAACGTTTGTCACAGATGTGTGTGACATGCACGCATACACCTCTATACAGTGATGGCCTTCTTATTGCCACATTTTATACAAGACAATTTCAGCAATCACACTCACATCGTGATGTTTGCTGCTGTTACCTTCTGATGGACTGGCCAATAGAGAGAGGTTCTTTGTAAGAAAACATTTCCATTTGAAGGCTTCATTCTATAGTGGAATGTATGAGCATCTATATATATATATACACACACTCATCTGTTCATACAGAATGTAAGGTATTATAAAATATATATTTTCTTTGCTACTTCTCCATTAAAATGTTAAGAATGGAAAGACAGAGAATTATTGTTAATGCAGTGAAAATGCAGAAAGCGAAAGCTGATCTAAATAAAGGAGGTCCAAGTGCAGCAGTTCAGCAGAATTGTCTTTTGCCTTGGTTCAGCTCGAGGTACGACTTTTGCTGTACGTCTTGGCCAGTGACTCCCCAGAATTTGATCCATTGCCCACAAATGGGCTGTTAGACTGATTCAGTGTTTCAAGTCTTAACTGAAGTCTCGGGACAGATGTTAGAAGACTGCACTTAAAAGAAAAAAAAAAAAGAAAAAAAAAAGGTGCACATTTTGTCTTCTCGAGGGAGGAGAAAAATGCTGTGTTTGGGTAAATGTGAGATGATAGCACAAAGTATAAAGTATATAGGACATGTTTCCAAAATAGCTGACAACCTGAAATCAGGGATAGGCTCTTAGGAGAGCCCAGTTCCCATTTAGGAATCTAAGAGATTGAATTGTCATCGTAATTCAGCAACAGTAATTCCCATGGACTGTAATCAGTCCTGGATGCCAGACTCTTTAGAAATTGTCTCCTGAGTGAATTTGGATCAGAATATGACTGCCTAGATGAGACTCATTCTTTTGATAGTGGAAACAAACCTCTGTATCATAGTTACACATTCTGATTGTTCCATTTCTATGGAAGTAGGAAGGACGAATATCATTTTTCCTTTGGGCAAAAATTGCACCTCATTATCAAGTCAATGTATTCAATATCAGCTGATAGCTTTTCATGTAGTTCTTGTTTATCCTGTGCCTTAAAATATGAACATATGAAGATGTTTAAGAAATGGCTAAAAATAAGCTTTGTTACCTGTATGTACCAACACATGTTCTCTACTATCGAAGCTGTTTTTAAATTACTCTGCTTCACTGAAAAGAAAACCAGCTTTCTTGATTATAGCAGTGGTAGAATCTGAACTCAAATCAGCATGCATATCACTTGGATTTGGATTAAAAGAATTTTCATTTTCTGTCTTGCATCCTTTATCAGAGCTGCAGCAAATGGTGAGAGTTGAAATGAGAATTAAGGGTAATCAATTTTGTACAGATTGCCTTTTTTGCTCATGTAATTCTACATTATGATGCATGTATTTATTCAATAAATGGTTCATATGGAAGTCAGTGTGTTGCTTCCTTCTACACACACACTCCCCTTACTCCTCTTTTGCACATCCCTGTCCTAATTAATAATACGATGAGGAGAATTTTTAAAATAGCCACGTATGCGTACTATTCTAACCTCGGTAGCCTTGCTATAAGGTGTGTAGGCAGATTTTGGGGTTTTACATGAGAGAAAGTGGAGTGAGAAGTACAGGATACTACACTGGGATTTCCTTACTTGTTGGTCTGGAACAGATTCACACGTAAGAATTAGTTGGTCCTTTGTTCAACTTTAGTGTCTACATTTTTTGCTCTTGAAATGATCAGTTGAACACATTGTCATGATTCTAGCACTTACTATCAGTTGTCATGAGACAGCTTTCAGAAGGACCTGGAACTGCATGTAATTGCCTTGGATTTAGAACTAGCAGCTTTCTACACGTGGCAATCTGCTGTCCTTCCACCTGCCTGCAAAGGCAGATATTGGTAGAAAATACAACCATGTACTGCATAGGTAAGAAAAGGGGTATTGGATCCTCTATCTACTACAGAAACACCACCATAGAATTTATGCTGTGTGCATTAAACATTAATTTTTAATTAACTATAATACCATCATTAATTATGATACCTCTTCCCTTACACAGCTACAACCTGTCTGAATTCCTAATAGTCACTTTTCATCAGCCATAAATAGAAGCTGCAGAAGTTCATCACCCAGTCACCACTACTGCACTTAGAAGGGACCCCCCTGGATAATCTTTATTGATACTAACTACAGAATTATGGTCAGCTTTATTTTTTTCTAGGGGAGATATTTTCCTTTTGTAGCAGAATAAAGGGCTTCTGCTAATCAATGGGAAGGCAGCTAAAGCCAAGTAAAAACATCCCCGTCTTCATGACTCCTTCCCGGGAAGGTGTTTCTGGAGGGCACACTTCCTGGCAGTGCCAGTACTGATCAAGTGTCCGCATTTTCCTGCCTCAGATCAAAATCAAACCTTCCATTCAGTCCGTGGAGACAGGTGGGAACTGGATCAGCACCTGCACAAGAATGCTCCCTGTGTATTCACAAGATCTGGTGAGAGAGCAGAGTTAACGGTGCAACACACTCCTCCAGATGGATTTGGAATTAATTTGACGGGCTCAGCCAAGTCCAGACTGTTTCTCACTATGTGCTGTACTGTTTGAACTGGTTTGGGCTATCTTTTAGTTTATCCAGTCTCCATCTAAGAGCAGTGTTTGCCAATACAGTTCCAATATGGTTATTTCAGGTATTTTTTCAGCTAAAAGATAAATACAAAATTGGTTTCCTATGAGGTTTCTGTTTTAATCAAACTCTGAACATTTCGTTAATGGTTAACCATCAAAGGGTGGTACCTTTGATATTTTGCAGAAAGAACTAAAACTTCAGATGGTCCCAGACCTATTTGTGGCTGTAGCTGGTTGCTGAAGGAGTCTGACTGTTTAATCACAAACGGTGTTTTTACACATCTTAACAAAGTGTCTGACTTTGTCATTATATGCTCTCCTGCTGATTTCTAGGGCTGTCAGGCTCTCAACAATAATCTCAGCTACCTTCTGAAATATGTTATTTGAAAAATGCAAAGCACCCAAGGTAAAAAATCCCCTTCTATTTCTTTCAGTATTATGCAATGAATCCATCTGCCAGAGTAGATGGCAGCTCTGGAAGGAAAGCTCTCTGATCTGTATTCATGTGACAGAGGTGGTGCTCTCTGGTGTAACTCTCCGCAGGGAATGATGTTTGCCAGTCACCTGTAGAATTTGAGTAGACTGCCACATCTGTTTCCTCAGATGCCACCGAAGTGAAGCCAACTTGTCTGCCGCTGTTGTTTCTTTGAGTTCTCAGTAGCCATAAACTTTATTACAAAGAAACTAAGGGCTAATGGTGACCATGCTTCCCTTTAAGATCCATATAGACACAGGTTCAAGGACAGACAAAGCTTGTCAAGATTCCAACCTTTCACACCTGGGCTGTCGTAGGGGTGGTTCTTGGCTTGGGGACAATGGGGTCCACTCCTGACAGGAATAATCATAGAATCATGGAATGGGTTGGGTTGGAAAGGACCTTAAAGATCATCGAGTTACAACCCCCCTGCCATGGGCAGGGA
>WKFP01015194.1:90673-109594 GCA_011057875.1 Pterocles orientalis | reverse complement strand
GTAATTGCCTTGGATTTAGAACTAGCAGCTTTCTACACGTGGCAATCTGCTGTCCTTCCACCTGCCTGCAAAGGCAGATATTGGTAGAAAATACAACCATGTACTGCATAGGTAAGAAAAGGGGTACTGGATCCTCTATCTACTACAGAAACACCACCATAGAATTTATGCTGTGTGCATTAAACATTAATTTTTAATTAACTATACTACCATCATTAATTATGATACCTCTTCCCTTACACAGCTACAACCTGTCTGAATTCCTAATAGTCACTTTTCATCAGCCATAAATAGAAGCTGCAGAAGTTCATCACCCAGTCACCACTACTGCACTTGGAAGGGACCCCCCTGGATAATCTTTATTGATACTAACTACAGAATTATGATCAGCTTTATTTTTTTCTAGGGGAGATATTTTCCTTTTGTAGCAGAACAAAGGGCTTCTGCTAATCAATGGGAAGGCAGCTAAAGCCAAGTAAAAACATCCCCGTCTTCATGACTCCTTCCCAGGAAGGTGTTTCTGGAGGGCACACTTCCTGGCATCAAGTGTCCGCATTTTCCCGCCTCAGATCAAAATCAAACCTTCCATTCAGTCCGTGGAGACAGGTGGGAACTGGATCAGCACCTGGATCAGAATGCTGCCTGTGTATTCCCAAGATCTGGTGAGAGAGCAGAATTAACGGTGCAACACACTCCTCCAGATGGATTTGGTATTAATTTGACGGGCTCAGCCAAGTCCAGACTGTTTCTCACCATGTGCTGTACTGTTTGAACTGGTTTGGGCCATCTTTTAGTTTATCCAGTCTCCATCTAAGAGCAGTGTTTGCCAATACAGTTCCAATATGGTTATTTCAGGTATTTTTTCAGCTAAAAGATAAATACAAAATTGGTTTCCTATGAGGTTTCTGTTTTAATCAAACTCTGAACATTTCGTTAATGGTTAACCATCAAAGGGTGGTACCTTTGATATTTTGCAGAAAGAACTAAAACTTCTGATGGTCCCAAACCTATTTGTGGCTGTAGCTGGTTGCTGAAGGAGTCTGACTGTTTAATCACAAACGGTGTTTTTACACATCTTAACAAAGTGTCTGACTTTGTCATTATATGCTCTCCTGCTGATTTCTAGGGCTGTCAGGCTCTCAACAATAATCTCAGCTACCTTCTGAAAAATGCAAAGCACCCAAGGTAAAAAATCCCCTTCTATTTCTTTCAGTGTTATGCAATGAATCCATCTGCCAGAGTAGATGGCAGCTCTGGAAGAAAAGCTCTCTGATCTGTATTCATGTGACAGAGGTGGTGCTCTCTGGTGTAACTCTCCGCAGGGAATGATGTTTGCCAGTCACCTGTAGAATTTGAGTAGACTGCCACATCTGTTTCCTCAGATGCCACCGCAGTGAAGCCAACTTGTCTGCTGCTGTTGTTTCTTTGAGTTCTCAGTAGCCATAAACTTTATTACAAAGAAACTAAGGGCTAATGGTGACCATGCATCCCTTTAAGATCCATATAGACACAGGTTCAAGGACAGACAAAGCTTGTCAAGATTCCAACCTTTCACACCTGGGCTGTGGTAGGCGTGGTTCTTGGCTTGGGGACAATGGGGTCCACTCCTGACAGGAATAATCATAGAATCATGGAATGGGTTGGGTTGGAAAGGACCTTAAAGATCATCGAGTTACAACCCCCCTGCCATGGGCAGGGACACCCCCCACTAGCCCAGGTTGCTCAAAGCCTCATCCAGCCTGGCCTTGAACACCTCCAGGCATGGGGCATCCACAGCTTCCCTGGGCAACCTGTTCCAGTGTCTCACCACCCTCACAGTAAACAACTTCCTCCCAATATCTAATCTAAATCTGCCCTCTTTCAGCTTAAAGCCATTACTCCTATCGCTCCACCCCCCCTGATCAAGAGTGCCTCTGCTGTAACCCGCTTCAGGTACTGGAAGGCTGCTATAATGTCTCCCCGGAGCCTTCTCTTCTCCAGGCTGAACAACCCCAGCTCTCAGCCTGTCCTCATACAGGAGGTGTTCCAGCCCCCTGATCATTTTTGTGGCCTCCTCTGGACCCGCTCCAACAGGTCCATGTCCTTCTTGTGCTGAGGACTCCAGAGCTGGATGCAGTACTGCGGGTGGAGTCTCATGGTTCCAACTGAATCTCACAACCCAACAGAGCTGGGCACATAGCACCTCAGCCTGAGTGCAGGAAATGACACACAGAAGAAAGCTGTGAAGCCCTAGCACCCTGGCTGTGTAAGGATCTGTTGTGTAATTGACAATAAATTTTGTTTATGTTGCAGGCACAGTAGTTGCTTTCAGAGGAGGTTGAACTAGATGACCTGCTGAGGTCTCTTCCAAGCTGAATTCTTCCATGACTCCTGAGTACAGTTTTTTTAATGTTAAAATCAGTAAATGTACTGGAGCTTGTGTACAACCCTGGGCCTGTGCAGTAGCTCCTCCTGGGCATTTTGCTGCCTGACCCCAAGCTCTCGGGCACGTAGCAACTCTGGCTGAGCAACAAAAGGGGGCACATAGCTGGAAGCTGCGAGCTTTGTGAAGTCAGGATGCAAAAAATGTGTAGTAATTAAAAATACAACTTGAGTTGCAACGTAAATAATGCCAGCAAAGTGATAATTGTCTGTAGGAAGTGAACGAAGGTAATTAATTTTACTGGATAATTGGGATGAGATCCCTAAAGCAAAGAATGGTGCATGCATTTAATGGTGGCTGTTTCCAGCACAAAATTTCAAACAAGTTTTCTTAGTCTTCAGCTGGTTTTGCAAGCTAGTGTGTTACTCTTCAAACTCTCAGAGACTGACAACTGGAGCTTACCAAGCATTTCACAAAGATTAATAATTTAATAAAGAATATTCTGTGAGATAGTTCCATGCAGACTTCAACATCACAGAAATACTTCCACCGACAGGCTGAAGTCCCTGATGTATTTTGCACGGTTCTTCATTACTATCCGGAAGCTTCACTGCAGTTCCTGTTGCAATGTTTTCAACCTAGAACTGGCAAAACCCTTCACCTGTGAATGGGAGATTTATTGTCGCTTTCAGCTCAGAGTCCAGCTGGATAAATTTGATGACCTGTGACAAAGTATACAAATGAAGAACTCGGATTGTCTCTAGACCTGTCCTTCATGCAAATGATGAAAAAGAAATGAAAGGGAATGAAAATGAGTTAATAGAAATGGCTGGTTGTGACTCATAGAAGGGGGTTTGCAGCCAGGCTGGTTCTTCGTGTTTTATGTAAATCACTAATTAATGTGCATGTAAAATAAGTTGGAATTGAAGGTTTAAAATACTGAGATGAGCTTCCTGAAAAGAAGTGTAAACCTTAAGAGTTTTAGGCAACTTTGTTCTAGGTTTTGGTTTTTTTAATTAATATTCTTTTCCAAGTTCAGATTATTGGAAATGTAAAAAAATGCTTCATTTTTAACATTTTTCATAAAGCATTTTAGTTTTGCTTATGTTTTCTTTCACAATGAGGCTTTAAAGTTTTTGGATTTATATTCCTTACTGCTGAATTTTTGTTTTCTGAAGACACCGTTACATTCCACTAGATGGTAGTGCAGACCCTACTCTGAAAAGCCTTTCTGCTGCCTGTGCACTTGTAGGATGCTGCCTGTGTTTGTAGGATGAGGAAGTGGTCTGCATCCGAGGCATCTTTGGGAGTGGAGCCTGAAGTCATCCTAGCTCAAAAATTAATCAGAGGTAGGCAGAAGTGAAGTTACAGTTTAAGACATGAAGAAGGACCTTCACCAGCACATGTGAAACTCATCATGCTTTAAGTATTCATTTCTACTTTTTGTTCAACCATGAGGCTAGAAACTCACAAGAGTGAAAACCATCATGAAGCATTACAATAAATGCAGAGTGGGGAAGGAGGCAAAGATCAAATTCTACTAGAAAAAAATATCTTACAAACCAATTTTTCTTTGTTTAAGGAGATGATCAGAAAATATTTGCCAAATCACATTATCACAAGGTCTTGCGATGCTAAAACTGACGCACAGAACAGGAAAGACTAACAGGTGTTATCTAAACTCGTGAGCTTGTGAGCACTTTCAACAGCCCGACTCCGAACATTCCCCCAGTCTGACACGGCGCTGACGGAGCACCACGCTCACTCACTTTCGTCTTTGTTAGTTTTGCACGAAGGAAGCTGGGAGCCTGCAAGGAAAGCACGATGGGCTTTGCTTAGGTTCCTGGTCTGGATCCGAACATCCGTGTCTCGGCCTTGACAAAGGCAACTTGAGAGACAAGTGAATGCTGGGGTATTGTCCAACCAACGTGAAGTAGTTTGGCATGTGCGTATGCATGTGCATACACAATATATACATATATATATATGTAAACGAATATGGACGAGCAAATCATGTCTATTCTGGTATTGATACAGTATTTCCATGTTTCATACCAGACAGAGATGGTGTCACATCCAGATGATGGATGTCTAGCACAATGAAACCTCTAAGAGCACTTGTAAAATTAACAATAATTGTGTGTTTGTACTTTAGAAAAAATTCTTCTCTTTATCAATAAAGACTAAAGTAGAATGAGAGCTGAGAGGAGACAGAACACTTACAAGACCTATAAATCCTAATAATTCAGAATATTAAATTTAATAGGGTTAAAATAATCTAGACATGACAGATGGAACTGGAATGTTTTACATCTGAAATAAATTAACTGACAAACTATTATTATACATTTACTTACTGATACATAATATTCTGAAAGATGTTAATGACTGAACGATGTTAATGACTGTATACTAGAAAAAGTTTGCTGTAGCTATCACAAAAAGTGATACTCCATGTATTTACAGTGGGATGGATTTAGATATGCAAATATTGTTATTGTAATCTCTTTTTGTGACTATTTTATAGCATTTCAGAAATCTTTCCATTTTCATGGTACTAATAGTTAGCAGAGTAAAACCATTGTGATTTATAACTGCCTATGAGGAAAAAGGGATAACAGTAAGAGAATAATAATAAAGCAAATAATAAAAATATTTTATAGTAAAGAATAATGACAAAACAAAATACATAAAGTTACACTGTTTTCATGCCCTAAATTCGCCCTGGTGTGACTGACCTGCAGGACACCCAGGCAGTACCGGCGAACTCCCACGGCGCGGCAGCTCGGTCCTTTAATAACATCCACAGCTGCCCAGGGGAGCGGCTCGTCAGAAAGGCTTTTCATTCCCTCTGCGCATATTATTTCCTTATTTTTGTTCAAGTTAACAAGGTTCATTTTTTTCTTCTGTAGTAAATGGGGTTTTTTTCTGCTTAATCTCTTAAACTCTAAATTTTTCGTGTTAATATTAATAATTTAAGGGAAATAAGCAGTTTCACGGTCTAATCACACCACCATTGGAAACTGACAGTTGCCTCTGAATAAAGGACGGCGTGATTGGCAGTATTACCTTCAGGCAAGGGGAGATCTGGAGAAGTGGAATAGTGTGAAACTTCATCTCTCTCCCATGCTGTTCGGATTATTTATCAAAGTATGTGAAGATCAAAAAAAAATCAAGGGAAATGAATGCATGTAAATTATTAACAGCCTGCCTCAGAGGATGAGCAGATTTCGTGGATACTGTATTAACTATGACAAATTTTATTATGTATTCAAATGAAAAGAAATAGGAGTAACAATTCTAACGTGTTAGGAGATAATGTGTACAATAATCTCATCAGAAACTATTATCTAGAAAATAACACTGTAAAAATGAAAAAATACAAATGTCAAGAAAGGATCTGACATTCAGGGAATTACTTGTTTATTTTTTACAAGAATTTATAATGTTGAATCATATAGGTTAAAACAGAATACTTGCTATAGTCCAAACGACGAGATTCTTGTGAGAGACATTTGTAATTGAGATCTATTATACAGCCCACCAACAAGAATAAAGACTAGTTTATGAAGCAGGAGCACAAAAGCAAATCTTTATTTGCTGTTGCTCAGCAACCATGTGTGGAAGGCCCATTTTTCATTTTTGCCTTAACTTGACTTGACAGGAAAATGATAATAAATATGAGATTATTATCACAGCGTATAGATTATTTTGAACAGATGAACAGATATGTCAAAAAGAGGCATGTAATTTGGTACTCTTGAAAGGGAGAACATTAGAGAAACCGAAAATAGAGTTGTAGCTTTATTACTAGCTTGCAGTTCATGCACAATTCTTGAAAAAAACCTACAAAATGCTCTTCTGCCTCTCTGGTTTCTCCATGTGGTACTTTAAAATGAATCATTTGGTGTTATTCAGTCTGTTGTTATCTGTGTCAACTTTTAGTTTCAATACTATGAAAAAATAATTCTGTGGTTGCTATGCAACACAAATTATAAGCTAAAATATGTTTTCGTTCATTTGCTAAATGGATATGTGCCCAACTAAATAAACAGTAACCAGGTGACTAATGTGGCGTCTAATTAAAAGACAAATAAAAGTATAAATGAAATATTCAGTCCACATGAGACATGATAAATAAATCCATCAGTTTGGATCTAAAATGGCAAAGATTAATATATGCAGAAATTGAAGATATTAGTGCAGTGTACAAATGTCAGTTTTCACACTTCTTTACTTGCTTTTACTATTCTACAGGTATGATGATTGCTCATACAACTTATTTCAAGGAAACTCTTTCACAGACTTCTTGCACTTAGCTGAACACCTAACTTAAGAAATAAAGTCAGGTCCACAGGATCTCAAACCCTCATTCTTCAGCATTCTTTACTGTAGAGCAGCAAAACGCTGTTGGTAGTCTGCTTCGGGAAGTCAGTGCCTGCCCGCTGTCACACTGTGGGGATAAGGGTTAGAGGCCAGACGCTGTTTCAAGTGACTGTCCAGGGATCCGTCTCTCCTGGGACCTTCCTCTGTGGTTGCCAGTAGGTGAATGTTGGTAATTTGCTGGATTGCCCTTTCCACGCTGCGAAGGAGACAGGCCTTTGTCTAGATGGAATATGTTATGGGGAGGTATGTGCGTGTTCGGCTTCAGGTGGAGACAAGGAGTGGCAGTGAACTGCCAGTGTGCAGTTATGTTGATCTAGAAGAGGAGTTTTTGGCTGCTAACTCCTGCCATATTGTCCCTGCCTTGGGTCCACGACCGTCTCAACTACAACTTTAAAGTAATGTAACCCATTCTCCTACACTGCCTACAGCACTTTATATCTGGCACATATTTGTTTTAAAACCCACTTATGTTAGAAGTTTCATATGCACTCAGCTTACGATTCAGGAATTGAAACAGTTTTTATCTTTGTTTTCAGTAGCATTAGTCACCTATTATGTACATTTTTTAAGCAATACAGAATAGCATTAATTATCTGGGCTAAGCATATAATAAATCATTTTTCATCCTATAGTCTTCTAACTGTAAAAAAACCAGGTAGTTTATTTAAAAACTTTAAAAAACATTATCAGGGAAAGTCTGTAAGTTAAATATACATGGCATATATATGTGACAAATCTTAATTTTGAATAGAAACTAATACTGTGAGAGGTACGATGATGAGGCTTTGAGCAACCTGGTCTAGTGGGAGGTGTCCCAGCCCATGGCAGGGGGGCTGGAACTAGATGATCTCTAAGGTCCTTTCCAGCCCAAACCATTCTGTGATTAAAGAATATTCTATGTTAGAAATGAAAATATTAGCAGAAGACACAAATAGTACTTCAAAAAGTAGTGAATTTTTATATATAATATTAAATAAAATCTGAATTACATCATGCTTTTTAAAAATTACAATCCAGAAAAGTCTAATCAGGTGTGAGACATTTATGGAAATTATTCTTGTTTTTCTGTTTCTTTTTACAGTAAAGCAGCATGTGCTGCACTACTATCACAGACTGAAAGTAAACAATTCTGGTCAAGCACCTCTTCTGAACAGCCAACACTGAGAAATACTGAGAAATATTATAGTACTGCAAATGCAAAATTGAAAGACATAAATTAAGCCCTTAACAGGTCGTATTGACTGTTTCTGGTTTACAGAAGAGCTCAAACAAATGGAATGGGGAATATTACAGAATTTGAAAACTGATTATGCTTAATTCAATTAAGGAACTTAGTCCAACTAGTTCCAAACACTGCAAAAATAAGTTTTAGAAGAAAGCTGCTATTCCCCGACAGATTAAAAAAAAATCAAAGTGTAAATATCACCCAGCCTGTATAGTTCCCTACAAACTCCAGTGAGCGGCCTGTTGAGCTGTTCATCGCTTTGGATGAAGAGTGCTTAATGCAGGTACTGCCCGCCACGACTAGGATTAAATGCAGAGCTGTCAACACTAGCAACAAAAACATTCTCAGAGGAAAAAAAAGTCACTGGTGTTCTCAGCTGGATAATGCAGGCTTTGTGAGATTGCAGAAATGTTTTTGTAAAAATACCATGTCCATGTTACCCGAGATTCATGGATGAAGGCATACTGTTCCTTAAACCCATCCATAGATTTAACCAAACATCTCTTAAGCTTGTTGGAAGGTATCGAGACAGCTACAGGAAGGTAACAGTAAGCTGACAGGCAGATTTACCCCGTCAGACACCTCTGAGTAACACATCAGCTGCTCCTCCCGGGAAAGATGTTTCAGCAGCCCAGCCTTAGCTCTAAGGTGAAAGCAACAGCGCCTGGTTCCAGTGCAGCCAAGTTTCAACCCGAGCAGCACAGCCTGCGCTCAGCTCCCCACTAACGCCCGGGCTGCGGCTGGCCCGATGTTACCGGGCCTGTCCTCTCCAGAGATCCACTGCCCAGCGCGGCTCCTCCATCCCCTCCTTTGTAGGAGGTGGCCACGGGGAAGGACACAGCGGTGGCCTCGGCGGGGCGGAGCAGCGAGGAACCGAGACCCACGGCGGTAATCAGGCGGCACCTGACTGACCACAGCACCCCCCGCATTGAACAGGCACGCACGCCCCGCCCAGGCAAGCGCAAAAAGCCGGAAACGCGGATTTTGAACGCAGTCCCGTGTCGGGGCTGTGGCACTAAATCCAGGCTCCGGCTGCCCAGGGCCCTGAGCCGCAGCCTGCCGCCGCCCCGTAACGGACCGCGGTGCAGCGCACCCCTACAGCACCCGGCAGCGCCTCCGCCGGGCCGCCCTCAGCAGCCCGGAGCGCGGGAAGGGGGTGGGAGCCGAGCTCTCGCGAGACGCGAGCTCCGCGGCGCGCGCCCGCCCGCTCTCCCGCCCGCCCGCTCGCTCTCCAGGGCAGCCGCGGGAGAATTCGAAAGCGCCGGCAGCGCGCGCGGCGGCAGGGCCGGGTCTAGGTCTCGGCCTCGTCTGAGGGGCGGGCTGGCAGCGGGGGTGCCGCCTGTCCCGTTCGTGAGCGGCCCCGGGGGTTGGCGCCTCTTCCAGCTGTGGGGCGTTCGCGTGGACGGGTTTTTCCTTGGGCGGTGCTGCTGAGAGGCGCGGGCTCTTCTCCTCAATCTGAGTCCGGGCGGCCGCCGGTTTTGTTTCCCTTCTGCGCAGACAGCTCCGAGCTGTTGGACCGTAACCCGTCGATCCATGAGGATTTCTTTCTGAGGAAGCGCTAGGTAAGCGTCTGTCCTCCTCCTTCCTCTGTCGGGGGCGTGCGGCGGCCTGTGGGGCGGGGGCCTGGCGGTAGCCCGGCAAGCGGCCAGCCCCTGGCTGACCCGGGACCGGGCCCTGCAGCGGCCGTGTGCCGGGGTACGGCTCCACACACAGGGAAGGCCGGTCTCCCAGCTGGCGGGGGTGGGAGGAACACCTCAGGAGTCACCTGAGGTGGAAGGAATGCTTTGGTGCGTAAACTAAGCTCTTGGGGTGTCGGGAAGTGGCCTTGACAAGAGAGAAAAGGAGAGAATATTTTGCTGCCCATCAGCACTTTTTGTATAAATAGGTGCTGTCGTTGGGAGTGAGGGCTAGCTGGATAGTGTGTGCCGGATGCACTGCTCTTTTTAAAAGTATCCATCAAAAATTTCATCTGTTTTAGGACTTGCTTAGTAAAAAAAGAACTCAAAAGAATGCCTGCAAGTACTGCAGGCTGGTGCTGTTGTGACTCTAGATGCTGATTTGGATAACTAAAGTATTTTGGAGGGGGGGACGTCTTTTATTTGTAACTATGTAGATGAATGTAAGGTCACATATTGTGTACTGAGACCAAAAATTATTTTATTTTGAGATATGGTACTTTAACTTTCTTTAGTTTTGCTTATAAAGGAACAAGATCATAATGAAACGCGAAGCATTTTTACAAGTTGTGTCTAAAGAGTCAATTGAAGACTTCTTGCGTTATACTCAGAATCCTGTAAGTAAGCGATGATACACTTGCATTGCTAATAAAATCTTGTCTGTTATTACTGCAGAAATTTGTGACAGAGGGACAGAAACTATTTCTCTGGTGCCTGTAGATGTGCTACAATAACTGCTGTAGAAAATGAGTTGAAATGCCACTTAATGAAACATATCTGAAAAAGCTGTAGTTATAAACCAACATTTGTTTTTAACATTTGTTTGTTGCATATAAAGTTTAAATTTTTTAACAAATTATTAGTACTGTGGTAACACTAAAAATACTAATTTAATGTTGATGAAGTACTGTTTTTTTAAATTTCAACGTATGAAAGAGTTTGTTGCTCTGTAATGAATATGAGCTAATGTACAACTGTAGCAGAAATGTTTCACTAGTATTTCTTTATTCATTTGATAGTTCAGGCTATTCTTCAGTCTGTGTGTAATTGTACTTGACAGTTCTTTTTACCACTGAATGTTTGAGATGTTATAGATTGCTGTTTCTAAATGCAGTGTGGAGAGAAGCACGAGAAACAACAAAACAAATCCACTGAAAACTACCAATTAGAAGTTCATTCTCACATTGTGTATATGATATTGCCTAGTAATCAGAAATAATAATTTGCATTATGGTGTTTTCCACTAGCCTTCAGTCTCTCTGATATTAAGATACACATGCTTTCTCTTAAACACCTGTTGCTAGACTTAATAAATGCTATTGACAGGTTAGTTTCTTAAGCTTTCTAATCAGTATTTTCCTAATATTACCTGTATCAGGTTAAAGTAAGTTGGTTGACCTCTGTCCACAGAGACACAAACTAATGTACTAATGTAGCAGATGTATTAAACCTGTGATTCCTACGATAGGGATGATTTTCTATGTAATAAGTTTAGGAATGGTGTGTTCCTGGAGGTGTTCAAGGCCAGGCTGGATGAGGCTTTGAGCAACCTGGCCTAGAGGGAGGTGTCCCTGCCCATGGCAGGGGGGTTGGAACTCGGTGATCTTTAAGGTCCTTTCCAGTTTTGTTTCATTCACATGTTTTTAAATTCCAGGGGTTTGCAAATATTCCTTCAATGTTTGTCTTGGGCTTTTCACTTTACTGTTTTTGTAATCTTTTTAAAATATTACTGTGTTGTGGTGCTGCTCATTGAAGTCCTTATCAGGTGGTGTTAAATTTTTCCACTAAATCCACTTCAAATTCAAGAAAATACATTATTTCTTAGACAGGAAAATAGGAATCGTGGATATGACTATCATTCGATGACATCCTCTTCCCTCATAGGTTTTGGAATAATTTTATCTCATATCATCCCAAAGAAAGATCAGAAAGCTCTGGTCTCATTATAAATTAATTCTTTTTATTTAAAACAGTACAATCTTAATATCCTGTCTCTTGGGTTTGTTTGAAGAGGGCTGCAGAACTCCCTGTGTGGCCTTTGGTTTGTTGTATTAGTTTCTAGTTGTAGAATAGGATAGAAGTTCTGCTATAAATATGTAACAGGATTTTTCTTCTCATATCCTTCTGGGAATCTTCTAATATTTACTGCTGCTTCTTTTATTATTTTCTATTTTTCTTTTTCCCTTCAACTTTTTCTCCTTTTTGATTATTTTTTGTGTGTGTGAATTTCTGCAAACTAAAAATATTTTTATTTCAAGATCATGGACAGTCTCTCTTTCCTCTAAAGTGTTTTTGATGCTGTAAACCTTCAATTCAGTATTGCAAATTACATCTCAAAAATTATCTTTACTTCCTCTTGCTTTTGTATTTTTTTTCTTATCTTTTCTCTGCATATTCTCTTTCCTAGCAGGTTGGCTACCCTTCTTTGATGCTAACAGGCTCTTTGTGTCTCTGAGATCATAGAATCATAAATTCTTCTAGCAAGGTTCTTCTGAGGAAATAGTTCAGATCACTCTCTTAGTGAAGTCTCTTATAGAGTCTAATAGTGGCTTCCCATTCAGTAGATCTTAAGAGGAAAGTATGGGGTTAATGTGCTCAGGAGGTAGGTTTGATAGGGGGGCTTTAAAATAGTGCAGTGCTGTTCAGTGTGGGTTATAGTCCAAAATCTGTAGTGCTGCACTGATTTACAGTTCTATAACTTGAGTAAGGATTTTCTTTTGACAGCTATCATCAGTCCATATTTAAGGTAACAAATGTTATCAGGGACTTGAATTCTGTGCACTTATGAGCTTCTTTGCCAAGGGTATGGAATGGTCTCCATTGGGAATGAAGTATTTAGAACATATGAGAGACAGAAGTTATTACAGGGACACGATTTATGTTCGGTAGTGTTGTGATTAAGGGCTAAAGACTTTAGTCTTAAAAGAAGCACTCGTTTCAGGAGAGAGTTAAGCAGCAGGAATTTCTCATGTTATTTTTTTAAAGAAATGCAACTTGTAGCAGGTATTTTATCTCTAACTGCAGAGGAATGGAAATTAATCCTTAATATAAAGACACGTTAATTTTAGGAAATGTGAAGAAATATAAGCCACCTCGGTGATGTGGAATTGTGTTATATCTTCTGATCGTTCACAGAAAAATATATTTGATCCTTTTGACTTGAATGAACTACTTCAAGAATTGCCAAGAAAGCAAAAAGAAGTACTATGGGAGAAACTGACACAGCTATTGAGAGAGACTTTGATGGAGAACCCTGTGGAAACATGGCAGAGGATTGAACGTGATGGAAGTAATGATGACATGGAAGTTGAGATAGTTCCAGAAATGGTAAAAAGCTTGTAAAATGAAAATATGATGGGTATTTAATATTTTCTGGGAAATAAAATGAAAATATGCAAGGGTTATCAAACAACGTCAGTTCCAAACATCATCTCCCTGCCCTGTTCTTAACTGACTTAACTGTTATGCTTGAGTTAAATTGAATTTAGGATTGATTTATACTGTAAAAGATTAGATCTGCTAATAATTTTAATAATGAAAAATATGACTTAGTTTTTTTCACTAGAGTTGAGTAGGCTTTTTGTATGTCTTATTGCAGTAAACAAATGTTGATGTCTCAGATGTTCCATAAGTATCTGGCATATACCTTAAGTTCACTACCTGCTTTACTATATCATTTTATTGAATGAAGATCATGAAATATAGGTTTGAATGCCTTTCCCACAAATTTAGCTTATGCAGAATTTCTCTAACTCTGACCCTCAGCCTTCTGTACTGTAGTTCATGTAGTTTTCAGAATATCGGGGAAAAGGTTATTTAATTTTGGAAGAAAAAAAAAAACTGCAGGGGGGAGATTATTAGGGAAACCTGGAGGCTTGTAGAAAATCCATTGTATGTACAGAGGCCTGTAGAATCATATACCTGGATCTAAAGTCACCAGATCCACATGTTTTTGAGTTGCACAGCACCCTGCTAGTTAGGATCTTTTTAGTTCTGAAATGGATACGTGTTTGAGTGGTTTTGTTGTAGATAAAGTTTTTAATGGAGGAAGGGATACACATGTACAGTCACCAAGTTATCTGCTAGCTGGGGCTGAAAGCCATTTTCAAACTTTCTGAAACAGATGGACTTTAGAATCCAAGGTTTTGCCTCTTCTTATTTGATAGGTTTTTGGGTGCCAGTATACTCTTTGTTCAAAGTGGAAGTGAAATAACAATTCAGCTTTGCTCTCTGTTGCTAGGGTTTTTCTTGTCATAATTATCTTCTAAAATAAACTTCAGAATTGTTTTCTTGACGTTGCTTTCTTTCAGAAAAAAACTGCAGCTGTGATCCAAGGAGTGACAGCTGTAGTTACTGCTTCCATACCTGCAGTGGATGAAACTGTAAACTACAAAGCTCTTCTAGAATGCGTTTTTATATTAAACGGTGTGTACTTACCTGTTATAGAAAACATCATTGTACTGTTTTTTCAGAGAATGAGTATACTAGGTTTTCTGTTTGATCTGACTGGCCTGTGGAACAGAATTTATAGGATAAGACTTGGCACTGATGTGAGTTCTCGTAAATAATGAGACAAAATTAAGGGAGCATTAACATAAAAATTAGTTACACGATCTAGAAGTTGGAACTTAAATAGCTTTCTTTCTCTCAACTGTTCACCCAATGACAGATAACTTTTCTTATTCTGTGGCTTGTAGTATTTTTGAGGCAAAGCATAAGATCATGGTTAACTTTGGATCATTGTTACTTAACCAAAAACTTGACCGAAACCTTAGGGTTAACAAAGCTGCCTGAATACCCACAGTGAGAGTAAACTGTTAAGATCTGTAAACGTGGCAAGAGCTGGTTGACATTGTGAGGTATAGTTAGTGTCCTAACAGACTAGTGTTTAACAGGAGTAACTTGGTTCATTGCAGTAAATAATTACTTTATTATTGTTGTAGGTATTCTTCCTGCATTACCTGAATCTGAAAAAATCCTACAGGGTGCTATCCAACGTGTATGTGAACTGTGGTGGGAGAAAGGACTGGAAGGGAAGGAGCAGCTAGGGAAGACTCTACTTATCATTCTGCTGAGAAAAAGCCTGAATAAAGCTGCTACGGTATGCTGAAGCTGTATTGACTTTTAGATTACTACTGAATATTCCAAGAAAGCTTTTCCCTCCAAAATATACCTTTTATTTCAAGTTAACTTGTTTGCCCTGTCCCTGTGCTTCTCAAGTAATGAATCCTAGGATACATGTTTGTTACAAAGTGTCTTTTTGGTGTCTTGCATGAGCAGCAAGGTTGCTTTCTCTAGAACAAACTGAAGATTTCTGGCATCGCTTTCACAAGGGAACTGTTTTTCTTCACCACTTTTTTTTTGTTTCTTCACTCATTTGTTAAGTCCAATGACTAAGGTATAAATAGCAATTGTCTCTTTTAGTTAATTCAGGTTTTAAGGACTATGTTTACCTGCTCATAGTGACTGCTTATTTGAGGAGCTTCTTTTTCTGTTGATCTTTATCTCTCTTCGAATAATTTATCTTATTTTACTATTAATGGACTGAAATTCTTTTTTTTAAAATGTGTGAGTTACTTGTTGTGGCATACATCTTTTGCACTAACCTAATAAATATCTCCTTTACTTACTCCTTTCTTTTATTTTTCCCTGTTAACAGCTTTCATTGTATAAAGTTTCAGAAGTGGAATAATACAGTTTTTGTCTATTTTGCATGAAATAGCAGCTTACTTTCTGTACTTGAGCATGTCTTCAGTTGTTGGAAGTCAGTATTTCTGCAGTTACACATTTTTGTAATCTTTCCCAGTGGTATGGTGAAAGTCAAGTAATGTCCGTAATTTTGCAATCTGGAAATCATCTATTTGTAACAGTGCACTTCAAGTTCATTATTTAAAATCTTTTAAATGCTTCTTCACATTATAGCTGTATCTACTTCACTGTATGTGGGCTTCTTTTCCTGTCAGGGTGCAGATGTCGTTCGTCTATGGAATCTACATCAGACATTACTTTGTTTTGATTATGATTCAGAGGAGAGTAATGAAGTCAAGGACTTGTTGCTCCAGTGTTTTATGAGTGTAAAACACATTAAAAAAGAGGAGGTAAGCAAACTTTTGTCTTATTGTGATTTTATGTGAGTGGGCTTTGGTTACTTTTAATGGTTTTGCATTAAAACTTTTTTTACGGTACAGTAGGTAGCAATACATGACAAATCAGCTCTGACTCCAAGCTATAAATGGTTGATATTTCTGTTTCATTTGGAAAACATTTTATTCCTATTTCTGACTTAAATATAAAAGTGTATGTCTAAATCACCACTGAAGTTCTTGTATCCTCAGGTAATAAGAACCAAGTGCTTTGCTTCCAGGGCATGTTCCTCAATACTTAAAACCATTCCCTAGTATAATTCTCTTCTTTTATAGCACTTTTTCTCTTATTAGAGACAGATAACTGTAGCAAAATAATTTCCCTTCTAAATTATTCCATTTAGAAGATTGCATTGCCATAGTCTGTTTTAAAAGTAACATAAAAAGAACTCAACTTTACAGAAAAATGAAAAATATTTTGAGTACCTATGTTTTTCTCAGTGAAGAATCGCTGTTCTTTAGTTTTTAGTGTGCACCAAGATAAAGTATCCAAGACAACCTGACACTGGCTCTAAAGTTCTAACACCTCCTTGCCTGTTTAAAATACATATATTCCCTTTCACTGAACTTATGAACTTCTGTCATAAAATGAGCTGTGAGATTGCTGTGTGATTGTGGCACTATGGGCTTGTGGGGTTTTAAAAATGGTGGCAGGGAGCAAATTAGGTGAAATGTTTGATAGACCAGGTTTTGGATACCTGACACCAAGATTTTTTTTTTTGGTTGCATGTTGTACTTTAAGATGTTTTAGTTTTGACTAAAATTGGGATGTAGTAAGGCAATGTGAGAGACGGGAAAGGAAAGAGAGAAGACATGGGTGGGAAGAGGGAAGACAAGTCAGGCTTCATTGATTTTTGCATTTGGCTTTATGTCCTTGGTGTATTTCATTTTAGGTAATTTTTTGTCCTCTTGAAAAAGTGTGTACCTGTATGTGTTCTTCGCCACAGTACTTAAGATGCCTTAGCTGTATTTGATTCTGTATTAATTGTTTTGTTCTCTTTTATTTGAATCCACTGCATAACTAATATTTCATATTCATATAAGCACAGTACATAATTGTGAATTATATATGTAAAATGAAACTGCTATCTAGGCTTCAGAAGCAACTTCTTGTAGTTACGGTTTTTTCTTCCGCATCTTGTGAGATTTTTAATGTAATGTGTTAGTTGCTACATGTAGATTTTTCTAAAGAAAGTTTGTACCTTGAATCTTTGGGTGAAACACAGCCTTCAGAATGAAACTTCTGTTTTCAGTTTTGTGGGAAAAGTGATAAAAATCAGACCTGGTACTGCATCTTTTTCCTGCCATCTGAAACACATCCCCTTTATTCCACAAGAGTATGCAGATTTGATCACTCCTTGCACATTTTTCTTTTCTGCCCAAGCTTTTGCTCTTCCCTCCTCCTCGTGATTTCTGGTCTCTTGACATTTGTCACGTTTTCTTTCTCATATGCCTATTTCTTTGTAGATATATATGTAGAGAGAGCCTTACTGCCCTCTTTGCTCTGGCATATGATTATTAGTGGTTTACATCCTTAATCCTGCATTCTTAGCTTTATGGCTAGAAGGATTGATTGAAAGTAGCAGCTCCAATTGGGAGCTGAATTTGCATTCTGTTAGTCCATCCATTCCTGTCTGATAAAGGTGCAAGTTCTAAACCACTGTTCGCAAATACAGACTCATTGATTATGTCCAGTCTTCTCATCAGTTCTTTCCATTGAATTACTAGTATTGCCAGCCAAGCATCAGTTCCAAGTGCTAAAAACTTTGACTGGTCTTGAGGAGCTTTCTTGATGTCAGAGAATAGCTTTTTAATATTATTGAGGTCTGTTTATTAGCTGAAGCCTCTTTTACAAAAAGCTACAAAGGCTGTCAGCACAGCTGACAGGTCCATAGTCACTGTTGCTGGATTCAGTTCTGGACCTGGCCTGTTTATTAGATTATGATAGTAGGTAGAAATTGATAGGGTATCTTCCTTTTCAGGGTTTCCAGGCCCTGAAAGAGCTTCAGGCTCTTCATCTCCAAGCCTGATAAGCTCTGATATATAATCAAGGATGCTTTGGCTGTTCTCAGACGTTTTGCTAATTTTGATCTGTACCTATTTAAGAATGCTCTGGGTGTTTGGTTTCTGTTTTGTTTTTTTCACAAAAATAAGCTTAACATGTGAGGGAGAGAAAGTAACAGTTCTTCTGATTATTCCTAAGTGAGCAGTGTTCCTGAGCATTAATGTTGGAATTGCAGAGTTTCATGTGGGAAGGGACCTCTGGAGATCACCTAGTCCAACACCCCCTTGATCAAAGCAAAGTCAGCTAGAGCAGGTTGCTCAGGGCTATGTCCAGTAGGGTTTTGAATATCTCCAAAGATGGAGACTCTACAACCTTGCAGGACTATCTAAAACTAAACCATATGACTAAGAGCATCATCCAGATACTCCCTGAACTCTGACAGGTTTGGTGCTGTGACTGCTTCCCTGGGGAGCCTGTTCCAGTGACTGACCACCCTCTCAATGAAGATCCATGTCCTGATGTCCTATATTAATATAACTTAGTCCCAGTTGAATTCTCACTGAAATAGTCACTATTGTTTTGGACAATTAAAAAAAAAAGTGCAATTATATGTAATTTCTTCCTGCACAGTAATGATCAAGCTGTTGCTCATTTAAAAGCTTTGGAGATCAAAATGTCTGTTTGGTGCAACTACACTTCCAAAAAATTAGAGGCTTTCCTTCCCAAGAGAAGAACAAGGATTTGCTGTTAACAGCCACTGGTTTTGGTGAGCAGTTGGGCAAGCAGAGCTCATTTGAAAAACTGTAGGTATGGACCTAATGGCAATTACTCATAAATTCATTTGCTCAAATGCATTAGGTTTTTGGTAGCTTGGGATTAGCAACTTGTACCTGTAAAAGCGCTGGAATCTCGTAATTTTCTTCATCAAGTTTGCTGATGATACGAAACTGGGAGGAGTGGCTGACACGCCAGAAGGCTGTGCTTCCATTCAGCGAGACCTAGACAGGCTGGAGATTTGGGCGGGGGAAAATTTCATGCAATTTAACAAGAGCAAGTGTAGAGTCTTGCATCTGGGCAAGAACAACACCAGGTTCCAGTATAAGTTGGGTACTGACCTGTTGGAG
>WKFP01015194.1:27342-90653 GCA_011057875.1 Pterocles orientalis | reverse complement strand
ATCAATGTTTATAAATATGTGAAGGGTGAGTGTCAGGAGGATGGAGCCAGGCTCTTCTCTGTGACATCCAGTGATAGGACAAGGGGCAATGGGTTCAAGCTGGAACATAGGAGGTTCCACTTGAAAATGAGAAAAAACTTCTTTCCAGTGAGGGTGACAGAGCACTGGAACAGGCTGCCCAGAGAGGTTGTGGAGTCTCCTTCTCTGGAGACATTCAAAGCCCGCCTGGATGCGTTCCTGTGCGATCTGATCTAGGTGTTCCTGATCCGGCAGGGGGATTGGACTAGATGATCTTTCGAGGTCCCTTCCAATCCCTAACATTCTGTGATTCTGTGATGTCCAGTTTGAACTTCCTCTGATGAAGCTTCATTCCATTCCCTCATGTCCTATTGTTGGTCACCTCAGAGAGGAGATCAGCACCTCCCTCTCTGCCACTCCCCTTGAGGAAGTTGTAGACTGCCATGAGGTCACCCCTCACCCTTTGCTTCTCTGAGCTATGCAAACCAAGATTGCTCAGCAGTTACTGTCATGGGCAAAACAGACTTGACTTGGGGAAATTAATTTATTGCCAGTTAACAACAGAGTGGGGTAATGAGAAGAACAATCCTAAAGCACCTTTCCTCTAACCCCTCCCTTCTTCCTGAGCTCAGCTTTACTCTGGATGTCTCTGCCTCTTCCCCTCAAGCGGTCCAGGGGGACGGGGAATGGGGGTTGCAGTCAGTTCATTAGATGTTGTCTCTGCTGCTTCTTCCTCCTCACACTCTTCCCCTGCTGCAGTGTGGGGTCCCACCCGTGGGAGACAGTCCTCTACTGAATTCTTCAGCATGGGTCTTTCTATGGAGTGCAGTCCTTCAGGAATGGGCTGCTCCAGCGTAGATCCCATGCAGGGCCACAGGTCCTGCCAGAAGACATGCTCCAGCACGGGCTCTTCAAAGGGTCACAGCTTCCTTTGGGGCACATCCACCTGCTCTGTCATTGGGTCTTCCCGGGCCTGCAGGTGGATATCTGCTCACCATTAACCTTCATGGTCTGCAGGGAGACAACCTGTCTGACCCATGATCTTCACCATGGGCTGCAGGGGAGTTTCTGTTCCAGTGTCTGGAGCACCTTCTCCCCCTCCTTCTTCACTGACCTTGATGTCTGCAGAGTTGTTATTCTCACTCCTCTGCCTGCTGTTTTGGAGCAGTTTTTACCCTTCTTAAATATGTGCTTACACAGGTGCTACCAACTGTCACTGGTTGGCTTGACCATGGCCAGCAGCAGGTCTATTTTGGAGCCATTTGGCTGTGTCCAACAGAGGGGAAGCTTCTAGCAGTGCCTCACAGAAGCCACCCCTTTAGCCCCCATGCTACCAAAACCTTGCCATGTAAACCCAATACGCAAGTCACTTTACATCCTTGAGGTTACTAGCTCAAAATAAGAGGAGAACCACAGCCCATTCTGGAAAGACCCCATCGTAGAGTTTAGTTAAATTAGGTGTCTGAAACCAATTTAGACATCTCCAGAGGAGCCTATTCTGTACAGATCCTGTCAAAGTATTTAATTGCTTAAATATCAGTGAACAACCTGTGCTACATTAAATGGCCTAAGTTGCTTCGGAAATCCACATGGGACTAGCACATAAAACACAGGTTCTGTTGCAGGTCTCTGCCTTCTGGAAAACCATCAGCTGTTTAAAATTGCCCTATGCTTGGGTAGAGGCCTACTGCCCCTATTCAACAGAGTCAATAGAACAATTCAGCTTCATAAAGCAGTTAGAATCATAGAATCATAGAATGATTAGGGTTGGAAGGGACCTTAAAGATCATCAAGTTCCAACCCCCCTGCCATGGGCAGGGACACCTCCCACTAGACCAGGTTGCCCAGTTACTAAACAGCTGATCACCTGAATAACCCTCCAGGCAATTCACATCCTAGGGACTTAAATATCTAAATTTAGATGTTTCAGTTTGTGAGCTGAAATCTAGCTTCAGTATGTGAACTGCCAGTACAGCTCCAGAATGCTAACTGTCTGGGATTCTTCTAGCTGGAGAGCCCTGCAGAGCATATATTATTGTATTTTAGAGTTGGGCCTGTTCTACTCTCTTCTTCCTTGCTAACCTTCTGTGTGTGTATACAACTGACAAGTCACAAGCACAGCAGTACAAGATGCTCAACACTCTGTTAATGCATTAACTCCAAAGATATTGAGTTTGCAATCTTCACCTATCTCCAGTTTGTCTCTCATGATACTGAGAATGTTGATAACAGTTGCAGATCCATTAATCACAAGCAGGAGATACAATTAGAGGCACTTAACTATCATTTTCAGGATCAGAGTCAATCTGTTGAAGTCTAAGGCAAAAAAGCATTGGTTGAACTGCTGAAAGGTACTTTGTCACTTTTCTTCATCTGTCTCGCTGCTGGGATTGTTTGCGTTTGGCCTCATCTTTGCCTTGTTGAGGCAGGAGCTGTAGGTTAAGACTATCTTGACCTTTTTGTTTGTCAGGAATGTTGATGGAAGAGTGCACCACTGGGACACCAATATGTGTATTATACCACAAAACTTGTAGATAAGTGACTTTTTTTAATTCAATTTTTTTCTTTCTTGACAGAAGAAGCTCTCATTGACAGCAGGAAGGATTCTATCAGACCTGTAGGCCAGGATCTTGACATTGTATTTATCTTTCAGGTCTTGGTTTTTATGATCTAAATTACTCTTGACCTGAAGGCATTTAAGCTATTGGTTCCAATAAAGGGCAGTTTCTGCCTCTATGCTTCATTCCCTGTACCCCTACTCTATGATATTCAAAATGTGTCTGGCATTATCAGCCTTATTTTCTCTATTTTTGTTGTAGGTCTGAACTGTTGGTCCAGCTCTTGATGGAAGTGCCTTTGAACCTCTGCTAACTGTTCAGTACACCTTTTGAAGTTCTGCCAATGTGCTCTTTACTGTTGTATCTCCTTATTAATTTTCCTGATTTGTTTTTGGCTAGAAAGTTGACAGGCACAAAGGACCCTTACAACTGGCTGACTCACTCTTATGTATAATCAAACTTATCAAAGACTGAGAAGCTGGATGCCTTCACTTCATCTCTAAGATGAGCCAGAGTCAGGCTGTCTGTACAGATACTGTCCAAGGCTCTAGTTCTGTGGGCAGATCTTGCTGATTCTGGAAGAGCAAGGCCTTATTTCCTCCATTCACAGCCTTCCACTGCCTTTTCTTGCAAAAATTATCTTGCTCATCAGATTTGTCATCACCTTTTCTAACTTGCTAAAATGGAAGAAAACTAATGCAGGAAAAAATGAAATAGTTTTTTTTTCTATTTTCATTAATTAAAGCAGCTCTAGGAGGTTTGCAACATTACCTTTCTTGAGGCAATAGGAAAGGAATTGTACTTGCTAACCAGAACACTTATATTTCTCTGTGACCCATGTGTTCTCTGTGGCTTTATTTAAAAATGTTTCCTTATCCAATGCTGACAGAGTTGTCATGCTATTTTATTTGAACCTTCGCTGTCACTACAGTATCATCCTGGAATGACTTAGCACTTGACAGAGCTCTGACTATGTGGCCTTGATGGGGGTTCCGAGTTGCACGATCCCTTACCATTATGGAATGCTACTTGAAGTCACACCAAAACAGAATGGCCATTTAAAAAAATGCAGGCAGATATGTAATCCACCTGTACATTTGTTTCGCATTTTCTTGTTTGTATAGGGTAATGGTAATGCTTGGATTCTGTTTAAAAATTACAAATCTTACCACTTTTTCCTGAAACAGTCTCATCTATGCTTTTTAAAATTGTTGTTTCTTTTGATCTTTAAGCTCTGTATTTACTGATTTTTGAGGTGTCTCTTACGTTGGGTATTTATTCCTCTGGGGTTTGATTTCCCTTTTTTCCCTCTTTTCCTCTCCCAACAGGGAAGAAGATTCTTGAGCTTTTTGTTCAGCTGGAATGTAAACTTCATTAAAATGATACATGGAACTGTTAAAAACCAATTACAATTCTTTCCAAGGTATGCATTGCAGTTAGAGCTCTTAATGATCATTAAGAGTTGGGCTAAAATCTTGTTTGTCTCACGCTCTAAAATAACTAATATGTTGATAAAATACATCAGAATCCAGAGACCTTCAAATCTGCGGAATATAACTGCGGGATTGTTTCAGCAATTCTGTTTAATAGTTGCTCTGCACATGCCTATGTGTGCAATTATGGGTGTAGTGAAATGCTTATTTAGCATTAGCTAAAGCAAATTACTCATATAAACTGTGCTGCATTACTTGTGTTTGTGTGAGAATTGCAGCTTTGTTTCTGCTTCTGTAAGGTGTTTTTGTTTTTTCCTATGAGCAACCTTTAATTTCATTTGATAAGATTGTGTATAGAGACATTCTAATAAGTGATTTGCAGGATCGTAACCTGAGAACTTGACAGATGAATGAAAAACATTAATTTTTTTTCCTTTTGATTATTCAGTGAAATATTATGGAAGTAAATCTTCGTATTAAAATTGGAGGCTTTCTAATGCTTTCAGTTAGAAAAATATATACTTGTACATCTTTATAAAGAATTTAAGGCATTCATTGGGAGATAAATAAAATATCTGTGCTGATGTTTTGCCTTTCCCACTGTAAGACTTATTTCCTGGGTTTTTAATAGTGCTCAGGTTCATTAATTATCTATTAACTTTCTTTTTCCATAATTATCAGTGTAAACTTTAAAGGTATTTGCTTCTTTTTACAAATAACGTTGATGCACAGAATTAACAATAATATACTTATCAAAAGCTTCCTGTTGTTACCTTTATGAATTGTACATAGATATGGTTAGAATGCTTGCTTGAAGGTGTTTCCTGTATGTTAATATAGATCCTTGATGGAATATGTTTCGGAAGTTTACTTCAGGGCCTGGAAGAAGGTGTCAGGAGAATTCTTAGAGGTAATGCTATGCTTGAAATTTCATTTGGATAGATTTGAATTTTGAGGTGGAAAATTTTTCAACCTCAGCAAATTTCTTAAGCAAGCCTTATGGAATGATTTCCCTAAGGAATAGACTTTTTCATCATTGTCAAGGAATAAGAACGTGTCATGCTTTGAATGTTTGCCTACTGTGAGCAGCTTGGTTCCATTTAAACACCTTTAATTCTGCTGCTGAACTATTGGTTCAAGCAGCTATGCATATACACAGTGGTTGTTATAAGCACACTAGTTATCTCAGTTATTGAAGCTTTTATTTAGTATGTACAGGTCTATGTATTTGATAGCTTAAATATCTATCTAGTTTTTGTGGATTTCCATGAAGATGATTAAAAGCATAATTACAGCATTACAACAATGCTACAGACAAATTTCAGATACCAAATAATTCTTATTTACCATGTGGAGGTGCTTTTGAATTCCAAACTTGGTTCTGAGAACTGGTTTAATTGTATATTCTGAAATTGTGAAAATCAATTTAAGCAGACAGAGGCCCCTAGCGTGGAAGAACTTGGGCCAATCGGAAGCCAAGAAAGAAATAATATCAAAGACTATTTTCAGTTTTCTGTTTTAGAGAAAAATAAAAGTTGCTGCACAGCCTCCAGTACTTATTATTGTTTTGCTATGTTAACAGTACCATGTATGTGTTTTTACTGTAGATAGTTGAACATAACTGCATTCAGGATTTCATGCATCATGGAATTCATCTTTCCAAAACGTCTTCTGTTCATTCTAAAGTTAGAGAGGTAAGTTCCTGTAGAGCATGACATGAACTAGTAGCATCAAAATCAGATCAGTTACTGTAAAGTGGAAAAGTTCCATTTCACACTAAGATACTGTGGAAGGTTTGGCTGGAATGGAATTACTTTTCATCATAACAGCCCATATGGTGCTGTGTTTTGGATTTGTTGACTAAAACAGTGTTGATAACACGCCAGTGTTTTGGCTGTTGCTGAGCAGTACTTGCATGGTGTTAAAGGTTTTTCTTCCCCCCTCTGTCTTCCTAGCAAGTAGCTGGGTATGAGAAAGAAGCTGGGAGGGGCACAGCTGATACAGCTGACCCAAACTAACCCAAGGAGTACTACATGCCATGTAACATGCTTAGCAATAGAAACTGAGGGAACGTGGATTTTGGGGAGGCAGCCATTGCTTGGAGGCGGGCTAGGCATTGGCCTACTTGTGGGAGATGGTGAGTGATTGCATTTGCATCACTTGTTTTGGGGTTTTTTTTGTCCTCTTTCTTTCACTTATTAAACTGTCTTTATTTCAACCCGTGAGTTTTCTTGCTTTTCTCTTTGAATTCGCTCCCCTACCCCACCAGGAATACTTAATTAAAAAATAGCGTATTCTGAGAAACAATATTAGAACAAATTTTAGGAGGAACCTGTTTATAGTTTTGCACCGGATTTGTCTTTGGTGCTCAAAAGCAGAAATATAAGGGGATTTTCCAGAGTGCCAGAAATAGTTTTATGCCATCTATGTTTTGTTTTACCTAGAGAAGTGATCTTTCCATAGCTGAAAACAAGGATGAATAGTCACAAGCTCCTTGAGGCAAACTCAGTAGATGGCTCTGAAACTAAACTGAACTTTTTTCTTTTTGTTATATTTGGCAGTTTTATATATATGTTTAGAGGGAAAAGCCTTGGTTCAGTTACAGATTCCAGTTGTCTCTGTGTGGCTTTTATTCTTGAGCAAAGCATTTGAAGCAGAATGAGAAGTGCACAAAGCTTTTTAAGATAAGGCATTTGTATTTGATCTGTGCCCTTTCACCTCCCATGCTTTCCCCCAAACATATAGAAGCTAGAATGTATCGTATGTGCAATATACAGCTTGACAGACCAGTTGTGGTTTAAACCTAGCTAGTGGCAAACACCATACAGCAGCTCGCTCACCCTCCCCCCTCCTGGGGATGGGGAAGAGAATTAAAGGGGCAAAGGGAAAAGAGACTCATGGGTTGAGATAAGAACAAGTTAATAACTAAACTACAGTAAAATTGATAATAATATTAATAATGCTAATAATAATAATATATACAAATGAGTGATACATAGTGATGCTGCTCATCACCTGATGACCAAAGCTCAGCCTGTTCTGGCTAATGATCATGGAGCAGAGCAAGTCCCAAAACTGCAATCCCAGAAAACAGATAAGAGCCCGAGCATCCAAGCGCTGACTGAGAGAGCGACACAACCCCAATAGAGAGGGAGATGACCCAGAGAGAGGGGGACCCTGGGGGGGGGGGGAGGTATGGAGAGAGAGCGAGCGCGTGTGCTTCCAAACAAATCGTCATATGTACACCGGACACTATGTGCATGATATGGAATATACTATTGTCCAATTTAGGTCTTGGTCCTAAACCTGAGGTCAAATCCTAGGCTCGTACATGACGCTGTGCTCCCTCCCAGCTTCTGCACCTGCAGACACTGGCACAGCAGAGAGGCTGAAAAGTCCTTGACTGTCCTGGCAGCAACTATAAACATCAGTGTGTTATCGGCTGCCTTCT
The DNA here is from genome assembly GCA_011057875.1 of Pterocles orientalis. NCBI lineage: Eukaryota > Metazoa > Chordata > Aves > Pterocliformes > Pteroclidae > Pterocles > Pterocles orientalis. The sequence continues at coordinate 83,193 of WKFP01015194.1, read as the reverse complement.
CAGCACGAATCCGAAACACAGGCTTACACTAGCTACTGTGAAGAAAGTTGACTCTGTCCCAGCCAAAACCAGGACACCAGTATGCAGTCCTCTATTGTTTTTTCTGTTTGTTTTGGGTTTTTTTGGGGGGGTTGGTTTTATTTTTAATAAAATATAGATATTCATATCTATGGTGGTTCCCTTTTCCTCTCATTCCTCATTGATGGAGTAGGCTTTCAACAGGGCATTTTAGGTTTTTCGGGCTCAGAAGTTTATGATATTGAAAGAGGACAGTGATGTAAATAAATCTGTCTTTGAATTGTGAGGGGAGTGGTTCTCGAAATAAATTTGAATGATGTGTTCTTTTTCAGTATGCAAGAATTTGATTTAAAATGGTCCTTCAGAATCCAGAGGTTCATGTAGCAATTTGGAGAATGACCAACCACAGTCATTCACTTGAGCAAAGTTTGGGCTATTTTATTGAAAAAGTAGGGGCAGGGAGCAGAAAGCAACATGTACAATTCTCACTTCTGAATTTGAAATTCTGATTGTAAAACCTAATGTCCATTTTGCAAATATCTGGTGCTCACTGTTGTAATGAAGTTTATTACAAAACAATACAGATGTGCCTTTAATCCTGAGTTAGATCCATCATTCTCATGTATAAATAAGAGCTGTCATGTCTTCTGTATATTTCAAAGCCAGAGAAAAGGGATTCGTCTGGCGTTGTTTCTGTAGGTGCTATTCACAGGCTTCCCTGTCTAGCTGTAGCTAGGAATACCTGGAGTATTCAAAGCTGCCACTAGAGGGTCAACTTCTTTTCTCAACTGTCCAGTGTTTCCAGTGGAGGGATTACTACATATCGAGTTGTATGATGGCCTTTCTCATATTCTGCTCTAGTCTTCTGCTGTCCTTTTTTGTCTGCGTAATTCAGATACAAAAATGAGCTTTAGCTAACTGATCACAGTTGAGAGTCACAAGCAGTGCCGATTCTTGCTTTTCGTTGATGCATACAAAATATATTATATTTATAGGTTTGTATTTGGATAACTCCAATTACCAAATAATGTTCCTTTGTTCCTAAAAGAGAAATTATTTATTTATCTGTAGTTGAGAATGACATAGTTTCGAAGTATTTGTCGGTTACTTTAAAAGTAGAGTTTTTTACTGTAACAAAAAATGAGTGGTTACAGTGAAACTGACTCCCTAGCCATAATTTCATTTCTCAGTTGTAGATCTTTAGATTTATTGAATCTATATAAAATATAAAGTTTATTAGATCCATTTATTTTTTATTATTTAAGATTTTTTAATAAAATATAGAGGCAATTAATATGTGTAGTTTTATAATTTTCCATAGTATGGAAAATGGGTCATATATAGATTATGAAATGAGACAACTCCTGCACACTTCTTGAATATAGAAAGTAATGTTTAAAATGTGTTTTGGAATTGATTTTATTTTTTTCTCAGATTCTGAGTTATTTTCATAAACAAAGTAAAGTTCGTCAAGGAGTTGAAGAGATGCTCTATAGATTGTATCAACCTATCCTTTGGAGATCACTGAAGGTAATTATCCTTTTCAGAAAACAGGACTATCTTTCTCCAACTACTAAATTTTGGCTCCCTCCCACATGTTCTGTTTTTAATAATTGCTTTTTAAAGAAAATGGCTATGGAAAAAGAAATCAGTGTATTTAGTATCTCAGCTGTAGCAGGGTAACTTTGCAACTTGTAATTAGGCTTAGTTTACACAACAATATTCTAATTTGTTAATATACTTTATTTCTATAGTTCAACTTTGTTTACAGGTACACAGAGTGCAGGATTGCAGTAGACAGTGGGACTAACGCTAAGTTCGGTCTTCTCATCTTCTCAGTTTGGGAATTTTGTGTAGTCTTGTATTCTGTTCTCCAAGTTCATTATGGAATGATCAGTGGTTTCTTAATTAAAGCCAGAAATGTTCAAAGGGTGATTTAGTCTCACCTTCTGATTAACTGCCAGCTTTAGAATACAGCTTGATTAATTCATTAGAGTATGATTTTAGAGTACCTTTTGTTCTAGTTTGATTGTATGTACAGACATTCATGCTATGGATGTGCTTTTAATTAAGCATTCAGAATGAAGTTTCTGACTTCTAGTACTTCTAAGGTGAGTGTGAATGTCTTCCAGTGGATTACATGCATAGACTAAAGGGTACCTACGGCAGTTTACCTACTCAGTTACACTCAGTTATTAAGATGAGCCAAGCTTCGTTCTTTGTGAGCAGCTTTTATTTTGTCTGAGGTTATGAAGTTCCTTCAGTGAGAGCATACGCATGCAATTTATTACAGCCAAATTAAGTGCTGTTTAACATTTACTGAAGTGTCATTTACTGATTGTTCATATAGCATCTTCTCTAGCCATGAGAGAAGTATTTAAATGCTCTTAAAGTTGAAAGTATTTAGAAACAACTTAAAAAGTTATTTAAAATGGATTTTTTGAGTTACAGGAAGAAGCTGAGAGGTGTTTGGTTTCAAGAGAACCCTATAGTAGAAGTGGGAAGATGGACAGCCTTGTGACTAGAGCGGTGTCTTGTTTGGCCTTACATTAAGGGTTGGATCCCATCCCTTTAGAATTTATATAAACAAGGATCCTTCTGGATGAAACATAAATGTTCTCAGTGCAAGAAAATGATAGCTGCAAAGCATGTCTTTCTTTAATTTCTGTCTTGCTGTCTCTAAAAAAATAGGGTTTTTAATTGATTTTTGAATAGTATAGCAAAATTCTTGACTCGTGTCTCAGAAACAATTTCAGAGTGGTTAGCAAAATACAGTGTTCCATTCTTAAGGGAGTTGGTGTCTGTAAATGGAGCCTAGTAGTTCACTTTCCAAAGCCCAGGTGTCCACTCAAATAGAAGATTGGAGTACTTCAGAAGACCATCCTGGCAAACGTTATTAAATCTGCATAGATTTGTTTCGATAAATATAAAAGAAAGGTTTGGCTTGAGGAAAAAAGGTTAATTAGTGATGTGCAGCACGACAGAGGCAGAAATTCTTGATTCTAGAAGTGCTTCAAATTTTTAACAGCTGCTAATCATAATTTTCATATCACTAACTGTTCCATTGCTAGAACAAATCTGAATTTCAGGAAATTTTTGGGGGTGTTTTTCAGTTTGGATGTTTGGAGTTTCTTTGTTGGATTTGGGTTTGGTTTTTTGTGTTTGTTTGGGGTTTATCTTGACAACTTCTACATATGTAGTTAAGCATTTTAAGCTTAGACATTAACAGGCATATCAAATAGGACATGGAAAATTTGTTTTAATACAGCAAAATAGTCCAACTGTTGTGAACATAGATTTTGGAATGGTAAAGGGAGGATTGTAAAAAATGGAATGCAGCAATTATATGAATCATGTAATGGTTCAGTACAAGGAAAGATTCTGAATTCCATTCCAAATGATTCAGTACTGTATTTGTGATTAGTGAAAGTATGTGACTGAACATCAAAATTTAGAAATTTATTTTTGGATAGGTAACTGTCTTGCTGTGTGATTTTTTGTATAGTTTTTCATGTAGGACTCCTGAAGTATTTGGCATTTTTAAGATACCTGTTGCTATGATTCAGAATCACCAGTAGTTTAAGATACAGAATTAAGAAGGGAAGCTTAAATTGTTCTTGGTCATATGGATTCTGCTCCTGTGGTGGGGCTTGACTCTGTCTGGATGCCAGGTGTCCACCAAAGCCTTGCTATTGCTCCCCTTCTCAGCTGGACAGGGAAGAGAAAAATATAACAAAAGGCTTATGGGTCGAGATAAGGACAGGGAGCGATCACTCACCAGTTACTGTCAAGGGCAAAACAGACTTGACTTGGGGAAATTAGTTTAATTTATTATCAATCAAATCAGAGTAGGGTAATGAGAAATAAAACCTAAATCTTAAAACACCTTCTGCTTACCCCTCCCTTCTTCCCAGGCTTAACTTTACTCCCAATTTCTCTACCTCCTTCCCCTGAGATGTGCAGGGGGATGAGGAATGGGGGTTGTGGTCAGTTCATCAAATGTTGTTTCTGCTGCTCCTTCCTCCCTAGGGGGAGGACTCCTCACACGCTTCCTCTGCTCCAGCGTGGGGTCCCTCCCACGGGAGACAGTTCTTCATGAACTTCTCCAACACAGGCTGCGGTTCTTTGTGAACTGCTCCAGCGTGGGTCCCTTCCATGGGATGCAGTCCCTTAGGCACAGACTGCTCCAGCACAGCTCCTGCATGGGGTCACCAGTCCTGTCAGCAAACCTGTTCCAGCCTGGGCTCCTGTCTCCATGGGTCCACAGGTCCTGCCAGGAGTCTGCTCCAGGGTGGCCTTCCCACAGGGTCACAGCATCCTTTGGGCACATCTGCCTGATCTGGTGTGGAGTCCTCCCCAGGCCGCAGGTGGAGATCTGCTCCCCTGTTACCCACCTCACCACAGGCTGCACTGCGGGCTCAGGGGAATCTCTGCTTTGGTGTCTGGAGCACCTCCTCCTCTCCTTCTGCACTGACCTTGGTGTCTGCAGAGTTGTTCCTCTCATGTGTTCTCATTGCTCTCTCTGCCTGCTGTCGTGCAGCAATTTTTACCCCTCTTAAATATGTTCTCACAGATGTGCTCCAAACTGTCATTGATGGGCTTGACCCTGGCCAGCAGTGGGTCCATCCTGGAGGTGGCTGGCACAGGCTGTGCCCAACAGAGGGGAAGCTTCTAGCATCTCCTCACAGAAGCCACCCATTTAGCCCCTTTATTAACAAAACCTTGTCACACAAACCCAATAGAGCTCCAAAGCTTGAAATGTCAGTTTAATGTTGTTAACCAGTTTGATGCTCCTGTTTTAGCCAGCGTACAAATTCCTAATTTAATATGGTGAAGAACAAATCTTGTTCTAGGACACTGGTTAAAAAAAAGAAAGGGAAATTATACAAGGACCTCTTTACCCCTCCTTGCAGAAAGGAAAAATACTTCAGTTGTAAGAGCAGAAAGGATTCTAGAACTTTCTGTGTTGAAACTACTTGATATCATCTCCAAGATCATTAAACTGAGAATGCAAATTTGTAATGCATATTTTTCTGTTTCTTCTTAAAGTGCTTGTTTTGCAAATACTTAGATCACAAAAGCTTCTTTGTGGCTTTTACCTACAAATATTTTATAAGCCTTTATGCTGTTTTAAGTTTTTATAATATAAGCCCTTATGTAACTTCATCTTTTTTTTGTGTCATTTTTATAAAACAAACCTCTTATGCAAATATAGCAAGCAGTTGTGCAAATAAAGCCCCTATAAGAAGCTATATAAATATAAAAATATGGATATTTATTGTGAAATAAGTAGTGATGAAGCTATTCCTTATCAAGCTCAAAAAGTCAAGAACCACTCCTCGAGTAATTCAAGCTGTTGAAGGAAGTCATTTCTTTAAAGTGGTGTGTTTGGTTGTAGGTTTGTTTTCTTTATCATCCCACACTTCTAAACTAACCTTTCCTGAGGAAAAACTGTTCTAAGTTATTGGAAGTGAATTGCAGGACCTGTAAGACCGGATGAAACTTAAAGCTATGAAAATTAACTGAAGAAAAAAAATTTTTTTCAAAAGGTTCTGAAAGTTCCTCAGAATTGTACAAGCATAAAGGTAAAGAAAAATTAGTAATTTAAATAACTGCAGGCTCCTCTTGTGCAGAAAAGTCACTGTGGAATAAAATAGGACATGAATTTAAAGTCTTAGGTTCCACCTCTATGAAGACATTTACTCTATTGTGAGCTTGAATATGCAAATGCATTTGGGATAAATTCCAAGTAATTAAAAGCAAGAATTTAAACTGTGGATTATCAGTTCAGAATTAAAGTAATCTTAATGGAATTCAGTGTAATGCACTTAGAAAGTTTATGAAAATTAACTTTTTGGAATGGCTGTGGTAGACAAGGTCTAGTTTATTCTGTAAAAACATACTTGAATTAATTTTCACATGAAATGTTAGTGCAGAAGAGCTATTTCACTCTGAATTCACATATTAGCTTGTTATGCATTGATTCTGCAGTATAGACAAGCTCAAAGTTAAAGGATTTTCTACAGCTTTATAGGATTGAATTAAGAATGTCTTTTCACTTCTAGACTGTTTGTATTATCCATGATAAAGTAGAACACGAGTCCCTACCTGAAGAGTGTATAGGGGCTTTATTTGCCTTCATAGTATTAAATTTAGAATTGCTATTAATTTTGTTGGCTCAAAGAATTTAGAATTCTTTGGTTCTACCCACAGATGTGACCCCCCTCCTCCATATGAGGATCAGTCCAGAAGTGAAAAACAAAATAAATTGTACATGAAGTAATTGTTGCTCATTTCTTTTTGTGTTTTTTCTGTTTTTATTTGTTGTTAGTTTATTTAGTTATCCTTGTTTTTCCTTTCCCTACCTTTGATCTGAATGTCTCTTATGATAAGGGAAGAAGAACATTGGGTGATAAGAACAATTGGGAGAGTCCCCTGAACTGTTTCTTATCTTACTGTTAAGATAAAGCTTGCTTTGCTTGTTTCTTTAGACTGTATATATATATATAGTCTAATATATAGATACACATTTGTTTGTTTTAAACTGGACCCAAAATTCTTCCTTCCCTCTTCCTTCCAAGAGAAATGAGCACAGGCTCTCGTCATTGTACTGCTGTCTTTGATACAATGTAGACTGATGGTTAGAGTTCCGATTTCTCGCCAAATTACCTCGAATTTCATAATTTCTTTGTTTCGTTGCCTGCTCTCTTTTTCTGTCCTATAACACTCTAGAGGACCAGTTATTTTTCACTGACTTGAGTGTCTAAATATCCCATTTTTTTCCTTTTTCTTTACATTTGGGGCTCTACAACCTGCAAAATGTATAGTGTAACACACTGAAAACAATTATCAATGGTAAAATGTCTGAGGGTTATGGGGCTTGCCTCAGATTTTTGTTGATCTGCCTGGAGCTCAGAACATGGTGCTGTTACTTATGTGCATAGATGCAGAACTGAATATGTTTTTGTTGGATAAGTTGCACTCCAGACTTGCTGGTACTTAGTTTCTAAATATCATTTTCTTGAAGAAACAGACTTGAGATTTTCAATTAAATCGCCCGTCTCTTGACAGACGATTTAATTAATTCTTCTGCTTGAATTCAAGATTCTTGTATTCTGAAGAGGAGCTTTAAGGTAACCAAGAGTAATCCCAACTGGTTTTAATTTATTCAGTATTACAGAAAGCAGAAGGGCTCTGGCTGTGAGTCATCAGGGTCATTGAAGCTGGTATGCTTTGAAAGCTGATTGTACTAATAACTCGGGTTTTACTGAATGGGCTGAAATGTAATGTAAGAAACCCAAAAATCATGTTACTCTAAGTTCTTCCATACATTTAAAAATTCATCTCTTCCATCTAATTAATTAAAAATACTAACTTGCTGAAAGTGTTTGGAGAACAGTATTTGACAGGATATACCTTTTGATATTAAAGGTCTGTGCTTATTGAAAAATATTTTTTCCTTCATTGTAACAGGCCAGAAATTCAGAAGTTCGATCAAATGCAGCATTTTTGTTTGTTGATGCTTTTCCTGTTCGTGATCCCAGTTTTAGCACTGAAGAGATGGACAATGAAATTCAGAAACAGTTTGAAGAACTTTTTGTAAGTTTTAATGAAACTAAAATGTTAAAACTGAAACTTTAATCAAAGCTAACTCAAAAATAACCTGTTGATCCAATTAAAATGTCTTAAATTTCAGGATAGTATTCATAGGGAAATACAGCCCTGTGATGCAGAAAAAAACCCAATATTTTGAATTTCTGTAGTATGTTGACAACCGATGGCATGCACCATTTTAAACTCTGAAAAGAAAATATTTGGGATTGTTAGGCATTAACCTGTGAATGAAAGATCCTTTTGAAAGACTAGATACATGAGTAGTGGATCTTGATCCTTACTTAACCTTGGATTGGTGAAGAGAGCTTTACATGAAGTATGTAAGCATGCAATTGACCTTTAGTACTGTATACTATACTACTATGGTCTTTAAAAATGAGAACGTCAGAAAACTGAATGAATTTCAAAGTTTTTATATTGTTGTATAGAAACAGTGGCCAGTGTAAACTCCGCTGTAAATAGGAGTCTAGATATTCTTAATTAAGTCACAGATGCAAGACTCAATGTGAGCCATTATTTAAAAAACTATTTTAAAAGTCCAATTAAAAAAAATAACCAATATTTGTCTTAATTTTGTTTCTGATTTAAATTTCCTAGTTTGCTTCATAATAAAATGCCTTGAGGGAATATTAATATTACATTTCTTTCATAGTATGAAAATTTGCATAATGATTAACAGGTAATAGAATGCTATTTGTTTATTGTAGCTTAATGTTAAACAGCAGCAGTTTCACAATAATGCATATACTCACTTTATTATTATTCTCTTTGGTTTAGAGTCTCTTAGAAGATCCTCATCCAGTTGTCCGCTCTACAGGGATACTTGGAGTTACTCAGATAACATCCAAATACTGGGAGATGATTCCTTCAACAATTCTTGCTGATCTTTTAAAAAAACTAATCGGAGAGCTGGCGTGTGATGTAACATCTGCTGACGTTCGATGCTCTGTTTTTAAAGTAAGTCTTTTTTCTTCTGAATTTAAAATCATGATTGTCATTTTTTATATTTTACTTGATGCACAGGTTTCTGGTACAAGCCACATTAAGTCAGAGAAATTACTTACTCTGCTAAATTGCTTATACACTAAAGTTCCCAATACACGCCAAGTCTTTTTACAGGTTTTATGAAAGTCACATGTTTGGAATGAACAAATGCCTTTTAAAATATTGACTGCTTGGCTTTGTGACTCTTTGACTTACATTTTTTTGATCCGATAATATAGTTATTTTAGCTATTAGAAGTTATACTTGAAAATGCCTGCAGACAGGTTCCAGTACATTCCTATGTCACAGGTTTTAACCCATCCCTAGACATGTACAATTATATTGTGATTTTGTACCCCACTTTGTGTTTCTGAGGTTTGGATGAGTGTAATTAACACAATTTCGCTGGGAATGCTGGCCTTTCGTGCATTGTTCAGTATGTTAGGATTAGATAATCTATATCTTTCAGGCATCTGGTAAATACATAATAGCTTGGACAGAAAAATTAGCTCCCTAAGCAGTATTTTCACTTAAAAAATTTTCTGTATGTGCAAATTAAGCTTTAATTTGGAACTATCTTGATGTTAATCCTGGCTTGCTCCACTACAGCTGCATGGGGGTCTATACTGGGTAAGCAGAAAGTGCCGATTTAAAAATAACTTGGCAAGAAAAGACACATTTTTAATCTGAAATCAGCAGTTAGGGGTCTTGTATTGCTACCACATAAAAGACTTGACACTGTGCCCTCCAGTAGAAGGCAAGAATGTGGCCTCAGTGTAGATCTGAAGCTGCTTCATCTGAAATGGGTTCACTGTTCACTGGATCTCTGAAATAACCATAGCAATTTTTACTAAGGACTATTGCAGGAGAAATACACATGCACAGTGTCTGTCGCTGCTTAATTTAACCTTAGAAGTGTCATGTTGTCTCCCTCTACTCCCCTCTGGTGAGACTCCACCTGAAGTACTGCGTTCAGCTCTGTGGCCCCCAACACAAGAATGACAATAACCTGTTGGAGCAAGTTCAGAGGAGGGCCACAAAGATGACCAGAGGGCTGGAGCACCTCCTGTACAAGGACAGGCTGAGAGAGTTGGGGTTGTTCAGCCTGAAGAGAATATTCTGGGTAAACCTTATAGCGGCCTTCCAGTACCTGAAAGGGGCTATATGAGACATGGGGAAACACTCTTGACCAGGGAGTGTAGTGATAGGACAAGGGCTAACAGGTCTAAACTGAAAGACAGGAGGTTTAGATTAGATGTTAGGAGGAAGTTCTTTCCTGTGAGGGTGGTGAGACACTGGCACAGGTTGCCCAGAGAAGCTGTGGATGCCCCATCCCTGGAGGTGTTCAAGGCCAGGCTGGATGAGGCTTTGAGCAACCTGGGCTAGTGGGAGGTGTTCCTGCCCATGGCAGGGGGGTTGGAACTAGATGATTTTTAGGGTCCCTTCCAACCCAACCTATTCTATGATTCTGTGGTACCGTGCTGTTCAACAATTTTTATCTACATTTTTTTGCAAATCTACTCTTTTAGTTTTGGGGCTTTTTTTAGCATAATCTTGTTTTCTTGCAGTGTCTACCAATAATTTTGGACAACAAGCTAAGTCATCCATTACTGGAACAGCTCCTGCCAGCGGTCAAACACAGTCTTCATGACAATTCAGAGAAAGTGCGAGTAGCTTTTGTTGAGATGCTGCTGAAAATTAAGGCTACCAAGGCTGCTAAGGTAGGATAAGTGACCCCTGATAAGTAGCAAGGAGATAAAATCAAGTAATTATTTTTTTTTAAGTACCTTTTGAGACTACTGAAGTATTCCTCAAAGGAAAAAAAAATCATGCTTAACGTAGTAATACTCTTCATTTCAGTTTTTATCCTCTTCATACTTAAGCATATAACTGGGTTTGGGATGATTAGTAGGTCCAGTGACATCTACTGAGGTAGAATGGCAGACGTATCACTGTGACACTGGACCTGACACTGACGATGCCTGTGTGTCAGGAGATGTATCACTTGGTTCACAGAATCAGGAGAAACAACAGATGGAACTGTTGTTCTAAAGTGTTGGACTCTGAAAGCTTAATCATGATTTCAGTCATATTCTTGTGTTATTATTTAGTATTTTAAAAATACTCAGCAAGTATATTCCCCTAATAATCTGATTATGTGTTATTTTTATAATCTTCTTATTTTTTTTAGTATTCATTTCTACATCACTCTGTAACCCCCCAGGCACTGAGCACTACTTCTGCTGAGTTTTAACTCTTCACAAGGCATGATATACAAGTGTGATTTAAGGGACTGGCACCTACCCTCATGACTTGATCTGTTAATTCCAGTTATCTGTATAGTAAAATAAAACCATGCTTTTTAAACTTGTATTCAATACAACAGTGCTTTAAATCAATTTTTTTATGTTGTTACTCTGCATACAGTCTTTTAAAAACAAAATATTAATGCTGCTGTTAAGTGTATAAAAATTCTTGTTTGAAAGTTATTTGGCATTCAAGATAAAAGTTCAAGCAGACGATCTTTTTGGCTTCTTTGAATTATTCTAAACTCGCTGCTATTAAAGACAGAGGAAAATGATAATTCTCTGCTTGAGGGGTTTTTTTAGGTATTAATTTGTTCTTTAGGCTTAGTGGATACCTTCCATACAGTCTTCTTTATTTTTATTTAGTGAAAGATTCAGATCTTCTGAAGGAAGGATCAGGTTTATATAAAAGAAAAAAAAATCTGAGTAAGTGCTAGATGTTTTGTCAGTAACTTCCTATTGATTTAAAAACTATAATATGTATCCCTGGTAAGTCCTGGCATTATTTCAAAGCTTACTCCAAGGACCTTCTTTTTGTGATAGTTCTAGTAGGGATGCCCATTAGTTTGAAATCACAGAGGAATTAGCTGCTGCAAATATTTCTACTCAAGACAAAATAATATTTTTTCAGTGCCAAGAAACCTTGTTTTTAGGGGGTTTTGCTGTGTTTTTGTTTTTGTTTTCTCTGAAAGTGCACAGCCCAATTAATTCAACATCTCACAAAATTACTAATGTGAGAAGTATTACTGCTGGCATAACAAACTATTTATTCTTTCTGAATTCCATAGCCTTTGATTGCTGTGTTAAAAAGCTAGTGGTGGGATGCGCTTATGGTTTGGGATGGTTTTGGAAAGGATCTTCTTCTATACAGGTTTTTAGGTCATATGCCATACTTATAGGTAGTTTGCTCCTACTTCATCCTATGGTGAGAATATGAAACCTGGCACATATTGGCAATTATTATAATTATATAAATATTGTAATTGTTTCCTATACCTATGGAATTGCATTAGCATTGCAGGTGCTTTGAGCTGGAATTGCTTGAACCAGAATTTTACTGGTCTGTCAGAGATACTGGGAGATTTAGAGGTGCATAAGAACTGTAAAGAAGCATTGTTGCAGCAATATGTGACCTCAAGTAAATACTGGTATTTTTGTAAGAATTAAAAATTAGCATTTACCAGAAAAGCATGATATTTATATTTGTTGAGACTTTTGATGGGGACAACAGTTAATAAAGGTGATTGATTTTTCCTGTTTATTTTTTTAACTCCTTTATTTTTTTGTTTAAAAAGTTCTGGAAAATCTGTCCTATGGAGCATCTTCTGACTCGTCTTGAAGTTGATTCACGGCCTGTGTCACGACGCATAGTGAATCTCTTATTCAACTCTTTCTTTCCCATTAACCAACCTGAGGATGTGTGGTGTGAGCGCTGTGTTACTCTAATCCAGATGAATTCAGCAGCAGCTAGAAAGTTCTATCAATATGCTTACGAATATACTGCCCCCACCAATATAGGTAAAGCCCAAAGCCTTATGAGTTTTTGAAAATTCTAATATCATGTCATATTATTCCTTTTTAAGTGGTTTTTTTTTTCCTCTAACTGTGGTATGTTGTTGCTAGAACTTTTGGTTTTAGTATAATACTAATTTGTAGTTTTTTTAATTCGTGACACCAGCAATGAACTCTGGTGACAACAGTCATAAGCTTTTTCAACAATGAAGAGACCGAAGGTTTTTGTTTCTGCTTTTAGGTGCTGTACTATGCTCTCTACTGATGTTACCTGGTCTCTCTTTTCCCTTTTCTCCTCACACGTACCTTTAAAACTGTCTAAATTGATATTTATTTATCATGCAGAAATAGTGAAATAAAATACCCTGATGTCTCAAGATGTTTGAGATCTTTATGTGGAAGATTCTGTAGAAGGTTGAAAAATATTTGTCTGTTATCTGGGATTTGTGGATCAGTAGTATTTTCAAGATACTCAGAGGGCTTTTTAGATTTTCTCTTTCTTTTTAAAAGTTTCAGAAGCTTTCAGTGAAAAGAGTATGTACTGCACAGAGTATAGATGCTTTTTATAGAAGTGCTATTGAACCAAGAGAAATAGGAAAATATTGTTTCAGAGTAGTTCTGATACTATAAATATAAATTGGTCATCATGAAGTGACGTAGGTAAAATGCCCAAGCCGTTGCCCTATTAAGTTGGTAAGGTAGTTTTGCAATAACATATGCTAGTCATACTTATGTGAGAGTGGACATAACACTTGCACTTTTATCTAAAGATGAGCTCCTCGTTAAGGAATGCAGTGGTTAGGCTACAACATCATTTATAAAGAATTGGAATTGACATTGGAGGGGGTGTATTATTGAACATAGGTCATCAAATTAATAGCTATGCCAGATGAATGTAGGAGTTGTGGGAGCTTCCTCTGATCCCGATTTGATAAGGTGATGGTTGGGCGTGGGTTTTTTTGAGTAGACCTTTTTAACAATAAAATTATAGAACCTGGTGATAATGTTGCCATTTCTTCTTTATGCTTGAGGATATATAAAACATTTTCACTTTTTTTTTTAATTTGCTTTTACCAGGACATTTGAAATGTTTTTCCTAGTTACTTTTGTTGCCTGCTTTTCAGACTAGCTTTCCAGCATTACACTTAGAAGCATTCACTAGTAACATTCTTAACAAATAGCAAATTGTCTGATTTATTTTTTTTTCTTCTTATATTTAAATGTAGCTAAATTGATGCTTACTATTCGGCGCTGCTTGAATGCCTGCATCCAGAAACCAATGAAAGAGAGTCTTGATGATAGTGATGGTGATGATGCTGATCAAAGTGAAAAGGAGAATACAAGTGTAAGAAAGTGTACTTTACGATAAGTTCTGATAACTTTTTTCTGTGATGCTTAATTTGAGACATGGGCAGTTAAATACGCAACAGAAAGCACTTGGGCATCTGTGGAATGAGAAGGGAGAACTGCCTCTACAGTGTTTTCATGCCCTGCAATAGCAGAAATGTTTTGAAGTAGCTAGAATAAGATAGAAGAAATATGAAGCATATTTTAAATGAATACTTCGTAATTCTCATACTAATTATAAATTGGTTTGATTCTGCAATTGAATAATTCAAAAACTTAACAAAAATTCGAGTCAACTACTCAAGTTATTTATATATATAGACTAAGAATGAACCGAGGAGTTCATGTTCTACAACAAACACAATCCCACTGTAAAATTAACAGAAGAATCTTCAGGTTTTTTTGAAACCTTATTTTAACCTAAATTTATATTTGAGAATATAACAGGTAATATCTAAGTGTTTGTATTTCAGGTGTTGGATAATGTGTTGTCAATAAATGATGTAGCCAGCATGGCAAGTTTATTGGAGATTACTGTAATTCTCTGGAGAAGTATTCACAAAGCACTAGATCACAATGAAGATGCCAAAGGTTATGCTATCAGAAAATTTGCTTCTGTACTTCCTGAATATTTTAAAGTATTTAAGGTAAAGAAAGCCTAATTTTCCTGTAAGTGCTTAGTATTTTTTTCAGATGCTGTTATGTGTTATGTCTTTTATCTATTTTCATTGTAATTAAGTATTCTTTTTCACTGTTGCTATAAACCATAAGCAATAGCAAGTTTTTTGGAATTCCACAAATGGGTAGAAGGTATTCTCCAATTGCAATATCTGACTGATGAACCATTATCTAAATAGTCAACAATGAAATACTTACACAATAAATTGCTCTCCTTGTAGTGTTTTTGTAGGATTCTGTTCTTGTGAATGTTTTTGGAACTTTAGGAATTCAGTAACTGAAAATATTCTGTTGCAGAATAAATAGTGTTGATGAGAGTCCACATGCTTTTCTACCTGCTCCCCCTGAACCCCTTCCATCACCACTGCTTCTTATTATGACTCAGCTGCTGGAACAGCTGAAGTAACTGAAGCTCCTGTTTCACTTTCTTGTGTTTGGTTTCTGCTACTTTGATTCTACTCTCTAGTGGTCCTTTGATGCACCACTGTTTGTGTTTGATATAAGCAATTAATTAAAATCAGTTATTTTCATATTTTCAGTCTCCTTGATCTGTTCAGTTGCTCTAGTGTTACTCTTTAGGATGCTGTCTTTTGATGGTGGCTAATAATATCTGCTGCACCCTGTAGCCCATTTGGAAGGGTTATCTACTGGATGTCTTTTTTTGCTTATGGCTTTTGTGTTATACTGAGTTATGCTGGCTGTTAACAACATTCAAGTTTGCCTTACGTAATCAAGGTGTGGAAAGCAACTCAGTGCTACAAAATATTCTGCAGCACAGATATACCAAATGCTCTCTACTCTGAAAGCATTTGGAAGTTGTCAAAGACATTCCAAGTGTTTTTTGGTAGGTGAGGTATCATCCCCTCTGAAAGGTTTTGGTGAGCAGACAAGATGTCCAGCTTTAGCAAAGAACGTCTTTGACTTTGATATTCTTGCAGTGGGTAAGCGGCTTGGATCTAAACAGACCTGTCATCAGAGGTTTAGTTTCTAAAGGACTACAGATTGAAGCAGCACGTCTCTTTCCTGAAAAGCTACAAATATGTTTTAAAATGTTCTTTTAAAAATAATCTTTAAAAGGTTTTAGCTCTTCAAATATCTAAGTAGGTAATAATTATATTTGATTGTATTTGTGAAGCTTGGACACACAGATACACTGTTTTTGAAGAGACTTTCACATAGATTGGTTTCTGTGTAATCGAGTGAGACTGTGCCATGGTCTAGACCGGGTATTATGGTGTGTTGTAATGATTTGTGGTGTATTTTACGTTACCTTTGTTATATAAGCACCCTTTCCTTTCGAGTCTTTTTACTAAATTTCTGTTGTGAATGAATATTAATTCAAGACAGTAGTTCCTTAAAAAGGAGTTAGATGGTGTCATGATTGCGCAATTAAATATTAGCCTCTACTAGGAAAAATGTAAGCTAGAGCTGTTATTTCTTTTGCAATTGTTATTAATCCAGTAGAGCCATAATTATTAATGGTAGTTGTTCTGGCAGTTTGTTGGAAAGCTGAATGATAAGATAATTAATAACTGACCTCTAAGAATAGAAAACAGAAGTTTCAGATTGCAAGACATATTGTTGTGAGCTTCTTTCAGTTCCATTTCCAATGAAGAAAGAAAAATCCTTAATTTGAGATAATTTAATCATCCTTTTCCAGTACTCTTTCATTTTGTGGACGCCTGTACATGTACATCATGTAGTGTACTTTTTTTATCCTAGGATGAGCGTTGCATCACTCCATTGGTTATTCTGGCATCCTTTATGCCCCCTGCTGCTATTCCTACATTCAGGTACTGTTTTAAGTCCAAAATATGAATGACAAGAAATCTCTTGTTGACTGTATTTCTTAATTTTTCACAACTTGACATATTTAATGCCCCTTTAGATAAATTAATCCACTAAACAAATTAGATAAGTTAGTAAAATCTGTGAGGTGCAAATATGCCTCTGAGTCACTGATGAATCTTTTTTGGTATTATATTATTTGATTTTCTTTGAATTGTTTCTGCACTGGATATAAAGCTAATGCATCTCTTGTTTTTTGTTTGTTTTCTTTTAAGCTGTGGTGTGATCTCCAAACTCAGAGCTATTGACAATGGAGCTGACCAGAACAAATATTCTACCCTGATAGACTGCATGTGTCGCTGGGGTCAAGTGGGACATGTTCTGGAATTAGCCTGTGATTGGTTGTCTGACACCCTAACCCCACAAAAGGTATGCATATGCATACGTCAAAGAATTAAGGGATTGCGAGATTACATAAAGGCATTGTCCTTTTTTTTTTTTTTTTTTTTTTTTTTTTTTTTTCTTTTAATAGAAGCCTCATTAATGCTGTATTATTCTGCTTTGGAATTAATTGTAAAATAAGACACTAACAGTATTGTACTGGTTTTGTGCTTTCTTCTCATTTAGAATGTTAAAACATCTAAACGCCGAGTGCGTATCCATGTAACACATGAATCAAAGCCAGAATTAGCAATTGATTACATTGAATATTTATTGACTCATCCTGTTAATCGTGGCTGCCTACTCTCTGTTCCTAAAAAGAAACTGAAGAATCTTTTGAAAATTCTCAGTGCTGCAAAGGTAGTGTTCTCCTTACCACAAACAGTGCTTATAAAAGTGTTTAATGTTGTATATTGCCTGAATCAAATTCAAGGCCTCCAAGAATAAATAGAGTCATAATCTTGTCTTCCTCTCTATAAAAAGGTTTTCATTTTGATTTGTGCTTCAAACAAATATTCTAAACCAGAAGTGTATTAATTTAGAATTACTTGTAGATGGCAGATGTTAACCAGCTTATTTTTAAGTATCTCAAAATTTTTGTGACCTAGTGTTGAATATTTTTAAGGGACCTGACTTTTGGAATGTACATGTAAGGAGTAGCCCCAGAATCAGATACAGCATTGCAAAATGAAAGCAATTGACAGTATGTCTATTGTTTTGGGGGCTTTGAAGGCTTTTTTGGTGGTTGTGTTTTGTTTTTTTTTTTTTAATCTTTTGTTTCAAGCTGTTGAGAAAAGAAAGATTTGAAAGGATTTTCTGGAAAGTATAAATGTAAACCTTGATGTTTCAGGAGGTTCTTGGCTCAATTCTGAAAGGTAATGATGGAGGTTCTGTTAGCTGCCATCAAGCAACTGGTGCAAGAGCCTTCAGCCTCTTCTGCAGGTTGAGTATTCA
The DNA here is from genome assembly GCA_011057875.1 of Pterocles orientalis. NCBI lineage: Eukaryota > Metazoa > Chordata > Aves > Pterocliformes > Pteroclidae > Pterocles > Pterocles orientalis. Next base: position 65,551 of record WKFP01015194.1, on the reverse strand, counting down.
TCTTCAGAGTAAGGTATGGTTATACCTTTTCAGTGTAAGTTGGAGTTACAGCTAATAGTATGAGAAAATTCCAAAAGAATTGGAAAGACAATTGGCAAACTAAATCTTCTAATCGTAATTCTTCTATTTTTTTTCCAGTTTTCTGAAGAAGGAGAAGATTACCTCTCACTTCTGAAGGAGACAGGTGCTTGGATAGAAAGTGAAGTTTTACCTTTTATACTAGCAAGTGACCAAGAGGATGGCATTTCAAAACAGAGTAATGTTTCTGAATTAATTATCCAGGTTAGATATCTCTTACAACATAAATAAAACTGCTACTGGTCTGAAAAGCCATATATGTAGCAATTGTATACTGACAAACATAGTGCGCTGAAGTTTTTGGAGCCCAGCAAGGGAATGAGCTGATGAAATACAGTTCTGATTATTCTGATATTACAGTTTTATGCTTCTGCTATTCCTTTGATTGCTTAAAATCACACACTTTTTTTTAATTGCTTTGAGTTTAGTTATAAGCTTTACTTTATAGACATATATAAATATAAATGCACATACCCTAGCAATTAGGTAGTTAGTAAACAATATCTTGTTTTGTCTAGACTGTTTTCACCTACCGGTGCATAATATATATTCTTATCGTACCTGTTGAAGTGAAGATGGAATATGTATTCTGTTTCACACTTGTGAAAATGCCCAGTCAAGAAATTTTTAGTACACCAGGTGATGTGACCTGAGTATCCCAAAGTTCTGCTTTCTAACAAGTCATTCTTGTCCTCAGTCTCTTATCCTCCATATTAATTAAAGATAGTGTTTATGTTTTTTTTATGAAAAGGGCATTAACATAAAGTTAAGATTGTTGCTTAATCTCAGTTTTGAAAAGGCAAAGAAAATTAGTTGCTGGAAACAAGGATATAGTTATATGGTGTGCTAGGACTTAATAGCCTGTTCTTCTGTACTGTAGAAGGTCCTGGAAATGACACAGAGTCACTGCAGCGGCATACATTGTTATTCAACACAATAGATGACTGACTTAGAGGACCAGGAAGGTGGTGTGATTAACGAGAGAGGATTTAGATCTAATCATGTTTGTTTGTTTCCTTCCTTTCTTAATTTCTTTCTTTCCTGCTTTCCCAAAATAAATATGTAAAATTATGCCCTGAGGAATTTGGTATGCTTCCTTCTAGTGCTGAGACCCATAGAACACACCTTTGGAAGTCATCAGAGAGGCAGGGTGTGAGTTACCTGGGAATTTTAATGAGATTTGGTCTTCTACCAAATCCTGCTGCTGCAGCCAAATGGCTTTTTGAAAAGCATAGAAAGTAAACAAGTATTGTAGCTGTTCCTGGTACAGGTTTCTTTCCTGTTTTATATACCGTTGTCTCTTCTCTCTGAATTAAAAGTTTTGTAGGCATATCATAACTCTTTTGTGGTTATTTTTCAAAAGTTTGGAGGCAGAGAACTTAACCTTATAGAAAGACAAGACAAAATAGGGAATCTTTACCAGCATTACCAAAGTGTTTATGATAAATTTCACAGGTTTGAATACAAAATGAAAACGAAACTTTATTGATGGGCAGTTGTCACCTTTAAACCCATCTGACATATTACTTCACTAGCCAATAATGAAACACAGTGATCTTTACTAGTAGATCTTAAAGTCCATTTGCATCGTTATTTCCAGAGAAGAAACTGATGTGTAAAGACTGGTGTGACTTGTTTGAAGTCATGAAGAGAATCCAGGCCTCTTGCATCTCCTGTAATAAGCCACATGCTATAAGCCTATTTGCTTCTCACCTTGTATACTGTTTTTTATTGGAATGAGGTATTGATTGTGCTTTTTAATTGTTCAGAGTATGTATTTGGTAACAATGCTGGCATTAAAAGTTGACCTAGTTTGTCTCAAAATATCCATATAATATACAATAATTAAAGTGACTTCTGTAATACTGATGTATGTGAGAGGGGACTGGGGTGTCTCTTTTTCCACCCTCATTTCTCTATTGCTTGTGACATATCCCATTCTTTCCCATTTCACCCTTCCTTCTCTGCTTGGTCTGTTACTCAATTTTGTACTAGCTGTTATGGGCAGGGGTTCACTCGGGGGCTGTTCTCTTTAGCCCACTGATTGTTGAGTGGGGCTAACAGGCCCTTTGACACAAACCCCAGCGTCCTCACTGACAGTGTCCCTTACCCCTTACCTTCATTTGCCCGTTTAGAAAGCATTTTATTAGCAGGTTTTTTAGCTAGTTTTGAATCGTTTTCTGTTACATTCCTGTGATGTATCACTTAATCCACGGTGGATTTTATCATTGAGCTATGGGTCCTTTCAGATTTTGGTCGAGGGAAGAATTAGGAGTGACTCTAGTCGCAGTCCATGTCCTTGAACAACCCAGCTCACGTATGCATAGACTGGTTAAAAGTGCTCTGCTCTTCTGTCTACACATTAGTGTTATAATCTGTTTAGTATGTAGCCTGTGTATGTCTGTAGGGAAAAGCTCTTTTTGTATGCTGTTTTTAATGTTGCTGTTCAAGATAGGTAGAGATGTCATATCCTCTGATCTGAGCCTGAGTAAAAAAAAATAAGAGGATTTGGTGCCTTTTGAGGAGCTGTTTACTGGAGGAAAGGGCAGTGGCAGCATTTGCAGAACTGTTTGGAACTCCTGCCTTTCGAAGGTTGCAAACTGAGTAACTCCAACTAGATGCAACAACTTTAGAGGCAACTTGGATAAGATTTAATGTTTCTATTATGTTTAGATTTTACTGAATGGTAACTGTATATAATTTTTCTTATATACTTTTGCATCTCTTTTCTAGGCCTACCTGACAGTATGTAAAGACGTCATAATGGTTGGCCTTGGCGATCTCACATTTCAAGCACAGCTTTTAGATATGGCTCTTTCAGTTATACAAACAGGTATAATATTTTATACTAACATCACTATCTCCATATCTACTTAGCTGAATTTTATTATTATTAATTTATTATTAGCAGAACTATTGCCTTTAGCATTTTGGAGTCTGTTTCCCAAACAATGTTGTGCTAGTACCAATAATATGGTGAAAAATGACGACAGCTTTTCAGAAAACCGAAAACAAGCAGAGAACCAACCCAGAACCATGTCACTGTTGATAACTAATTCTTCCTTGCTCTTAGATTCCAGTTATTACTACATAATTCAGGCGAATATGTAAAGTGTTTTTTAATATATATATGAAGTGGTAGATGTATATTGAGATATATATCAGTATGCCTCAGGAGAAAACATTGTAGCACTACTTAAATGTAGCTCACATTTGGAAAGTTATGTCTACAGTACAGAGAATTAGAGCTCAGTTCCTGAAGACATCTACAATTTTAATCTGTATAGTTCAAGAATTGGAAGGAACACTGGATTTATATTTAAAATATTGATTGAACTGTATGAAAATTTCAGGTAAGGATGCTCAGAAACTGACTACACTTGTAAACCATAGCTATTTATGGTATATAGCTGAGTTTCATTCTAAGCTTGTACCCGAAGAATTTCTCATTACAATTTTTATATCATGGTGTTTATGTCTTTCTCTAGAGAGAGGTGCCTTTTGTGCTCCAGTGTTACTGGATGCTTTAAAAGAAATTATTGAAGCTTCTTTAACACAGACTGTTCAGACAGATGAAGTGGCAAATCTTTTCCATTCTGCACAGACTGTCTTCCAGAAGGTTTTAGAATGTGTGGCACATAGACTGAAGAAACAGCAGGAAGAAGGGATTCAGGTATCATATTACACTTGAAATTGCTACCTAATGTGTAGATGAATTCATCTTTCTTTCCATCAAATGTGTTAGAAACCTTGAGGTTATTATTCAAGTCAACATCTGTTTAAATGTGCCGTTAAATTTTCTGAATTTCCTCATTACAAATGGGATATTTTTTATCCGTTGTTGGTCTGATCATGACTGAAAAACTAGTAAATAAGAGAACAATGTATTCTGTTAACAGTGATCCCGAACTACGCTAGTACTCAGGTTATTGATCTTATCTGCAATTAAATGAATTTCTCAATCCAGAGCAAAGAATTTGATTATGCATATTATGCTCTTGGGATGGAGGAGAACTTATTTTATTTATTTCTTTTAGCCTGAATTATAGTCAGCTTCAAAATATGTATGATGTCCTAAAGTTCTTCAGAAGCTCCTATCTTCCCAGAAAAGTTTTGTAGTTGTATAGTTTTTATTTTATAGTAGACTAGATAGCAGTGAGATGGGTGGATCACTCTGGAAAATTTTATGATCTGCTTTTCAGGACTTCTGAACAACAGTTTGTTTCTCTCAAATTTATGAGTAGATTTCCCAAGCATGTTGCTGATTCCCTCTCTGATCCCAGGTGACTAGCATATCTCAATAGTTTTCAAGGTGTGATCTGAACTTCTTCACAGAGAAGCTTGCTGAAATAATTCAATTGTACTCAAGCAAAAACTGACCTGTTTTTCTTTGGTTTTAGTTGATTCACTCTATTCAAACGCCTCTTGGAGAATTCATACATGCAGTCCAGTGCTGGCATTTATCTTGCCCAGCAGTTCATCAAGGTGTACTCTCTACTCTCCTGGCTGCAATAATAGCAGAGATAAATCATGTGCTACAGAAGGTAAAGTTAATGCTGACTTTTTTTTAACACCTACAGCCTTTTAAACCTTATGTTGGAACAATAGAGCTATGTTCAGAAAGTGGGATCTTTGTACTGCGGATTTTGTGTGTGTTGGCATGGAACAAACAGGACACTTTTTTTGGCCATAATTTCATATTACAGTGCATCTCAGATTTATGAGTACAGCCGTGCAAGAACAAAGTTGCCCTGATAACTAGTTCACTATCTGCCTCTGATACTTCTCCTTAAACTCTTCAGTTTAGAAATTAGGTAGTGTTGGAGATTAACGACGTGTTTTTGAGATGTTTTCTCTGTATTTATAATGGGTCTGGCTGAGAAGGAGTTAACTTTCTGCACAGTGGTGCTGTGGTTTAAATTTGTGGCTAAAACACATCTGAGGCACACCAGTTAGTTTTGGCTGTACAGTGCTTGCAGACTGTCAAAGCTTTCTCTATTCCCTTTACCTCCTGCCCTAAGCAGAAGGTAAGTAGGCTGCAGGTGGGCAAGAGATTGAGAGGGGACACAGACAAGACCATTGACCCAAACTGACCAAATACATATTCCACACCATATGATGTGGTGCTCAGCAATAAAAGCCCAGGGAAAGGAGAAGGAAATGCTCACCCAGCATTAGGGAACTTAAGAAGTGAACCACTGATCTCTGAAAGATTCCAGTTCCCTATTCTTGGACCTGTCCCATAAGGTTCTGCAGTCCTGTTCCAAAGTAGGTTGATACCTTGCTTGGCACTGATCACTTGTGCATTCTCTGCTCCAGTACAGATCCATCTTACACCACATCTTTTTTTTTGGTTCCTCTGTTTTTTATCTAGAGGATCTGATCAGTTTCTTTGGCAAGTGAAGACATAATCTCTAATACTGGAAAGAATATATAGACAGAGGTTAATGTAGGAGCTAGAAGTCCAAGGAACCATTGCTGTCCTTGAAGGAGAAGGGTCAGAAATAGAGGAATACACAGTTGTCAGAAAATACTAAGTGCAATAGACCTGCTTCTAAGATTCTGTGTTACAGAAGGAACTGAAACAATACCAGAGATTTACCTGCGAATATTAGTGTATCAGCCGAGGGGCTGTGAGTTGAGAGCATGCACTTTATAGATGCTGCAGAGTAAAAGTTTATGGTCTCGAATGATGCTGCACGTTCATACTCATAGATATCAATGTTAATTGCAGTAAGTCATCTGAGCTGGAGTTTTTCCTGCCCCCAGGTTATTGCACGAGTAAATAAAAGTTCAGTTCTAACTAAACACCTGCCATGTGGTTCAGAACTTGATACCAAAAAGAGCTGACACAGAGTCTGGAAGTCACTGTCTCCTAAGTTATTTTTAGAAATTATGTATGCACACTTAAACTTAGAGACACAAAGGATACTAATTTGTGTTTAGTAGGGTGTGCCTTTATAAATAGTGACCAACAGTGCAGTTAAATGAAACTTCTATTCAGAACAACTGTGGAGAATATTTGCCGTGATACAAATACAATTTGTTTTAGTTTTAGCCTTTCTAATTTAAATTTGTTTTGTTTGGACACATCGAAATTGGTTTAAGGCTATTCAAAGAGCATGCATGAATGTTTCTCCTAATTATTTGAGGATTGGTCTTGGTTAGTGTAATTATTGAAATATAGATTTGTTTTGATGTTTTCTGCATACATATTTCTTGTTCTACAGCAATTCTTGACTTTTTTCTTTTTTAGGCTTCCAGTGAAAAAGACGTAACTATACCAAAGACTATTTCAGACCTTCCTCCTCTTTCAAGCAGTTTAATGGCCGTTATTATGAAGTCAGTTAATGTGGTCAGGTAAATGTTTCTATATTAATTTGTCCAAGGTTGTTACTAATGTAGAACAGTGTATATGTTGTGAATAAAGTTTTAAATTCTTAATTCAAACAAATTTTGAGGAACTAGATGCTTCCTAAATTTACCTGCACTACATCATAATCCCTTTCTCGTGACATATTGCTTGTAGATATTGATTGGGGAGTGCTTCTTATTTTCAACAGTGTTCATCTGTAAGAGTTCTTTAACCATACATCTTGGCTTGGCATCTTTCATAAATACTTATAAACATTAGTCCCCTCAATACAGAGGTATTTAGATGAGGTAAAATGTTTACCAGAAATAGCATTAATCCTTTAACTGAATGTCTGCAATAAGGTGACAAAGGTACTATAGGTGTATTAAAATCACAAAATTCAAAATCGTTTAAAACTATCTGAGTCCTAAAAAGCCCCCAAAAGTAGGGTTAGGTAACAGTTTCGTTTTTAAGACTTAGATATATTTTTTTTTAAAATTTGCTATGTTTGGTGGGTATCCTGAATATCTTCTAAAATTGTCACGAGTGAATTTTATAATTTTATTATATTTCTTTGTTTAATTTGTTCATACTCAATTTTTATTTACATGACTGTACACACTACACAAGTAATTCTCAATGACTTACCACAACTAACTCCTGTTCTTAACTTCCTCATCTGACAGGCACTGAATATACCTATTCTGCTGTCATGAGGTGTTTTTTTTTTTTTTCCTCCTCAATCCTTCTCTAATTCTAGTTGAATTTGCAAAACAAAGGGCTCCAGACAGTCCAGCAATAGGCATCCCAGTCCAAGTCTTGCTCTTCTGTGAGGCAGCAGCTGTCCACCAAGGTGCTATCTTTTAGTGAAACACACTTATTTTACACACGTCTTTTGAAAAATGCTGCATAAATTCAATTAATTCCTCAAACTTTTTCTTGTAGTGGTCAAGGAGAATCTTGTCCGTTCTTTACAGAGAAAACTGCTAGTTTGGACCAGATTGTTTCTAGGAGTAGTTTGATAAACATGTATCTACCTTCTAGTATTTATCTTTTTGGTGCAAAGAAAATGTAAGTTAGGAGATAAATCACATCTGGTTCCACTGGTGTGTCAGGACTTACACTACTTTAAAGGCTGTTTTAGTTTATTAATCTGTAATGATAGCCCATAATCAGAGTCTGGTAGTAAATCATTCAGTATCTCAGAAATTATCATCTTTCTATACCATGGCAGGAGGCTTGGAACTAGATGATCTTTAAGGTCCCTTCTGACCCAAACTATTCTGAGTTATCTCAGACTTTCCAATGAATAGTTGCTTTGATTCTGTTAGTCTGTCTATACTTTCAATATCTAAAATATAGTTGGGAAGTGTTTAGTTATAAAAATTCTTCACTGTTTTGTAATTGGAAACCCTTCTATTTTAATTTTTATGAGATACGCATTTCAGACCAAAGTGCTGATCAGACTCCAGTTTCTAATCAGGGTACAAGTAGTAATAGTTTCAAGGGCATGAGTAGTTACTAACAATCCACTGGTGTCATATAATGTATTCTTTAAACTTCAGTAGAAATTGAGGTTAGAAATTTCAGTACAGATTATGTGAGTTAAATTCCAGTAGTCAGTAGTTTTTTCATAGATTGACATTCCTGAAATAGTCCACAAGCTCTTCATCTCTCTTAACAGCTACTTATTTTGTGTACAAACTTTTTCTTCACAAGCAATTTATCATTTTGCTGCCTCAGACATTCTCAGTTCCAGAAGCAGTGTGTAGTCTTCAATTACCCATAACCCCTGCTTTGTCCTGCATGGTGTCTTTGAAGTTATGGTGGCAAGGTGGCATAATCATAAACTTGTTGTGTTTGGTGCTATTTTGAAAGAAACATTATTTATAATGTATTTTTGCTTTATTTATTCCTTAGATCATTTTTAAATGAATTAATGGAATGCCTTCTCTCTGGAGAAATTGAAGGAGTTTTTAGACTAACGGCTACTGTCTGGATTGTGATTATAATTAAAGGTCAGTCAAATGATTTTTAACAATTTTTTTTCTTTCTGTTTTTTATGTGCTACATTTTGAAAGCAGAGTGCTTATAGAATTCAGCAGACACTTTTCCTTATCTTATTAAGTTACCATTTTTTTAATAGAATTTAAGGTTATATCCCTTGTAAATTATGTTATTAAGCTTTGGGCTTTCAGTCTTTGTGTAGTGAGTTTAAAAATACAACTGTCAGCTAGCTCATAGTGTCCATCGTTGTATTCTGATTTTCTGAAATACACAGTAGTTGATCCAGGACACTGAAAATCTGATTTAATATCTAAGATTTCATTAAATGATTTTTTTAATGTTAAAAAATATTTGGTGAAAATATGCAGGGTGTTTTTTTGATAAATAATTATTTTTGTACAACTTTTCAACATAATCTTATTTCAAATAGGTAAGCACAAAACTTCACTTCTAAAGGATATTGCACCTGCCATTCAAAGGAAGCTGATAGCATGCAAGGATGCTGCCACAGAAGGATCTAGCAGCACTGAAAGGTAAATATCCTGTTGGAAATGAACACTAACCTCTCCTGTACCCTCTCTGCAGTAATTGTCTGTGTTTTGTACTTCCATAATAGAGTGTTCCGAATGATTGCAAGGTTTAAAATAGTGAGTAAAAAAATTGTGAAGCATTGAGCCCAACACAGTGTTAAATTTCCTGCCCATACATTTGCTGCGATTGCAATCTTTACATATTTAGTTTGGTTTTCTGCATTTTGATTTCAATGTGTTATGACTTGATCCTGTATATTGCAGGATTCGGTTCTGTCAGCAGCAGGTGCAGAACAAAATGAGCAGTCTATTTACTCTTTCTTTTTACTAGAAGATTTTTCTCCCACATTTTGGTATTAGGTATATGAATCCATACCTACACAGATGTTAAAAATTTAACTGAATGTAACAATGACTTTAAGACCTTTCCACACGTGAATTTATTTTGCTCTTTTTTGAGATTTCGGTGTCATATCTGGTTGACCTTAGCTTTTTTGGGATAAGTTTCTTGAAATCATTGGCTATATTGTATTTGCAGTCATTTATTTCAGACCTGCCTAAGATGGACATTCGTGAGGAATGCTTTGGCCTTGAGTGTCTCAAATTTGCTTATGTCTAAAAATTTTTAACATTTGATTTCTGCCTAGTTATTCAACTGCCCGTGGAATCAGAAAACATGCAAAGTAGACACTAAAAGTCACAAACGTAGAATATGAAGAAAACAGACTGGTTATGGCCGTTCATGCAGAAATACTGAGAAAGATATTAATGTACCACACTGGCCTGAACACACAGAGGCCCCTGTAATCTTTAATTCTTCAAATTAATGTTCCTTCAGTCAAACAATGGGTATAGACTAGGCAGACTAAATTAAAAGCCAAAGCAAGACCCACTTCATTTTACTTGACAGGTTCTTGCAGGGCCCTTCAGACCTAAGGACACTTCCACAGCACGCTCTGCTGGTGGATCACTAGCCTGAGGCGTGTTGTTCTCTGGCGTTGTAATGACTAAACTAAACCTTTGGTGACTGTGCTGTGACTGAATTGGTGTCACTGATTTAAAGCCAATACCAAAGTTATGAAATGTTCCTTTATGAAAAATAAGATTTTTTTTTTTTAATATTTTTTTTTTAAATCAAGGAGGCTGCATGGGCTATATCCTTTTCCTATTATGATACTTCAAATCCTTAGAGTTGGCACTTGAGTTGTATCAAGAAGCTCAACAACTACATTGAGTGTCCTGGCAGTGGTAGAACTTTCAGAGGGCTCTACAGTAAATATCCATTTGGAATTGGTTCAGAAGTGCAGAAGGTAAATTGGATTTTTACAGGAAAAAAAAAAAGCCTGATATTCAGGACAATACAGTAGAGTAGCTGTGCTGTTGCTAACAAAATATGCATTCATTCATTTAAATCTGCCATTATATCAGAGCCAAAAAGGTATTATGCAACTCTCTTTAAAAAGATAAATAATCTTAAGAACAGGGCCAGAAAGTTTTGATACGTATGAGCCACTTGAGTTATGTACCATCACAAAAGAGATTTATTTAAAAAAACAAAATGGGGAAAAAAAATCAAAACCAGTAAAGCCTTCACTTCCATTTCCTGTCTGGCATAAGTAAATAGAAAACAGAAACTTTGCTGTCAAGATTACGAGTGGTTTCTACAGAGGACATTGTGCTTATGTAACATAAAATTCATAAAGAATTAAAAAATTTAAAAAAATAAAATCACAACATAATTTGACTTATAAAACTCAGAGTGACTTAGCATCCTGGGTATATTGGTTTAATTAGTTGTGTGTTTGTGAACAAATTTCTTTTGGTCGGGATCTAGCTCAGAAACAAAATGAAATAAATTTTTTTTCCCCATTAAATCATTTAACGTTGGATTGACAAGTGTCTTACTAGAGTGGTTTTTTTAAATAATAATGATCTGGAAAAGGAAGGTGAGCAGCAGAGTGTCATAATTTAGTTTGCACTTCTTTTAATCAAGACAGTAGAAAAGGCTGAGAAATTAAAACAAATCTTAACGTGATTAAATAAATAGGCACATTAAAATGAATAATTGCTGCCACTTGAGTACACTGCTGACTATAAATTTCAGTAAGAACACAGATAATTGCTTTATGAATCTATATGATCATCTCTGCCCAGTGAACAGGGACGAATCAACCTAGAATTTGGGGCAGATGAAGAATATCACATTCTACACAGTGCTTTAATTTTGTGGTATAGGGATGGTTACCTTTGTATAATACAAAACCAAGAAATAGTTGCAGATAAAATATTAGGAATATGAACATGATGATGGGAAGTATCTTTAACATTGCAATATGATAACAAAATACAGAAGCTATCACGCAGCTTTGCAGAATTTGGGAGAATTTCTTTTTGTACAGGTATGTTGTGAATTTTGTCTCCAGAAGAGTAAAAGAATTCATGCTAAAAAAAGGTTAGGTGAAAGCTCTTCAATGACTAGGTTTTGCTTGGCTGATTTAAAGTGTTTGCACTTTCTCAGATAGACATAAAGTTGTACTAGGCTCGGCCTCTTGCATCTTCTGAGATGCCATTTGTAGTGCTTTGGCACGACTGTGCTAATGTATGACTAAAATGTGATTATATACAGTTGGGAACGTGCCCTGTTGTTTGGAATACCTTTTATCATTGTACTCTGCTTACCAAACCCCCAAGTTTTAGTTAGAGTATGCTGCAGCCTAGATCCCTGATCATTACTTTGAGCACAATTTCCTAACACACAGTGCCGCACTGATGCAGGCTAAAATATATTACTGGGTTTTTAACTCATATGTATTATTACTTTTTACTTCTGAATTCATTCTCTCTAATAACTCCTTGAGGGATTATTTTAGTTAATGTCCAGGTATACCAGGAAATAGTGGCATTCTTTTATTTCCCAAGAGACTTGGCATTCTGTGTCAGCTTCTTAAATTTAGACTTAGAAGTAATCTATTAGATATTAGCAAAGAAGGAAAAATGTAAAAAATGCTGTCTGGTGTAGTAATTACAGAGCTGCCCTTAAACAACGAATTGTTGCACTAATTCAGAGGCAAAACTTTTCATTGTAATTTAGTCTTCCCTCTTCAGCTGAGTTAGCAGTTTAAGATGGCCCTGTGGGTCCATTATTTTTAAAATGCTGTTCAGTGCACTTAAAAGTTCTGGACAACATATTTTACACTGAGAGAATTTCCTCAAGAGTAATGGTGCACACATTAATTTAGTTTATAAAATGCAAATATTTATGCCTAGCAAAAAGCTGTCAATGAAGTGTTTTGGGGGCTAGAGAAAAGTGTTCCATGCTCTATAAAAACAAATGAGTTATAGAATAATACCTTTGACTTAATATTTTGTATTTAATTAACATTTTGATATATGCAGATTAGAATTTAAATTTAGCTAATGGCTGTGCTGAAAGATATTTCTTTAGTATTCTCATTTAGCTAGCTTCCCAAACTCTTTATGGCACTCTCATTGCATCTGTAAATATTGTTTCTTGGATTGTTTTGTACTATAACTTTGTGTATCATTTGTCTGCCACCTATCTAAAAGCTCACTAGAGCCCACCTGGTAAAACTGACTTAAATGTGTCTGTTTAGGGAGGCATACAGTTATTCTAGAATGACTGATGGCTTGTTGTCCAATGCGCTGCTGGTACATGGTCCAACATTACACATCTATTGTTTTATTAGTCTTAATTTATAACAAAACAAAATGTATGCAAAGTAGCATTGTATCTAAAACCACAGTACTCAACTAATTGTGCTAATTTTATAGGACATGATAATACTGGCGTATTTTGACAGTTGAGCTCCATCATGGCTTAGAGGATATAGTGTTATAAAGAGGAGCATGTGACACACTCATGGCGGTCTGAATCCAGGGAGATATAACATCCAATATACTGCTACAAAAATGCAGAATAGCTGCTTGGATTTCGGGTCTTGATGTTTCATGATGAATGCCGTAACTCATCATGATGAGTGATTAACCAACCTTGCTTATTTGAGGCATCAGTCTAGGGCTATAATAATAAAAATATGGAGAAAAAATGCTTGAGAAATACATGTGATACTTTTATAAAAGTAACATGAAGGATAAAGTTCATTGTGATTAACAGTGAAATAATGTTTTGACAGAAGACCAAAGTGCCCCTTTTTGTCCTTTGAAGGATATTTTAGAGCAGTGTTACAAGTAGTTATGTGAGAATGCAACAACAAGGACTAGGTGAGTGACCGTGTCAGGGAGCGCAAGAAAATAACAAGGGCCTGCCAAATGGAAGTTTCAGAGCTGACCTTTGAGATTGTTTAAGGAGTAATGTGAGACAAAAGAGAGTCAGAAAGGACTAAGATGGTTGTATGTGCAGCTGAAGGAGGCAGCTGCTTCTAAGGACAAGATAGAAAGCTCAGGCTTGGAAAATAGTTGCCAGAGCTGAGGAGAAAAATTACGATGACTGTAAGAAGATGGAGAAAAGAGAAAAGTAAAAGAATGAAAAATGGCCTTAGTATGAATTAACGGTAAAGGATTTGACTATTTATGTTTGAAAAAAAGAGTTAAAATGCTGTGAAGAAACTGAGTGGGTTCTTTAAATAGGTGATGAAATATTAGAAAATGTCCTGGAATTGACACAGTAATTTAAACTGCCTTGCTGTAGATTACCCTATAGCTAGAGATGATCAGCAGAAAAATTGAAAAGTTGAAAGAAAAAACCTAGCTATTTCACAAGTAATTTGTAAAGGCATATTTAATACTTAAACTAATATGGAATAACTTGTCAAAGGAATCGTACAGTAGCTATACTCTGTGAATCAGATAGTTGAGGATGGATTTAGCATTTATCATATCTAATCCTGTTATGCATTGTTTTATGCCATTTCAGAATCCTGTATGAATCATCTCTGAAAACTTTGGATGAATTTTTGAATCCTTGACCACAAGGAAGCATTTGTCATGAAAATTGAAGGAAGATGTATTGTTTTTTAAAAAAAAAATATCTTGTAAACTTGTTAATAGTTAAAGTTTGTTTTCTTTTACTCTGTATACTTAAAGCAGGCAAAATATATAAAAGTGTGTGTAGAAATCATGTCATAGTCAAGGTTTTTCAAAGAGCTGTAAAGAGGTTATTCTGTATAAAAATGTCTTAACTGAGCAGGATGTAAAATCAGCATCTTTTGTTTTTATAAAACAAATAATAATTCTATCTTATATACTTTGAGATTGAGGTGGCCTGGAACCTCAGTCCTTGTGAAGACTATAGAGCACATTCCTAGAGGTTATGGAGAGGAATTTCATTCCAAGGTACATGACGGACATAATGGTGGTTGAGAATAGCCATCACAAATTCACCAGGGGCAAACTCTGCCTAACCAGCCTGATTTCCCTCCCTTTTGTGGAAGAAGAGAGGGCAGAGAATGTCATCTTTCTTGTCCTTAGCATAGACTTTTACCCAGGCCTATATAGTATCCTTGTAGCCAAACTAGAGAGAAGTGGACTGGATGGATGGGCTTGGGAGTTGGGTGGGAAACTGGCTGGACCAACAGACTTGAAGAATAATGATGCTACAAAGTCAGCTGGAAAGTCGGTTACTAGTGGCACTCCTCTGGGCAGATACTGTTGCCAATACTATTTAGCATTTTTATTGAAAAGCTTGGGCAATGTGGTGAAGTGCAATCTCGGTCTGTTGGCACTTGACACCAACTTGGGAGCAGCGGTTGATACACGGGTGGGTAGGGTTGTCCCGTTCAGTGGGATCCTACATGCTGGAATTAAGGATTGGCAAATCTCATGATGTTCAACAACGACACGTGCTCTCCTACCTCTAAAGGAGTAATCCTGTATACCAGCACAGGCAAGTGCAGAAAGGGGATCTTATTGGTGTCTTCACTTACCTGGATGAGGATTCAAAAAATACTTTTCTCAGAGGTATACATGAAGAGAATATAAGGCAACAGAAACAACTTGCAGCAAGAGCAATTCCTGTTGGACATAAGAAATTTCATTATGAGAGTGAATTGAAACTGGAAATGAAACAGAACCAGGTTGTTCAGAAAGGCTGTGGAACATCCATCCTTGGACATGTGCAGGACTTGACTGAGAAGGTCCTTACCATCATGTCATAATTTTGAAGTTAGCCCTGCTTGAGCCGGATATTGGACCAGATTATCTCCTGAGCTTCCTCCCAACTTAAATATCCATGTGATTTAGTGACAAGCTTATTAGAGGGGAAATGCCCTAGATACTAAACACATAGTTGATTAATACAGAAGTTGTTTTATATTTAACTATTTTTATAAATTCATACTAATGATGCAGATAATGCAGGCATGTAAGCCATTTATTTAATTTTCTTAATGCAATCAGAAGCTCTCCTAAGACTAGTAATAGAATGCTGACTGCAGAATGTTATTTTGCCTTAACTGAAATATCTATAAATTCAATGTCTAAGCGCATGCTGTGGTTTAACCCCAGCTGGCAACTGAGCACCACAGAGCTGTTCGCTCACTGTGCCCCCCTCCCTGGTGGGATGGGGGAAGAATTGTAAGGGTAAAAGTGAAAAAATCAGTCTAATAATTTAAAAAGAAATAGTAATAATAACTTATTTAAAATGTAAGGAAAAGAGAGAAAAAAGAACCAAGAGGAAAATAAAATCCAAGAAAGGGAAGTGATACAAATGAAAACAATTGCTCACCACCAACCTACTGATGCCCAGCCAGTCCCGAGGTGGTGGCCTCCTGGCCAACCTTCCTCCCAGCTTTATATGCTGAGCATAATGTTACATGGTATGGAATATCCCTTTGGTCGGGGGGCATCAGCTGTCCTGGCTGTGCCACCCTCAGCTTACTCACGGGTGGGGCAGTCTGAGGGAGCAGGAGAGGCCTTGGCTCTGTGTAAGCACTGCTCAGCAATAACTAAAACACCCCTGTGGTGTCAACAGTTTTCTGCACAAATCCAAACCATCCCCATACTAGCTGCTAAGAACAACTCTTACCTCTGTTCTAGCCACACCCAGCACAGTCCTAATGCTGTATTTTTGTCTGTTCTAGAAGGAGATCTAACTGGCATCCCCAGATAATGATTCAGCCACAGACTAAAAGCAGCATATGGTGACCAGCTTTGACCTGGATATCTAGCAGTTGGTTATCCCCAATGAAGTGAGGTGGTTCTCACTCTGTGCCTGTGCAAATGGCTTATTGAGGTCTCCAATGTTACTGAGTGGCATTGAAATGGAAATTAACAACTTTAGCCAAATTAAGACAGACTCCTCATTCTTGATTAAGATTTGTGCAGTGCTGTACTCCATCTATCTAAACAGGCATCTACTGTGCTGTTTTTCTTCCTGTAGTAAGAGGTTGTAAGATTTTTTTTTTCCTAGTATCTGCTGTCAAGTACAATGAACTACCTCTGTCCTGCTTTACATCAAAGTCATAATTGACCTTCGTGCATAAAACTTCCCTACTGGATAAAAAAAGTGTTTAACTGGAATGTTGATATTTAAAAACAAATTCTTACTAAACAACTGTCAGGCTTTGCAGCAGGGAAGTCAGTATGTGTATGGATTCGTGAGTTCCAGATTTACCTTATCCACAACAGTAGCCTGAGCCAAAACGACTAATGCTGCCCCAGCAGGTACCTGTAAATCTGCCAACCGTATATCTATCAACATCTTTATGAAAACTGTGTTCTTTGGCCTTCGTTCTTCTACATCTGTTAACAGGCAGGTGTTCCAGTAATGACCTTTTAAATCTTCTGATTATACAAATTACTTAATGAATATGTAAATAACTTTTTTCTGCTTCTCAGTCTTTCAGTATTTGCTTCTATTATTAGATCAGAAGAGAAATCAAATTTACTGTCTTGTTTTTCCTCAGTGTATAATGTTGCTTTTTCAGTTTTTACTTTTCATGGAATACCAGTTACAGATCCAATAACCCTGAACCTGAAAGAAATAAAGATAATACCAACATCAGAAATGTGCAGATTGAGGAACTCTGAGCGATATTGCTAGGAAGGGTAAGAAAATTTGAAGATAAACCTTTGTTCTTCTGGAGGCTGGTAGTGAAGTGGTTCTCAAGCATTTTCAAATCATTTTGCATTAGTTAGTCATGCAACTGATTATAGATTTCAGGTCAAGTTCCAGTCCAGCTCTGTTATAACTGCTCTGACTGGAAAATATTGGCTTTCTGCAACACGAGCAATGATGTTCTTAGGATTCCTTGAGCCCAAGGTCTGTCAGGGCTTTCTCCTTCAATCTTTGTGGCAAATTTCACAAAAATATCATAAGGGTTCTAGGTTTTACTTGCTGTCCTCATTGCAAACTGAGTCTTGCTGAGATGTTAAATCCTTACATTTTCCTTCTGTTTTAAGGAGACAATTAAATATTGTATCCCTTAATCTGAGTTATCTTTTGAAGGCCTGTAAAACGGATTTGTTTTATTTTACTATTTGCAAGTGCTGTTGAAGTGCTGCTGGGGGAGAGGGGGTGGTCTTTGGTTTTTGTCATGGAATAATCTTGGTATTCAGCCAGCTACACGATCCAAACTGTATGTCTGAGAACTTCCCATAATTTTAAGATAGACCCTTTGAGATCTGTTCAGCTTTTTCCTGAAGCTGAACTTCTATTTAATAAAATTGTTTGAAATATGAACAACATCCCACCATTCTGAGCTACTCCTTTGAGCAATTTGCGGTGGCAGTCACTGTTAGCATACAACTGCCTGAAGAATAAGTTTTCTAGTCACAGTTGTAAGTGGCATGCCTGTAGCTCTCTCCTTCATGCATATACATTCAGTATAAATATTACTGAAGAAAGCAGTAGCTTTAAATTATTTGCAGTAATCTATGTTTTAACTTTATTTGTAGGGACTTGGTCCCTTTTGTGATGACTGTTCATTTGCTCTGCTGTCTGCCTGGGAAACAAAGTCTGGCAGTCTTCTATCTATCACAGCTTCAAATTATGAGCTAAAGAAAAATCAGTAGAAGCTCTCAGGCGTCTTCCTTAGCAAATAAATGTCTTCAAGTATGGATCCAAGCACGCAAACTTCCAAACTTGCCAAGGAAAGTAAAAAAATCTGCCTTGCACCTGCTGTTTACTCCTATGATAGCTGCGACTCACTTTGCATTTAAACTCATGTGTACTGCTGCTGTCAAGTGCTTTGAGGTCTTCTGAAGGAAATCAGAGAGACTAATTTTGATAAAATCACCTCACTTGATAAATGCTTAACGAAGAATACTTAGGATAATGACTGCAATGTGAAATAATGAGACACACCAGCTACCTTGTAGTATTGTTTCCTGATTTGCTCCAGTGTCTTATGATCCAAGACCGTTGTGCGGTGTCCTGCCATGCCTGTGCTAGGAGTACCTCTCGTGGCAGCTGCCCATTTCGGACAAGAGCGTGGCTTGGTACTTACGTTTTGACAGTTAGCTTTCAGGAACAGCTGCAAAACTTTCCACAGGCAGCCAGCAGTTCTTCAGGTTCATTAAGCCATTGCAAATAGGCACAAATCTTAATTAATCTACTTCAGATAAGACTTAGTGCTGGGCTCTGTGTAGCTGTGTTGGTGCTTGTCTGAGCATGACCCTAGGCATAGCCCTAGGCTTCAAAAAGCTATATAATTTTAGCTTTAATTTACTCAGCGATCTTAGGATTTTTTGTTATTATTTTGTTATTGCTTATGACTCTAGGAAGTAGAAGGTTTTACTGACCTTTTTCTCCTGTGTCTTTTTTTAACCAGAGGACCACCTTGTTTTCAGCAAAATAACTTGGTTCTCAAACACATGACTTTACACTTATTCATTTTATGGTTTTTATATTACTTCAAACTTCACATTACTAAGCTTTTCCTATGTAAAATTCTAGTCCTTTGTTTGATGTTGCTGTCAACTTTGTTCCAGTTTCAAATATAGGTTCAAATTTCATTAGTTCATGCTTATTTTTTGTACTGTCATTAATGAAAATATTAAATAAGTTGCTGTTCCAAAACATCATTAGTAATTCCTTTTCCGCCTAATCTATTTCCCTCTTCCGTTCAATTAGTTCCTTACCCATCTTCCTACTCTTATAATAATCCTTGTCTTGGTTAATATTTTTTTTAATATGCTGCCGTAACAGATGCTTTGCTGTAAAGCCTTACTTTAAAGTAGGTACATTTTAGCAGTTCTTGCTGGAAAGGTATGTGAACCGTGTACAGCCATGTGCCTACATCAAAGGACATATAGGATAGAGCCAGGCCAGCCTCCTTTTGGGTTCTTTGCAACGTGTAGTGACACATGCTTCCTGCCTTTTGGGGTGATTCTTAAACACCTACAAACTGTTTATGCTAGCTCAACTTTCATGTAAATAAAGAATATTCATTTGGCATTATTTTTCTTTTGGTTTTTAATGTAACAATCCTTACTAATTGCCTAAAATGGAACCTGAGTACTAGCTTAATAGCAAGAAAGGTAGGCTTTGTGCACTGACCTTTCTGAAATCTTGCCCTGCTTATTAAAAAAAGGCAAGTATTAGCAACTTTATTTTCTCAGAATAGCATCTAAAGGAAAAATACAACATCCGTAAGAGGCTGCGAATCCAATTAGACCAATCTAAGAGAGTACCTAAAAAAAAAACCACAAACCCAAATCAAACAAAAAGAAAAGGTGGCTCTAGTTCCTGCTCTAGGCTATTTACTGCCAGGGTGACCGAAGTTCTCCCACCACCTCACTGAAGGAAAAGCTTCTACTGAGGGATCTTGTTTTCCTGATGATAATGGCAAAAGCTGTGTCCTTTCTTACACTGTTCTTGAAGATTGGACACTACAAATACACATTATAAAGAAAAATATTTTACTCAGTATTTTTTCGGTTCCACACAAAGAAGCTCTAAGGCTTATCCTTTATTTAAAAGCAGTCCTTTATTAAAGGTGACCATCTTCATGACAAAAACAGAGTCACTTTCTCTGATCTTCTCTCCCCAGATTCCCTCTCGTGGTTCACTGCTCTTGATCTGCAGGGTGGCTGTTTTCCTGGGCTGTCCACCCGCTCTGTGTAAGATAGTTATTTTACAGTGCGAGCTGTTTCTCCCAGCTGCCTTACCCAGCCAGCGTGCTGAACTGGTGAACTTGCCCAGGTACAAGAGCTGCTGGGGGAATGTGTAGTTTAATGACCACGACAGCCTGTCTTCTTCAGATGTTTCAATCCCCACTGGATTCCTGCAACAGTATTCATACTCAAGGACATTAGAAAAAGTGTCTGAGACTTATACTGCATGGCGTATTATACATCTATGACCCAAGAACCTTCATTTTTAAATGAAAAAAATTAAAGGTAGGGTTACTAACTTTCACTGTATATCAAATTATTTTAGGTTTTGGGTTTTTTTTACTTTTGCGGATGTCTGCTATTCTAAGAATTTAAAAAGTTAAGGTTATGTTAAGATTGAAAGAGAAGAAATGTAAAAGTAGTCTATCTGCAATAAAACTGAGGACTGTTTGATCCAAGATAATGCAAGAAGTTACCAAGGGATCTGATTACAGACTCCTGAATCTCTGATTTGACCTACACGAGAACTGACAGCAATATTTGGCTCCTGAGCCATCCATTTCAGGGCAGCCAGCCTCCAGGGAATTCTTATCTTCACAATTAAGATCATAGAGCCTTACACTGCCTGGGTAGCATGTAGAGATCAAGGAATCTAGCTTGCAGTTTTTAATTTATCAGTGTATCGTGATCCATTGATTGAATGCTTAAAAGCAGGGCTGTTTCAATATGATCCAATATTAGAAAGCACTCTGTGCTATCTGATGAAGGACTCACCTGTGCAATTAGCACATCTGAACAGGTATGATGCTTTTTGGCTCTAGAAATGCATTGACTTTGTGGAAAAATAAATATGGAAACAGTTTATTTTTTTGAAACTCGTGAGCGGGTGTGATGGGTTGGCCCTTGGCTGGGGGCCAAACCACACACACCCGCTCACACAGTCCCTGCCCCCACCCAATTATAGGGGAGAGAATTAAAGAGGTAAATGGCAAAAAGAGGACTCGTGGGTTGAGATAAGGACAATTTAATTACTAAACTACTTACTTCCCCCCCCAAAAAAAGAGAAGGGAAAAGGAAAAAAAAAAATTAACTCTGCTCTGCTTAACCCACGACAGCGGGGAAAAAAAGGAGAATTCCTTTTTCACAAACCGATTGTGAAGACTATCTTTATCCCTTTAGCTCTCAACCTTCCTGTTGCAGTTCCAGTTCAGGACAGCTCTTTTAACTCTAATTTTATTGAACTGCTAATAAATTAAAATGCTAGTTACAAGTTTATTTTTGTCTTAGTATTCTTTCTGACTGTGTTAAATGCAATTCTTATGCATAGAATTTTGTACCTTTGCCACTTTTTGCCGCTGCGATATTCCTTTTTTCATTGGTAATAGAGGAGATTTAATGATAGAATACTACATAGCCATCATAAACCTCAAAGCAGGAACCTTGTTCATCTGTCTTATGAATAATGTGGAGAAATTCTCCTTTCACAAGGTGGAACTTCCACTCCTGGCAGTGGATTTCTTTTGAGCCCAGTGGGGCCCAAGCCAGGCCTGGGCTCTAGATAGCTCCTAGTAAAGCATGCAGGGGCTCACCTCGACAGTCCCAGCTCTGACTGCCCTCCTTAGTCCTCTCCAGGCTGCTTCCATGTGGCTCCTATTGCTCAGCTGCCCTCAGCTGGATGGGACCTTGGCACAGATCTTTGCTTCACCCCGTTCCCTTTTTTATTTTTTACAGGCTACGAGCTGCCAACCTCATCATAATTTTCTCACACTAAGGAGACTAACTGTAGGTTAGGGTGGCACAAGGACATATGAATTTTTAAATAGTAAGATTTTTGCAACAATGGCCTACCTTTCCAAAGTTGGTAGTCGCTCTTTGGCTTTAGCAAGAGCAGTGCATCCACATTTATTAACACTATTGCATAAGAAAATGATTCTGTGTGACTCAACCCACTTAGTCATATACAGAAGCACAACTATATAGTGCAGGAAAGTTCATGGAAAATGCTCAGCCTAGGAAGAAGATTCCCTTGAGATGCCAAGTAAGTGTTTTTTGTTTGGTCTTTGATGCTCTGTTGGAACACTCTGAACTACAGCACAGAGCAAAGGGAAGGCTTTTTGAAGAAGTGAGTTGCAAGAGAAAAAGAGCATCTTGTTTCTTCTATTATTCAATTTTTAATAGTTTCACCAAAACCTTTGATTATTCTTAACTTAATCTAGTACTTACAAAGATACATAACGTAATTTCAGTGTAGTCCAAACAATGTTGCTTTCCCCAGCTGTCATTACCATGAACTTTCCCTACTTTTTTTTTTTTTTTCCTGGTCACAGCATATTTTCAGTAACCTTCCTTTAAAAGAAACACAGCATAGGCAATGGTCCAAGCATTCTTGCACTCTGAGATACCAGAATGCCTTAAGCAAGATTTTGTAATTTTTTTACGCTAGAAACTATGTATTAAATTTCTTTTTTATCTTTTTGCTAATACAAACAACCCCTGTCAATAAGGATTAAGCTATAAAACTGAAGTTGAAGTTATCTGAGCTCTGTTGGTTTTGCTCCATTCTGAGTTGCTATCAAACACATTGTTCAAGTCTAGATTTCCTTCTAGTGTATGTCTCAACAGTACCAAGTTTATAGTTTTACAACAGCTATAGCAAACATTCTAGCCTCTGGGTCACAACCAGGTTTGCCTCTGTCTATCCCAGTAAGCAGGACAACAGTGTTTCCCAGATAGAACATAAAGAGACTGTGAGAGTAACCCAACAGCATATTATGTCTTCAGCAATAAGCAGTCAACGAGAGAGAGACATGCTCGAGAAAAAAATGAGGAGAGGTACAAGTGGCTTCTTGACTGTTTGCTGTCCTGTACTGCCAGCAACGGGATAGAAAATGTAAGCATCTTCACTTTGTGCTTTGTGAAAACAGATCCTCCCTCGTATGGAACATGAAAGCACGGTTTAAGAACACTACTAGAGCTGAAAAGTCAGGCACTCAAAAACCAGGAGGTATCAAAACGAAAATGTGCACAGCTTTGGCCTCAGCTTTGATGATGTGTCGAATGACACAGCTTTAGCTACATTAAGATAACTTACTTATTCCACACAAGCTCTTCCCTACTCAGTGCTCAGTCTGTATCTGCTCCATGGAGGATTCAAACCTCTTGCTATTGACGACACAGCAAATATTCAGTGCTTTTCCTCCACTTGCTTTTGAACATACAGCTCACCGCGTAATCTGCTGCATGCTATTCATACCAGCTTTGAGGACAAAACTGTTAACTTCCACAATGGCGTTACTATGGCGCTATTGACTGCAGTCCCAGAATTTCTCAATGATTCATATATCTTTTCAACTCCCCGTAGGTGTTCTTATCGCCATTTTACGAATGTACAGTGAGACTAAGTTAAAAGTGAGGTAACATAACCAGAGCTCCCTAGCAGATTTAATCGACTACAGGCCTATTCCTTCAGAATGTCAAAGTGCAGCAATCTCTTCATCATTTATATTAATACAAGAGGGGTGGATAGCTCAGATTAGTTATCAGTTGTAAAATCCATTCCCCAAGTATCAAATCTTATAGATTAGCAAAGATGGATAAAAGGAGACTTTTTTCACTGTCTCTGAACTCCCATTAAAAGCACCTAATTAATTAAAAAATTTGGCTTCACATTGACATTTCAATTCAATTTTGATCAATGGCAACCAAATATAATTATTTGTTGCACAGTTTGGGGTTTCAATGTGCTTTTCAAAGAGCAGAACCCATTTGCAAAAAACATTTACTGCTGTCTGATCATTTAGTCTGGATATACCATCTTGATATGCTCAGATGGTTTAGTTTTTAATCTGGGAACTCTAAACACCCATGAAAATCAGTAGGAATTCAGGTAGTTTTGATTTTGAAGTCTGTCTCCAGTGACTTCAAGAAAGGCAAGTCGCAGTTTAGCCTCTATGTTGATCCAAGCTGATGGTAGGCATTAGCAAGAAATCCATCCTGTCCCACTGAAAAGGAGCCAGCTCCAGCGCTATTCAGCGACCTGTGCTTGTTCTCATAGAGGCTGTCCTCTCCTGGTGAAGCCCAAATTCCCTTTCATAGCCTGACACTAGATATAAACATGTCAGAAGTGGCCTGAGAGTTCAGATTCATCAATTACAGTCTCCCCGTCTTGAGACACCAAAGGTGTCAACACCCACAGGTTGTGGACATCCATACCTTGTTACTTGCAGGCTGCTTCATGCCACCTTTCCCTTCTCTGCAACGGGTTTAACATCAAACACAGCTTCAGCACCCTGTTTAATGTAGGTATCACCGTAAGTGGTATTTGAACAAGCCAGCTACAATTTTAAATGAACCTCAGACGAATTTGGGTTCAATCCAGACCTGCAAATGCCTACATTTACCAACGCTGCTCTCTTCAGCAGCCCCAGCAAACCAGCAGAAGAGATTATGGAAATTTTCCTCGCAAACTACCATGCACGCTGAAGTGGCTGAGCTGGTACTAAAGGTTCCTACAGCCTTAGAAGTCAGCTCAAAACGTGCTGTCCTAAGCACTTATACACGCAGATGTTTAGGTCTTTGGTTAATGTAAGTCATATTTATAGTTCTCAGTTAATGTAAGTCACATCTCCTGCTATTCTCACAGGTAATGTTCTCTAGCTACATTTCGTCTCCTAGGCCCTGAACACTTCATTTTGGGCTCCTTTCCAACTGCTCTTTACGGCAACACATAAAACCCATTATCATTCCTCTACAGCACAGGGAATAAAAGACCAGCTCACAGTTTACCAGTCATAACTAAAATCGACCTACTTTTTTCCTTACTTTTTTAAACTACAGTTGCACAATTCTCAAGGATTTTTCCTTCTGGCTCTGTGTTGAACTCCTGTTCCTCAGTGATGAAGAAATACATGAAGTAAATCTTTTAGTATGCTCCAGAGTAAAGACATTTTCTAATCCAATTTCAGAAACAGAAACTTTGAAATAGCTGAAATCAACAGTACATTAAAACATTATTTCTAGATACAACTGAATTGCTGTGCTATTCATAAAATGAATCCCACCACACTCTTCCACCAAGCAATCTGACATTTTCTAGACCCTGCAAATATTAATTTTCATGCTAAACTGAATTAGTTATAAATTAATTTAAAAATCTCAAAGGCTCTGCTAGTTTTGTAAATAGGAAATAACTAATACTGAATGCTAAAATCCTTTCAAGTATTTTTATTTCTACTAGTAAATGCTCAATAATTGAGAAAGAAAGACCACAATCACTGCTGATGTGACCTGGGGCTACAACTTTTTACACCAGTTAAAGATTTCTCTCTTTAGGACTCTCTGTTCCTTTAATAAACTTAGTCCCTGAATGTACAATACAACCACCAAATAAAAATTTAAGTGTGTATTTCTGCTTCTACAGAGTTATATGGCTTTAGCTCTCAGTAATCCAGGCTTCTGTACAGCTTCTCATCCTCTAAACATGCTTAGTGTCTGAGGCACTGGATGGCTTTTGAGACACACTTCTTATCATTATTGCAGGATAAAGTCCTTAATTCTTAACTGCTTTAAAATATTAACTGTTTTAATGCTATATTTTTTAAAACGTGTACACGGAATAAGTGATATGTTTTCTCTTAATGAAAGGGTCGAGTATACAGAGCTATGTAACCATGCGTGTATTTTTTCATCATGCATGAATAAAAGAAACAACTTGTAAGTGCATAGTGCAAAATTTCTGTTAACTTTTTTGATAGTTTTTAATCCCAAGAGATACTACAGCCTGTACAATACAGTTGCAATACCCCCCCTCCGCCCCGTAATTTAAAGAGAAATCTTGTCAGTTTAAACTTTATATCAACAATAGTGAATAAATATAACAAAAATATTCCAGGAGATGAATGTGTGAGCAGTTCTGCAGTTGCTGTTTGATGAGTGTCTTTGCCAGATCATCCTGAAGAGGGCCCAGTGCTCGGGAGCTGTCTAAAACAGAATTTATGGCTGTTCACACCAAGAATACGCAAAGCAAGAATCGGTACTGTCCCTGCTGTCACCATGGTACTCCAAGACTGGGCTCTAGAGGTGCTTTTTCCAGCCTTATTTTTCACAGTCTTCTGAAAAAAGTCATCAAACCACAAGCCAGGTGCAGGAGGATTACTGCTGCTCAACCAGCTCTTTGTGCTCTCAAAAAAGTGTGTTGAAGGTCACGTGCATCACTGAGCCTCCAAAAAACTCCCTTTGTGTCTGTTTATACATCTACAGGCTTTGAATATTTTACCTGTGTCCTCTAGAGCCAGCAAATGTAAACAATAACATAGTCTAAATTCTGTCTTGTCTGGCAATGGGTATAGCACAAACCTCTCTATCTCTCTCTCCTCTTTCACCCCTGCCCCCCAAACATCTTAAAGCTCTGCCAAGATATCTAGGTTACTGAGTCTTAGATAAACTGACTGATAGATCTTGTCCCCTGTGGATTATAGATCCATTAACAGGACAAATGATCTGCAATTAACGTGCTCAGATACCTTGATTTGAGGAGGGCGATGGGAAGGGAACAAGAGGAAGAAAGAAAATGAAGAAGGCATTTTTAATGCTTTTGTGTTTTTAGGGGCATGTTTGCCTATGCAGGTAGACTGTGTTTAGCATAGCTGGACCTGACCTTTCGTTCAAGCTCTTCTTTATACTTGGATAAACTGAGGAATAGCTTTGTGTTCCTTAGATGGATCACGCAGTTCTATCCTGTACAGATAAACATACGCAATTGCTACAGTCCTGCAGGGGTACTATGCTTGTATATATAATTCCCAGTTGTAATTAAAAACCAGCCCCACAAAGGCTTACAAACACAACCACAGTAAAATTCAGATGCTACTTTTGTGTTTTACACTCCTTATACTTAGCCTTGAACTACCACATCTTATTTTAATCCTGTTTACAACAATTTACTCATATCACTTAATTACTTATAAGCATATAACTATTAAGAGTATTTTCCCATTGTGTATTTTTATGCCTAAATTCTTCTCTGGCAATGTTCTGCTTTAACTGAATCCTGTGTTTGTCTTCTTTTTTACCCCCACCCAATTTTTGCTTTGTGCCATTTTGGCACCTTTTCTTCTTACATCTCAAAAAATGCTATCATTAACTCAACTTCCCAGTTTATTAATTCCCACCTCCTACTATTTCATTCTGAACCGTGTTAAATTTACAAAATAAACCTATACTCATCTTCTTGCCTCTTCCATGTTAAGCTACTTCTGCCTAGCAATGTCTTTTCTAGCAGGGCTGTTTGCTTTTAATATAATTTTGAATGGCCCAGTGAAACTGAGAGAGACAGAGAGAGGCTGACCTTATTGTGCAATGGTTAGATCATGTCTTTGAATCAACCAGAGCAAAAATTTGAGCCCTTAAAATCTCAGCCCACACAGGTGTCCTGGCTACCGGGCAATTAGACATTCTGGGATCATTTCTGGCTCTTACTAAGAGACTTTTGATCAAAGCATATATGTTTCTTATTAAAAATCTTGGTCCAACAACACAACATTTTCAAACAAAAAGGTGTTTCCTTTAAAATCTCCTGTTCAGCTGTGCTAAAATTTGTAAAAATGTGTAAATTTTTCGTATGTAGAAAATTATATAGATTATCCAGCTCTTCTTTCACTTTACCTAGCATGTTTTTCACACTTGTATGGGTGAAACTATGCTAAACTTAAATATATTATCCAGTGTGCTGAAATTTTCAGCTCTATAATTTCCAATGTAATTCTTACATATAGCCTCACATTCACCTCCAGACACATTAGCAATTGAGAGCTGACATTCTACCCTCTCAGTCACAATTCAGTATTTTTACTAGTTCAGAATCCCTCACCAAAAAGATTTACGCCTTACAAAAATAACTGACTGCTCTTCTATTCCTTTCTCAAAACTATAAAGTCCTACAGGTTTTTTTAGAGCCCCACAACGTCCCTGACTTCAAGAATGGAGTTTCATTTTTATAGCCTTTCCAGTAATTTTCACAAATGACTTATACCCTTTAGGATTTATTTTTCCATAGTTCAGAAACTTATTGGAAACATGATAATAAAAACCACTCAGAACAGCCTCCCAAGGCTGGTAGACCTAAACACTGATGCCTAATTTGTTGTACAAACTCTTAAAAACCTTGTCACTGAGAAATGTCTGGAGGAAAAGACTGTGAACCAGCGAGTAACCTGCATGTGTCATAACATGTTATTTACACTGTGATTCTGTTATTCATCTAAGTTACACAGAGACTCAAGTCTTGCAGTTTTTACATGTCATTATCAAAACTCATTATACCTAATTCCACTGACTTCAGTTTGTTCCTGGCACTTTAAGACAGATCCGTGTATCTTTGCTAGGTGCAGCCTACTATAAAACTGTAAAATATAACCAGGTAGGGAATGCTTTACATGCTCCAGTCCTGAGAATTGCTACTTGAGTTCTTTCCAAATGCCCAATTCACCTACCAATTGATTCTTTGCTCTTTCCTTGACACCTTGCTCCTGTCTTTACTAACCTTGTGTACTCAAGGATTTCCTCTCATTTTCGATGAAAGCCCTTTCTCTCTTGATTTTTCACATTGCTTCACACACATCTGAACAAATGTCACTGTTTTGCTAATCCTCTGCACAGAGTGGTTAGGAGAATTTTAATTTCCTGAAAATCTGCATAGCATTTGATCATGAATTCACAAGAGCTAAGCAAATCATTCGTTGCAGAGCTGCAATGACTTCCAGTAATACCACTGCAATTTTGTGTTTTGACGAACAACATGTTCTCTTGCTGTGCATGCCATTTGCTCCTTTCTTACCTTCAGTTGCTTTGCAGTTCTCTGCTAATTCAGATGACCTTTTTCCTTGTTCCTACTACTAGCTTTTAAAGCCAGATGGTTTGCATAACCCATGAGAATATACCAATTTATGTTCCAGCACTTCCATTTCTCATATTGTCCTTTCCATAGAATGCTTTTCCCTCCTTTTTTGTTTCTCCCCTTTCAGTGCTCAGATTTCTTTCAGAGTCATCAAAATTGATTTTCCTGAAGTAAAAGGATTTTTCGGTTTAGCAAAACCACTCCCCTGCAAGATGTAAGCAACCGTGTAACAGACCTCAAGGGCAGAAATGCTTGAAAAGACTGTCCAACCCTTTTGCAAACTGTGGGCCAGCGAACACCATCCAGTATCAATATATTTTTTTGAAATTTCTGTTTTCTGAATCAAATATTGCCCTTTTTGCACCTGAATCACCAACCTTAATGACAAAGGAAAGGAGGTGACTTTGCACCAGCTCTAGAAGCCATGACTCTTGTTCCCCAGCACAGACACTCACCCTTTTCCCACAGAGCAAAACTGAGAGAATAAGAGTCTGCAACTGCCTGCCAGGGCACCCAGGAGCCATGAGTGTCCCTTGTGTGCCCCTGTGAGCTCCCACCCAGCCCTCGTGCCCAAAGCCTGGAGCAAAGCTCTGACCTGGCCCTGCAGGCTCTGCTGACCGCCCCACAGCAGGTCCCAGCCGGTCCCAGTGTGGTGGCTGGACTCCTGTGTCCACCCTGGTCTGGATGTGTTGGTCTTGGATTCTCTGCCGCCTCTGAGGTGAGCAAGGAGGAGCAGCTGCACTTTTCCAGGGTTTGTTTGTTCTGTGGGTTTTCATCATTTAGTCTATGGTCTATGGCAAAGCCACCTCGTGTGTTACAAATTTCACTCCTTTTATATTCTGTCATGGCTGTACCTGGTTAAAGCCAGGGACAGAGCTTACCAAGGAGTACACTTAGAGCAGTTTACCTCAAATCTGAAGAAGATCAGAAGAATCTGAAACTTCAGGGAGGATTAAAGCAGGTGTCGGGGTGACAGCGGTGTCTGGGACCAGCCATCGCTTGCTGTGGCAGGAGATAGCTGTCCTGGTCAAAACACATCCCCTGCCAGGGCGCACGGCAGCCGCGCTGGTTCACACCGGCGGCCCTGACGGCTGCGTTAAGGGCTTAATATCGTTACACCCAGCTGGTGAGGAGATGAGAGACTGTGGCTGCGGCAGGAGTCGGTGGGTTGGCGCCTGAGACTCCCGCTCCCCGGCTCGAGGAATGGGGACAGGAGGTGGCGGATCAGCGCGTCACCCGTGCGATGTCTCCTGGGCAAACACACACCGCAGCTGCGGGAAGGGTTTACCTGAGGACTCGTAAAATCCCTCAGGATGGAAAGTGATTTTATGTGGAAAAAACAGCGGTTAATAAACCTCTACTGAGAGGCCGCAGGAAGAACCCACCCAGCACCTTTTTCAGGAGAAACTTTGTCAGGAGCTGCACTGGTTTCACATGCAGGTGTGTGAACAAGCACATTTAATAGCTCCCTTCCCCTCCTCAGCCATCTTTAGGGGGGATCCCAGCGAACAGCCCTTGTGGCGGGAACGACCGCCTCGTGCCCGGCGGCGCGCGGGTCGCGCAGCGTTCGCAGCTCACAGCCCGCCTGAGGCGGAGCCTCCGCCAGGGCCGGTGTCGGTGGAAGGGCCGGGGGACATCCGCCGCCCTCACCCCGCCGGAGGGGGGGGCCGCTACCCCGCGATCCCGGCACGGAGGGCAGGGCCCTCCCCGCGGCCGGGCGGGAGGGGAGCGGGGAGGCGGTGCCGCGGAGCAGGAGCGAGCTGCCCCCCCCCGCGCCTGCCGGGCGGGCGGACCGGGCCGGGCTGGGCCGGGCCGGGGCGGGGCCGGCTCAGGGGCGGGCAGGCGGCGCTGGTCGCTGTCCTGGGTGTTGAATCTGCTGCGGCTGCCGCTCGCCGGAGCCAGGGAGCGGCTGCGGGAGGCAAAGGGCGGACGGGCGGCATGGAGTGAGGGCTGGCGGCGGCGGGCAGGGGAGCGGGGCAGCCGTCTGCGATGGGCCAGGCATGATGGGGGCGCTGGGCTCCGTCCTCCCGCTGCTGCTGCCGCCGCTGCTGCAGGTCCTCGCCGCCGCCCCGCGGAGCCAACCGCCCTCCGCCGGAGCCGCCGCCGAGGCGCGGATCGGTGAGTGGGGGCGAGGGGCGGGAGGCATGGGGCTGGCGGGGAGCGGGGCCGCGCCGTCCCCTCGCTCCCTCCGCTGCTGCCCGAGAGCTCCCGCAGAGGCAGCTCGACAGGCCCCCGGCGGCCGCGCCCGCACGGCTGCCCGTCAGGGGCCCGTCCGCGGGTCCTTCGCGACCGGCTCCCGCTGAGCAGCCCCGT
Source organism: Pterocles orientalis (assembly GCA_011057875.1). Classification (NCBI taxonomy): domain Eukaryota; kingdom Metazoa; phylum Chordata; class Aves; order Pterocliformes; family Pteroclidae; genus Pterocles; species Pterocles orientalis. The sequence continues at coordinate 34,341 of WKFP01015194.1, read as the reverse complement.
CCTCCGGCCCTTCCGTCTCCTCCTGAGGAGCCGCGTCCTCTGGTCCCTTGTGACCGGCCTCCCGCTGACGGGCCCCGTTCCCCGGCTCCCCATGGCGTGGCTGTCCGCTGAGGGTCCCTGTCCTCCGGGCGTCTGGCCGTCTCCCGGCCCCTCGCCCCTCCCGGGTCCCGCCTGGCCCCGCCGGTCCCTGGGCTCCTCGAGGCCGGCCCAGGCCCCCAGCGGCGTGTCCCGACGGGATCGCTGGGGCACCCCCGGGGAGCCGGTCTCACCAAGTCTCCTCACACGCTGAAAACTTCCACCGAGGCAATCACGAGACCCCTAAAGTCGAGGTCCGCCAGTGGGGAGTCACCAAAAATGCATCCAACCTTCCCATCGTGAACCCTGCTCCCAGTGTAGTGCATTCAGCCCAGTAAACTGCCCTCGTGTTTGGAAACCACAGGAAATCCCCAGGCCACAGACCCCCAGGCGCAGCCCAGCCTTCAGTGGTGTCCACCCCAACTGGTTCTCCTGGAGGTGGAGGTCAGCACTGGTCCTGGTTCAGGCTGTCTTAGAGGTGTCTGAAAATACCCAGTGCTGCCCAGTGAAGACCATTGAACAGCCTCCTTCTGTTGAGACATTCTCCGACCAGCCTCTTCCTCTTTTAGAAGATACTGACTTCAATAAACATCCCCACCTGCTGCAATGACCCCCACTAACACACAGGGATTCTGAAAAAAACTCTGCGTGTTTAAGATCAATGCTCTTCTCCTGTGCCACCTTCGCTGGCAGTCCTCTCCTTTCACTGAGACTGTATCTCAACAGAATTATCTCCAGTTATGTCTACTAATACAGCCAGTTTCATTTCACTTACAGTATCTTTCTGAAACTCAGTTTAAGTCAAGAAGGTCATAACTTGGAGAATTTTGTATTTTTTCCCAGTTCAATACCTACCTAGAGTAGCTATGGAGATCAGAGAGTGAAAGCTAAACTAGCTGTTCCTGAGAAATCTTTATTTTCTAAGACAAAAAATAAAATTACTTTAAGAAACAAAGGAAGCCTCCCACAGAAGTGTCAGTGCAGTCTCCCTCATGTACATTCTGTTTATTAAGAAGGAATTAAAATCAGCTGACCATTTTTTTAATGAGGCTTCAGTCAAGTGGCAATAAAAGTGAGCTATTAAATGCTTGCTGTAGTGAAGGTAGAGATGCAAGGTTTTAAGGAGAAATGGTTTGGACTGGATATATCCCTCCCTCCTCTCTCCTGGTTGCTATAGATATAGACTGTTTCTCCTAATCTGCTGAGGAGAAAGCTTGCATAAAAATATTGAAAGTAATAGCTGTAATTTTTGCCTTTAATAATGCAATAGGATATGTGTGGTGCTTTCAAACTAGTCAGATTTTGATTCTCTCTCCCTAAACATTGAGCTGCAAATCGGTCTGGGTCACAAAATATTTTTCAGCGTGTTGTAGCTACAAAACAATGTTTTTGTGTTTGTCACTTCCCTGTAGCTTCCCTGTGCTGCTCCCTCGTCAAGGATGCCTGCCTGACTGTTAAGGCTGTACTTGCATGGAAAGGAGTGGGGGAAGAGCAGGCTTGATTTCACATAGTGAATCCAGTGGTCTGGGCGGTATAATTCGGAGATATTTCAATAGCAGTAAACCAAACTGAGCCTTTCTACTTCTTACTGAGATAGGGAATGAACTGATATCTCATGGACCTCTGTGAAAAATGGGAAAGGATTTATTGTGTTTGACAAGATGCAGGAAAATATTTGCATTGCTGGAAGTGAAGCAGTTTTAGTTGTCTATTCTCTTAGAGTTCCTCTATTTCTTTTATTGACCACTGTTTCAGATCTCATTAATCTTGAGTTCAAACTATTTATTATAATAGATTCTGTTTAATTTTAGACTACAATTTTTAGACATAGTCAGAAGATGCAACTGTAATTTTATAAGGTATCTGAGTTCTGGGATTATTTGTGGTTATAGGTGGAAAATACTAATTTGGTTTCTTCTTGTGCACAGTCCCATCTTCTTTAATTGAAAATTGAACACAGATGCATTATGAAACCTCTATAATATGTGCTGGAAACTGCTTTAAAAGCCATGTAATTATAGAAACAGGTTTTTATTAATTTGTTCCCATTAAGTGCTTCAGAAAGTCTTTCTAAAAGCTGGTTCAGAAGTAGAAGTTCATGACCTTTACCATTTCATGTGTTGTTTTCATCCAATTTCATTCTTTTCCTCTTTTTTTTTTTTTGGTCAACTTTTGCCCATGCTTTCCAATATAGTACTCATCTCCAAATGGTGACCTACTTATTTTGTAACATACTTACAAACTTGTTTAAGAAATTGACAGTTTTAAACTTACAGTTAAATATGATAAAAGATTTGTATTTGTGCTTCTTCTGCCTATATAATTCATGAGGCTTTATAGATTGTTCCTGTGGGAAGGTGTTTTTATAAGGTGCTTTTATCAACGAAAGCACATATTCTTCCATTTATTGACATTTTTAGTAGCATTTTAAATGTGAATAAATGAAGGAAAGTGTAGCCCTTCCCCTCTCTCTGTCTCTTGCCCAGGCTTAGCCCAGGAAAGAGATTCTTATTTTTTCTGTAGGAAAAAGCCAACAGCTGAGTACATAGTAGTGGTCATTAGTCTTTGATGAAACACTGAGGCTGGGAGTTTACTATTGTAAATAAATCTTTGTTTATTAGACACAGTCCATTTAAGATTATGGAACTTCTTTTAAAAATTGTTTTACAAAGTAATCATCTGTGAACATTATATGTTTGCTAAATTCCTCAGATTTGGGTTATTCTTCTCCAGTAGCGATGGATGTATGGATTTTTTTTTTTCAATGAGACATTTTCTTAATAGCAAATAATTATGCTGAGGAAGCAGTTGAACTTTAAATGCCTTCCCACGAGCACTAAGCAGTTACTTCAGTAAAAATTGCAGCTCCAACAATTAAAGTGTTTTCATGTAGTTGTACAGTTTTTTAAAGTAGACTAATCTATTCAGAAAGTTGCAGTGGTGTTTTATTTTCATATTAGATAGGCTGGTAGAGAACTTTGGAACAAAGTAAACTGTGAACATTTTTAATGACGTAATTTCATTAGTCCTAAAATACCAATACTTTACAGCAGAAGTCATCCTCAGATGTACTAGAAAAGAGAGTGTGTGCTTGGTGCAGTGCCTTCACATTGACCTCTAATGTATAAAATGATGCTTATAACCTTCAGTAAATCCAGGGATAATTTTACAATATAATTTGATCTTTTGTGCTGTGTGCAATCCCATTTTTCAGTCCACATTCTCTTCTTAAATGAGTACATTAATATGCTGTGGAAATTTCTGGAAACAGTTGTTCCATCCACCATGTAAAAGCTCCTTCAAAGTTACATTTAAATCATCATATGCAAAAGTTTTGCAAGTCAAATGCCTGTGAATTTAGTTTTTAACTATCTAACAAAAAGGCAAGTCGGTCACATTTCAGCTCATAAACATGAAATATTCTAAACCTGTGAGTTCCTGACACATACTGTGAGCAAAGACACTGTCTCACATTTCGCTAGAGCTTGAATGTGGTTTATGATAGAATCTTTACTCAAAGCCTTTTAGATCATGTTGCATGTTAATTGTAGGCCTTTCAAAAAGCACACTGTGTATGTTTAACAGCTGAAAAAATATTTTAGACATTAATTCGGAATTTCAAGTGATTAAAGTTGAATAGAAGTGAGAAATTGCAAGAGGAGAGACTTAATTTACCAGTGGTGGAACACGTTTCTGGAGTGTTGATTCTTAAATTACAGGAGGATGAAATAAATAGTAAGATAGATGAAAAAAAATGTTTTTTTTTTTTTTCTTTTGCCATTTCAGCCAGTGCTTAAAATACAGTTTAAAGGAATTAGTGATAGAGAGATTTGGTCTATGGCTGTTTCATGGAGAGTAACAAAAATGTAGGGCTTGGTTTAGTTCTTGTTGGGTAACAAAATTAACAGAAATTGTTCTCGGCCATCATTGTCAACCATCTTGGAGAGCCACGAGGACTGAGATTTTACATCTTGCAGCAACTCTGAGCTGAGCTGAAGCTCACTGAAGTCAATGTCAACCTTCCCGTCGCCTTCAGTAGCGTTTGGATCAAAATGCTGGTTGAGGCTTGCAGCAGACTGGCTGAGAAATAGGGGAATTACAGTGCTACCATCTGTTCTGTAGATAAAATTGCCTGACTTTCCAGTTACATTAATTTGGAACTTCTCATAGGCACTTGAGGATTTTGATATCGTGTTGATTTGATGTAATTATTGATGATGGAGTGTAATTTATGATACAATGCTAGCAAATAAAAATATCGACAAAATAATTTAATTAAGACAATGCTGTGTGCTCTGAAAATGAAAGATTCAGTGCAAGAAGCTCTATGCTTCCCTTCATCAAAAATGTTTTTATATATTCTAGAAATGTTTTGTAGGTAATGAGTTATGTTAGAAAGGAGCTTGAAAGTAACTTGATATCAATGCACGTCTATCTGTTAGTGCCACTGAAGTAAAGGTAAAAATAGGCGTTCATGTTTTTGGCATCATGCCAGGACTGTTCTGCAGTATCCTTTTCTACACTATCTTTTAAAACTTGTTTATCTTTTCTAAACTTGTTTTTGTTGTAAGTTTCAAATGGACAGCAAGTGAATTATTGCTCTATCAGTAAAAGGAAATCATTGCAGGATGCTCTAGAGGTTGTTCATAGGAAGGGAGTTCTAGGGAAATTTTTTTTATTTTATTTAGTTAACTGATTGAGAGAAAACAGGGAAGTTTTTTGGAGAGAAAACCTCCTTTCTGCTTCCTACCTGAGTGTATTCCACCATTTCTCTGTATTGTTTGGTGAAATAAAAGAGAATATTTCTACTTGTCTTCCTTCCTTTCTTGCTACAAAGTAATAATATCAGTCCCAAAACCTTAATCATACCACACCCTCATCATACCATGCTGTCACTCAGCCTAACGAGAGGAAATTAGGTTACTCCCATGATCCTGGAATGGGTTGTTATATCCTGGAATATTTGAACAGTTCTGCTAAAATAGCAAAGAGTAGTTAGTGTTGACACACTAATGATCAACAGTCGGTTGCCTGTGTATTTTGTTGCAGTGACTGGCAGTGCTTATAAACATCAGTGCGGAGAGGCTGCCATCAGGGAGAAAAGGGCAAGCAGCAGTCCCTGAAGGCGGTGGAGCCTGCTGGTAGGCAGGGGGTTGAGGTCTCCTGCGTTGATCAGATTTCCATTTTCTGGAAAGTGAGCATAAGAGTACGAGCACAGATGTAGGTGATTACCGTCAGTCATACGTATCCAAATCAATTAGAAGATCTGTGGAAGCCAAAAGGCAGTGTATATTCCAACCTCCTGAAAATGACATCTACTGTGGCCTCATCCCACTTACACTGTAGCCTAAAATTTAGGTAAAATCTCTGCAGTTATTCTTACAAGATCAGTATATATAATGTCATGCTAAAATCTGTGCTGGTGTTTACAGGCAGATTTAGGAGGGCATTCAATATAGATGGGAGGAAAGATCAGTCTGGTTTTGGTGACAAAGTTGGCAAAGGAGGGAAAGTGTCCAAGAGGCAAAGTCCACTGCTAGTCTCTATCAAAGACAGGATGCTGAGCTGGATGTGTATTTGGTCAGGCTCAGTATTAGTAAATCCAGGAAGGCAGTAAGTAATATTGTTCCTGGTGAAATGATTTTATGTTTGCAAATGAAAAATAAGCAAGTGAAAATGCAGATGAAGGAAGTGTGTTTGCAGTGGAACAATCAGGAGAGATGCCAAGGAATAAAGGAATGCAGATGTGTAAAAGAGGGAATGAGAAATGAAATGTTTAGTAGAAATAAAATCATTGGAATTGGAGATCAGGAAGGGAGATTAGTGAGTTGTACAGGATCTGTAAAGATGTAAACTGATGATTAGGTGGAGTTACTTTTTCTCATGGAAGAGACAGTCAAATGCAGCAGCAAAAATTAGATGTTCTGTGGGCCTGTTTGAGGCACAAGAAAATAAGGCAAGGTAACAGGAAGGAAAAGGGATTCACAAAATAGAAATGTTAATTCATTCATTTAGGCCAAATCTGTGACCAAAAGGGAGTTCAAAAATGTGTGCAGACTACGAGAAACTGCTCTGGGGATAGAACAAAAGGATTTATTTTTCCTAATGTAAGGGGCAGAATTCAACTAATTAAATGTAATTATTTGAGCTAATCACTCTAAGCTCCTTTTAATCTATATCTCGTTTATAAATTTCAATTAATTTTACCCAAATGTACATATTTAACAGGTCAGATAAATGTCTCCCTGAATGCAGCTATCGCTTTCCATTTAGTATTTTCTGCAAATATCTATGTGACAGGTACTGCACCTTGGCTACTCAAAAATCAGATGCTCAGGTTAAACTTGAGGAGAGGTAAGCACATTTGGAGAGTGATCCACCTGTCCTTCCCCACTGAGGTGAGACCAATGAGGTAGCTTAAACTAAAGTTAGGTTGGTTGAGGATCACCTACTACAGTACATCAAAACCAGAGATATGACTTTGAGATGTATAGGTCTTGCAAGTAAGCTGTTTAGGAAGGTCCTGGGAGTAGCCAGGCAGGTTTCTCACCAGGGACTGAAACAAGTGAGGTGGTTGAAGGATCTTAGTAGTCCTGAAAAAAAAAATTATCTGAGAAAATCACCCTCTGGTAATTGCAAACAAATAAAGGTGACCTCTGAATGAGACAGAGAAGAAACAAGCATAATGGAATGAGCAAGCCAAGGGAAGAAAGCAGATAAATGAACAGGAGGTCTGCAGGTAAGAGAGAGAAATGGTCTGGGAGTCTGGTGTTGGAGATCTGATGGAGGGGAACCATGAGGACTTGCTAGTTTTGAACAGTCAAGAGAAAGCATGAAGGGCATGGAGATTAATGTGTACACAGGATTACTGAGTTTTCTTACATGAGTTTTAGGGGCTTTACTGGGGGGGGGGGGGGGTGGGAG